>VWPW01021855.1:19134-120163 GCA_013389825.1 Crypturellus undulatus
AAAAAAAAAAAAAAAAAAAAAAAAAAACAAGCTGCTATTCCTTACCAGAAAAACAGTTCAAATATGCACTAAGAAGGCAGAAAAATCAGGTGAGAAGCCACCAAATTACTGTTGAAATGCACTTGGAAGCCCTTTAAAAGTGCTTCACAGTTACACTGGCAAATTTGTAAGTACTAACCTATTTTTCAGAGTGACAAGAATGTATTTAAAAGCATATTACAGAACACTACATTTGTGTGTAAAGAATTTTTTTTTCTTTTAATATTTGCTACTTTTTTAGCTTTATTCCTCTTATTTGTAGTTCATGTAAAATGATTAATAATGCTTAGAGACACACACACATATATAAAATATTTGACATATTTTGCTGTTTGTCTTTGCGTACTTTGTGTGAATAGTAATTACAAAGTAATTCATATTCATCACTCTCACTAAGAAACAGTCTTCCACTCATAAATAATAATTCTTTCTAAATTATTTATTCCATTTTTTGTCTAGGTTTTCTTCAAGAAACTAACAACAGCAAAATTCAGACAAAGACTGTTTAATATTTTCCAATGTGCATAAAGCTGAAGCCACAGTTCACATCATAACTCACTTCCTGTTGAATACTATTTATATAAGTACTATATAAGTACTGCCTCTTCAGATGTTATTCTTGTAGCCTAATTATTGCAATTTCTCACTGGAAAAGTTCATCTGATGATGCAGTTGCTCAAACTGACTTTCAAATCAGAGGTTGTCATACACGCAAATCCTCCTTTCCACACTTGTTTCCAATATCAAAAATATATACTTACACTGTTTGCAGAAAAAGATGTTTACTTTCTCTATTTTCAAAGAAAAAGTCTGCATATTTTCCAGACTTTTTCATGCTATTAATAACAATTATATCTTTGTCTTATTGCTTGTAAAAAATGATGTGTAATCAATGTATGTTTTGTCCATTTGGCTTTCAAAGAGTCATATTATTTAGTCATAATAATATAGAAATAAGATATCCATCTAAAGACCATTCTCTTCTTTTCTGATATTTTTCTTTCCACTCCTAAACAGTTGTATTAATAGGTCTATTTTAAAATCACTATAGCTTTACTTACTGAAGACGCCCATCGCTGGCCGTCCCAGCGAGGCGTCCGCGGGCCGCGTGATCTTTTTCCGTCCTCCGCACTGTGGCTCCGGATTCCCTTTCCACCCCCAAGGGGCGAGGCTCCCTCTTGTAACTCTCGGAGGAGTAGCTGCGAGGGGGCTGCAGCTACTGATGATCTCCTTCCTGATCCTCAGATTCTAGGGTTCCGTGATAGGTGCGTACCCGTAGGGTGCGTACCCCAACGCCGACAGTAACACACTCGATACGAGCTCCGGTCGACGCCAATTTATTCAGGAAGTAACACAAACTTTTATAACTTTAGAAGAGGGAGGAGAAAAGGGAGGGAACAGGGAGGAGTGAGGGCATGATAGGTGCTATGCTAATGTGGTGGTCTCTCCGGACTGGGCAAACCCCGTTGGTGGGCGGACAGTCCTCCAGGGCAGACTGCTCCTGGCCCCCACCACCAGGATTCTAGCAGCTTCTAGAAAGACCTAAGCACTGCTTAGTCAGGGGCCACCGGGACCCCCCCCCCGTACAAGATCCCGGTGCGCACGCCCCATTACAGGGTAGCTCTACTCCCCGTTTATGACTCCCAACAACTTACTTCCTCTAAGATTGTTCTTGTGGGAAAACTGTAACAAAGAATGGTTATTTCTTAACCCACAAATAAATAAATAAATACAACATCTGATTTTGTTTTATTTTTACTCTTTACCTTTACACAACTAGTTCTAATTATTCAACTTTTGTGTAGCCATTCAAACACTGACTGATTTAAGATCCTACATGATAGAATACATGTAGAACATTGCAGTTAATCTGGTGAACAGGCCTATCTCAACTAAGAGAAGTGATATAGTCACTATAATGAGTAAATAAATAAATAAATAAAGATTGCTTCTCTGTTATTTAAAGTCTTTTAGCTTGTCTTAGCTTGTCAAAAAAACTCAAACAAATTAAATTGTCCAGCTAAATGTATATTTAAATTCTAAAGCCTAAATAAATATATGAACATGCTATACATATGGGACAAGATTGTATCAGACAAAGATGCACACCTGTGGTATAGCTAATCATACATAGCCTGCATATGCCAGCATGTGAATCCAGATTCAAAGATAATGTAAACAGACATCTCCACTTTGGCATAGCTGAAAGTGGATGTGCAAAAAAAATATGTATAATAAGTGGATTTAAAACTGCAAAACAAATCTGATACTGGAAAGGATGTCTTTAATGTGTCTAGAGACTGCAGAGGAACTGATCTGATCAAAAGTAAGTGTCTGTAATGTAGACACCTACTTCTGAGTTGAATATCTAATCCTTCTTTAGAGTCAGAGGAAAACAAATAGGCAGTTTTAGGGCACATTTAATCTCATTTTAATTAGACTCTAAAATAAGTCAGATGACTCATATCTAAAGTGTCTGTTTCTCTCTGCTGAATAGAAGCTTCAGTGTAGATATCTGCAAAACAGAATTCAAAAATTAGGTGTAGTTTTTTTTCCTCAAAAAGCTTTTGGAGCAAGGACTGAAAAATAACTTTTTACCATGCCAAAAATTTCAGGACCACAGCCTTGAGAGCAGAGTAACATTGTAAAGCAAATACCTGTGCTTAATCTGCAGTGAGGCATCCTTCTTCAGCCATGACTTTTTTTATAGCAGGAGCTGATTGTTTTCATTATGAGTTAGTCTGAAATGTGACACCAGAAGAAAATAGTGGCAACATCTATGCTAGCAATCTATATGCAGCAACAAACCATTTACTAGCACTGGAATCTGGCTGTTTATACTGTAAAACTGCTTTAATGATGCCCAGCACAGTTTTGGACCACACCAATAAGTATTCTCTCAAACAGTTCCTGAGCATAATATGATATGGGGACAGGGACCAGATGCAATTGCCAAAGAGATGGGACAGTCTTTTCTACCAAAGCCCTCTCATTTAGAATATCAGTTTTTACAAGATACAAGGCTAACTTTTTAAATTCTTTTTTAATACTTCACAGTTACCCTTTTTTTTCAGAACATTGCAGAACATTTCAGAACTTTCTTCTTCTTCTTCTTCTTCTTTCTTCTTCTTCGTCTTTCTTCTTCTTCTTCTTCTTCTTCTCATTTTCCGTCTATTTTCCTTTCTTCTTCTTCTTCTTCTTCTCATTTTCCGTCTATTTTCCTTTCTTCTTCTTCTTCTTCTTCTCATTTTCCGTCTATTTTCCTTTCTTCTTCTTCTTCTTCTTCTCATTTTCCGTCTATTTTCCTTTCTTCTTCTTCTTCTTCTTCTTTTCTTCTTCTTCTTCTTCCTTTTCCTCCTCCTCCCTGTCTTTCTCTCTTTTTCTCTTTCTTTCTCTCTTCAATACATTTAATGTAATTTAATTCTATGTAATCCTGCATAAATGTTCATCTTAGTCATTAGATCTGCCAGTAAGGACTGAGTGCATGAAGAAATAATGTTTTATTATAAATGAAACACTGCAATCAGTAAGCTTGTTTAAATATTTAACACAAACAACTTTCTGTTAAAAAGTATAGATGGAAATGAAACATTTTGAGATATGTAGTAAAAGGTGTTTCTTTGCATCAGTTATTAATATGTTCCAATCTTAAAAAGTTAGTTCAGTGGACAAATGCAAAACAATAGGTAAATAGGTTGTTTCTGGGCAAGTTGTCAGGAAAACCAATAGTAAGCTTGCATATGCTAGAGTAGTTCTGCTTTTTGTAGCACATGAATTCATACCATATTCTACATTAGAGAAGCATGTGGTCAGGGCATTAAAATATTGTGAAATCTCTCTTCATGAAGGTAAAAATCTGTAACTGACTTCTCTCTGATTTAATCAGCTTGAGGTTTCAATTTGGGAGACGACCAGTATTTATACCTTCAGTAGTAGTTTTTATGCTTTAGGTAAGACATCCATGTGATATTGATTTTTTAACTGATATTCTAGCCAAACAAACAAACTTACACCATAATTATTTAAGCTATTACAAGGGAAAAGAGGGGGCAGCGAAAAAAAGGTTTTTAGAAATAACTAATGATAGAGAAAACTGAGATGCCATGTCAAAATTTCTCTAATGCTCACATGAGAACATGCTACTTGTCACTAATAAAAAGACAAGGATTATACAGCTCAGGTAAAAACATAGTCTGTTGTGATGCAACCGGAACATCACTACAGACTATTTGTGTGTTGGTATGTGTATATAATACAAAATTCCTTTTTGAAATATAAATCTAGAAAAAGGTGTTTATTTCCAGAATCCTTATCTCGCTGGAAATAAGTTATATCTCCTTGCTTTGCCTTGCCTTGCCTTGCCTTGCCTTGCCTTGCCTTCCCTTTTCTCTGGTAGCTATTTTTGGCAATAATCTATGAAAAGGCCATTGGAAGAGTTACAAAAAGGGAGATAGCATGCTTTTTCATACAAACTACTAAACTGTAACATTTTTCATTTTGACTTCTCCATGGTGTTTCCTAAATCTGAGTACCAGAGATGTCCCTTTCCTCTGTGAAAAATAAAACATAAGAAGTGACAGACTAATTCCTCCATGAGATATTCACAGTAAATATTCCAAATATTCACAGCAAAATGATTTTTAACTAGCTTAAAAAAACCAGAATCTACATAAATAACCAGTATTCTTGATTCTCCATTTACCCTACCTCATAGGCCTTTATCTGGTAGAAAATAATGCTTGACTCGTTTAGACAGACAGTAATGTTTAAATTGTCTAATTTAGGTTGCTATCCAGTCTGCCTTTTTCCTCTGGTCTTTCCAATACCTTGATAGTTGCAATGCCTTTTAAAAAATGTAGCCTTGATTTACTTGATACTTGATGTAGCCTTGATTGATAATAGTTTTATTATTAGTACACCTACAAAATCAACATGGTATGTTGGCTATGAGTCATTGCTCCACTATTCAGTCTACAGAAGACAGTAAAGGAACTGCTGAATTTTCTTCCTTCAAGTAACAAATTGGTTCTGTTTAACCAAACTGTGCGTTTTTCTGTATGCAGCCACTGAAGTGACATTTATATGGCTATCTCCTTTTCAAAAGCAGACAAGCTCATGAATTACACCATTGTTTCTATCTGGAAACACCTCACTTGTGGTAGTACACATCATAACACAGATGTTACAGCTCTGAGCCAATACTGCTATTTATTTATCCACACTTGTCTTAACATTTTATTGCAGTTTCTGGGTAACATGAAAACTAGTAAACTTCATTTGCTTTTACAGTGTTAAAAAGAAACAATAAATATAAAGCAGTCCACTATTTCAAGCATAAAATTGCAGTTTTCTGGTTGGTATTTATAGGAGAGAATAGAATCATAGAATCCTTAAGGTTGGAAGGGACCTTTAGAGATCATCTAATCCAATCCCACTGCACAGGCAAGATCCACTAGAGCATGTGACACAGGATTGCATCCAAATGGCTTTAGAAGATCTCCAGAGAAGGAGACTCCACAACCTCCCTTAGCAACCTGTTCCAGTGCTCTGTCACCTTCACTGTTAAGAATTTTGTTTCTGCCTCACTCTGTTGTCTTTCCAGTTGATATTGAACTGGTTGAAGTCTCCTATGAGAACCAGGGCCTGTGACTGTGAGGCAACATCCAGCTGACTATAAAAGACCTCATCAACTTCCTCAGCCTGATCAGGTAGCCTGTAGAGAATGCCTACCACAGTGTCTCCCATATTACTTTGCCCTCTAATCCTTAGTCAATAGACCTAACAAGTACATCTTTATTGCAGTTACTTCTAGATGTGTCATACTGTACAGATTATTTTGGAGAGGGTGAGGAGGGGAGGGAGAATATTTCCACAGGTAAATTATAGAATCATAGAATGCCTAAGGTTGGAAGAGACCTCTAGAGGTCATCTAGTCCAATCCCCCTGCACATGCAGGGCCACCTAGAGCACGTGGCATCCAAGCGCGTCTTGAAGATATCAGAGAAGGAGACTCCACAACCTCTCTGGGCAGCCTGTTCCAGTGCTCTGTCACCCTCACTATCAGAAATTTTTCCTTAAGTTCCTGTGGAACTTCACTTTATGGCCATTTCCTCTAGTTCTATTCGTGGCCACCACTGAAAAGAGGCCAGCCTCATCCTCTTCACTGCAAAAGATGATTAAAATGTAAGAGTGTGAAGACCACAGAGAAAATTTAGAGACAAATTAGTCCTGGCTATGACTTGAATTTGCATCTACAATACTGCTCTGCTAACTTTTCTGAAGTGATGCTTTTAGAGCAGTATTTCAACACTGTCAATCATGAAAAGATTTTTTTTCTTAAGCAAACAGGAAAACTTTAATCTTTTACATGATAGTGCCTGTGACACTTATTGCTTGATTGAGACACATTTATATATATATACACATTTATATATATATATATAAATATATAAATATATATATATATGTTTGCTTAAGAAAAAAAATAAAGATTAAAGATTAAAGCTTTCCTAAGAAGTTTTTGTAATCTAACCAGGTCTCCAGATCCCATTAACTGCACTGAGTAGAGGTTACACATAGCTGCTTAGAAATAGTGCCTGATGCTGAGGTGTCTGAAGCAATCTCAAAAGGATTAAGTCTGGCTCAGATCCTAAGGGAGACATCTGTGTTCCTGCATCTCTAGTAGGCCAGCTGGTTTACTCTACTGTGCCTTAATTGACACAAGATACCTGTGATGAGGCCACAGAAGTGTGTGTGAGAGGGGGTTGTTGGTTTGTTTGTTTTAACTTGTTTTGCATGTTTTAGCAGCTGAAACTCATAAATGGCCAGCAGACCCCATATTTTGAACTCCCATATTTAGACCCTTGAGTTTAGGGTTGTACAGTTTGGATGATGAATGTCACCCCTAATTTCTGCAAAAATTTCTTCTCAAAATCCTTACTCACCCTTACGTGCTCAGAAACATTTCTTATTACTCATTTACTCATTCCCAAACTAACCCCCAGAGGATGCTCTAATTAACTTGTCAAACTTGTCACTTGGTTTGCACAAATAGATGTATGACTGACTCTGAAGATTAATGTAGGGCTTCAGGTGAGCACTTCGGAAAATGAAATTGGCTGCTATCCCCTTAGTGTTCAGCTGACCCTCTGTGGCAGTCTGATCTTCCTGCATCAGGGTGACATATAGAGGTACTGATCACATCCAAAAAATCGTGCCAGTTCTTCTAATTCCCTGACATAAGCAGAGTTACCGTCTGATGCAAATAACAGGTTGCTTTCATGCCAACAAGATTCTCAAAAATAGCTTCCTCTAAATGCTTTGATAAAATACCTTTTCTCGGACACCCACGCCCTTTGTATCATGATAAAGCATTTCCTGGAGATTTTGAGTGAAGTCTAATACCGTTTCATCATTTTTATACTAAAGAAATTTCACAGACATGAGGGAAATAACATAGTTTAAAATGTGTCAAAACTGAATAATCAGTGCATGTTTGTTGCACTGCGGTGGCAAGTAATATAATTAAATGCTCTGTGCCTTGTTGGCACTTGAATACATTCCTTTTATCTGGAGCACACCTGTGATTTAATGTTAACCACAAACAATATTCCTCCCTTTCTTCTCTAAGTGACAACTTATTAGTTAAAAGCCTGCTGCCATATGGTGAAGAAGTATCTTCCGAAAAATCAACTACGGTAAGCTTCTAAAGAAAAATCTTTCACAAGAAAAGTTTACGTAACTGTCAGTAACAAATACTGGAGTTTGATATTTAACTTTTCTTAAAATTAAAGATATTATGTGGGAAAAAAAAGTAGCAAAACCAGGACACAATCATGTCTTTCTCATCATGCCTTAACCTCACAAGCTGCACCATATTTATTGGCCCTTCCCTTCCAAACCTGAAGTCCATGAACTTTGTATGAGAGTGAGATAAAACTGCTGGCAGGGTTAGCCTGCCCAAATTTATCAAGTTTCCAGATTAATCTCTATTCATGTGTCATGGTTAAAACTGAAGACACTTGTGGGTGTGTTCTGAAATAATGAATTGATGGAACTTAACACAGTAAGTTATCAATTTTGATTGAAGGAAATTGTCAGCTCCATAGTGACAATAATATACGGTAAAGAATAGCATTTCTCAGTCTCAGGAAAATTGCTAGTTAGGAGGTCTATTTCCAAATGTATAGCTGAATGCCCCACATACTTGTCTACTAGTTGCAGTGTTGCCATTGGGAGACTTGGGCAAATATCTAGCATGCCTTGGGCAATTTATTGTCAAAAATCAAGGCAAAAATAGATTATTTTTTTCTTTTGTCAAGGAATTAAATGTCACAGCTACTCTTTTGGGGAAAAATAAATTATTTCTACTGAAATGATTGAATTGAAAGTTAACATCTATATTGTTTTGTGCATTTCTAGTTTTTCTTCTTATTTTCAATATCATTTGACTTAGTTCTTAAGTATCCTAAGGCGCTTAACCATTTCAGGAAGAGAATATTGACCTCATTCATTAAGTATGTTTGTTACTAGATCTCTGTGTAATGTCATGCCACTATGTGAAGCCAAGGTCTCAAACTTGTTCAAAGGAGATGACTCAGCACATTAGTTAATCAGATGGAGGGGACAGACAATCAAATATAACCTTACTTATTGATCAAAGGGTGTTGAAATCAATATTGTTTTAATTATGCAAATATTTTCAAAAGGTTTTCCACAGGTATCTATTTATTTAATAAAAAAATGTATATACAACAGAATATATACACACATAAAGATATTTAGTTGTACTTTCTGTCTGTTTTAGGAATTTAGCAATTGTGTTTTTTTTTTTTTTTTTTTTTTTTAAAAAAAAAACATGAAATGTGAAACTATCCAAACTAACTGATAGGACTGGAATAATAAACTGAGTATCTACTAATTTTAATGTTAACAGGATTTAGCTACACCCATGTAAAATTTCATGTCTTTACAATAAAATCATAGACTTCACACAAAATATACCCTAATTAATTTTGTATACTTGGTGGAATCCAGTTCTAGAAAAATGTAACATTTTTTTAGTAGATGATGATTGTTCCAGACAATATAAAATTCTGAGGTACAACATTCCACATCCTTCATGTACTTATGTTCTACTTTCTGGTGTCTGAGGAGGAAAGATAAACATTTAAATGAATTGTTTCTGGTTAGAGAATGTTTCTGAGGATGGAGACGGCAGAATTCTTAAGAATATGATTGGAAAACTCATATACATATACATTTACATTCACATTCATCACATGAATTCTGATCCAAGGCTCTGAATTTCATCTTATATGTGAATATATTCTGAATTTTACAATCTCTGTGATGGGAGGAAATCCAAAAGGGTCATGACAGAATCATAGAATCACAGAATGCCTAACGTTGGAAAGGACCTCTAGAGGTCATCTACAGACCCCCTGCACACGCAGGGCCATCAAGAGCATGTGGCACAGGACTGCATCCAAGCGCGTCTTGAAGATCTCAGAGAAGGAGACTCCACAGTCTCTCTGGGAGGCCTCTTCCAGTGCTCTGTCACCCTCACTGTCAGAATTTTTTCCTTAAGTTCCTGTAGACCTTCAGTTTACGGCCATTTCCTCTAGTTCTGTTGGTGGCCACCACTGAAAAGAGGCCAGCCCCATCCTCCTCACTGCCTCATTTGAGGTACTTGTACACACTGATTAGATCCCCTCTCAGCCTTCTCTTCTCCAGACTGAACAGGCCCAACCCCCTCAGCCTCTCCTCATACGGCAGATGTTCCATGCCCCTGATCATCCTTGTGGCCCTGCGCTGCACTCTCCCATCCCATCAGAGAAGGCTATCAGGCTAGTCAAGCATGATTTCCCCTTGGTGAATCCATGCTGACTACTTCTGAGCACCTTGTCCTCCATGTGCCTGGAGACAACGGCCAGTATGAACCGTTCCATCACTTTTCCGGGGACGGAGATGAGGCTCTCTGGCCAGTAGTTGCCTGGATCCTCCTTCTTGCCTTTGACAGAAGTAATAGTGAAATTCTATTAAGCTTTGAAGATTCTCTGTTTCAGGAAAGGATGTTTAGACAACAAATAAGCTTTTCCACAAGAAAAACTAGCTTGTCAGAGAGTTTGT
This sequence comes from Crypturellus undulatus, assembly GCA_013389825.1. Lineage (NCBI taxonomy): Eukaryota > Metazoa > Chordata > Aves > Tinamiformes > Tinamidae > Crypturellus > Crypturellus undulatus. The sequence goes on from VWPW01021855.1 coordinate 29,305, forward strand.
AAATTTAATTGTAGACACTTGCAGTGATACTAATGAAACTGATGAGGTGTTTGTCTACTAAAAGCAAGTGTAAGTTATAAAAATAAGGTTATTTAGCCTATCATTTTAAAACTGGGACAAGCACAAAAGTAGAAAACTGGTCTAAGCATCAAGAAGCTACTTTTACATTCCTGTGGCTCTATACGCTGAAAGAAAATCTTTGAGTTCAGAAGAAAAGGATGAAAGAAATGTCTCCGATTCCTTCTGATCTGAATGAAATTGGAGCAAGACAGAGTTGAGGAAAGGAATTATCTATCAAGTGTGGGCATCTCAGTTGCTCTTTCTTGAATCTCTATAAGGTCAGTGCAAATTAAAAAATATTTTAAGGACATACTGCTTTTAGATATCTATTTTGAGATGAGATAGATCATGACGTTGAAGTCCCTCTTTTTCTCCATTGATTATAAAAGAATCAAAGTGTGACTAGACTAGATCTGAATATATTTTTTACACACTTCTAAAGTTAGATAAATAATTCTACCCATCTGTGTTTTCTTTCCACCTCAAAATGAAGACTAAGTAGTTTTTCCTTCTTTTGCAACCTATCTTATATACTTCAAGTATCATGTATTTTTTAAAACCAGAATGTGTGTAAGATCAGAGCTTGATGACAACATAAGCTGATGTATTCTTTATTCTCCAGCAATCAGTAGTGTGAAAACAGGGTGTTGAGCAAGACACGTATCTCTGAGGATTACCAACTACTTTTCAAGCTTTAAACCAACCAATACAAAATTTTGGACAGAGGACAGACTTGAATGTTTCATCTTCCTAGACTTTGTTCTGTAAGTCATGGCTGAAAATTCATTAATAATAATTCATTAATAAAGAAATTCATTATTCAAGATTGTAAGCACTACTGTATTTCAGATGCTGTGGGACTAGACTGTTGGTGGCCCTGTAAACTATTTTTTTCCTGTCTCCAAAATCCTTGAAAATTCTGAATTTTAATACCTTTTCTAAAGAAGACAGGGGATTGTAGGAAAGGATACTTCAAATCACTGAATTAAATGTGCAATTCTTATTCTAACCAATGCCGATATAATTGAAACCAAACTATTATCAGTAAACTAGAATAGAAAATTGAGATTGAATAACAGAGCAGTAAATGTTATATATACTTCTTAGTAATGCAAATATAAACTATATTGAGTGTTATCTATTTCAGCTATAATGAGAATTCTTGTCCCTGAGGGAAATATACGGCTATTGGTGAAACCTTCTTTTTATACTATTTTTAACAACAAACATCTGAACAAAATAGATATCGCATATGACAGGAGTCTGTTGTCTAAACACAAGTTCCTGAAATGACATAAGAAATCGACATGCAAGCAACAGAAACTTATGGGTACAGAGGCTCTGTTTTCAAATTTGGAAAAAAAGGAGTATCAGACCTCCAGAAGAGCACTTTTTGAGAACACATGAGTTCACAACATTCACTTATTAGCCAATTTTGGAGGAAACACATTTAGATATTATAGGGCAGAAGTTGTATCAGCTGCATTTTCTCTTGAAATTTAATTGGATATACACATGGATATATATGATTCATGTCCCCAGATCATTTAGGCAGGACTTTTGTAAATTGGTGTCTTGATTTCCATGTTTTATCCAAATCCAGACATTAAAATGCTACTTCATATTAAGCACAGGTTGCCTAAAACACAACCTTTTCTGAAAGTGTTGCCCAGTAATGTTATTTTCTGAGTCTAGCCATAGAAGCCTTATCACAAGACAACAGAAACCCTGACCTAACAAGAATAAATCCTCTCTTGCTGTACATCCATTGTCCTTTGTCCTTTTTGGCAAATTCATTCTCTATATTGGTGAAAAAAAAAAATACTTTTCACAGAATCTCACAATGATTAAGGTTTGAAGGGACTTCTGGAGATCATCTAGTCCAGCGCCTCTGCACTGCCAGGGTCATCTATAGCATGTTGCACAGGATCATGTCCAGGCAAGTTTTGAATATCTGCAGATAAGGAGACTCCATAAGGTCCCTGGGCAGCGCGTTCCAGTGTTTTGTCACCCTCACAGGAGAGAAATTTTTCTTCAAATTCAGATGGAACTTTCTGTGTTTCAATTTGTGGCCACTGCTTCTTGCCCTGGCCACCACTGAAAAGAGTGGTGGTTTCTTTATACTGGTTTTCTTTATACACCCTATTTGGATATTTATATACATTGATAAGATTTCATCTCAGCCTTCTCTTCCCCGGGCTGAACAGACCCAGCTCTCTTAGCCTCTCCTTATAGGAGAGATTGTCCATCTTGGCAGACTTCGGCTACACTCTCTCCAGCAGTTCCATGTACCTCCTGTACTGGGCAACCCACAGCTTTACCCAGTACTCCAGATGTGGCCTCATCACGGCTTAGTAGAGGGGGAGGATCTGCTGGCAACACTCTTCCTGATGCCCCCCAGGATACCACTGGCCTTCTTGGCCACAAAGGCACATTGCTGCCGCATGGTTAACTTTTCCACCATGACACCCAGGTTCTTTTCCATAGAGCTACACTGCAGATCAGCCCCGAGGCTGCGCTGGTGCGTGGGGTTATTCCTGCCTGGGTGCAGGATCCTACACTTGTCTTTGTTGAACCTCATGAGGTTCCTCACTGCCCATTTCTCCAGCCTGCCCAGGTCACTCTGAATGGCAGCACAGCCCTCTGGGGCTCCTCCCAGTTTTGTATCATCGGCACACTTGCTGAGGACAAACTCTGTCCCTTCATTCAGGTCACTAATGAGTAAATTGAATAGGACTGGGCCCAAAACTAACCCCTGGGGCACACCACTAGTTACAGACCTCCAGCTAGACTCTATATCACTGGTCATAACCCTCTCAGCTGTCTGTGAAAGTCTCTCCACTTTCTTTTCATGATCTGGTAGCCTGTGGTAAACATCAGCCTGTCATTAAATCTTTGCCCATAAGCTCTCCCTTCGCTCTTCATCCACCCTTAGGTAGTGCTTGATACACAGAATAATAGAATCCTTAAGGTTGGAAGGGACTTCTAGAGGTCATCTAGACCAACCTTCCTGCCCACACAGGGTCATCTAGAGCATGTGGCACAGGGTGGCATCCAAGCGGGTCTTGAAGATCTCCAGAGAAGCAAACTCCGTAACTCCCTTGGCAAACCAGTGCTCTATCACCCTCAATGTTAAGAAATTTTTTCTGTGCAACTTTTGGTGCTCCAGTTTGTGATCATTTCCACTAGTCCTATTGGTGGCCACCACTGAAAAGAGGCTAGCCCCATCCTCACTCCTTCCCTTTAGGTATTTAAATACACTGATTAAATCCCCCCTCAGCCTTCTATTCTCCAGGCTGAACAGGCCTAGCTCTCTCTGCCTTTTGTCATAGGGCAGATATTCCAGGCCTCTGATCATCCTTAGCCCTGTGCTGGACTCTCTACAATAGCTCCACATCCCTCTTTTACTGGGGAGCCCAGATAAATGCCAGTTGCTCTCTCACATAGAGAGCAACTCCACTACCTTGCCTTTCCAGCCTGTGTTTCCTTTCAGGAATTTTTTCTTTTCAGGAAAGACACATAGCCACCTGTAACAGCACTGCAGTCGTGCACTATCCCACCGTATCTCTGTAATTGCAAAAAGACCATGGCCCTAAGACCACACACAGATCTCCAATTCCTTCTGTTTATTTCCTATGCTGTGTGGATTGGTGTACAGGCACTTCAGGGAAGTAATCAAGCCTGCGGGTATGCTCTTCCCCATTTGCATGCACCTACTGGAGGCATCCTGACTTAAGCCATATTATACTGTTTGCCCTATTTCTCCCCATCAGTTGTTGGTAATTGAACAGGGTCCCACGGTTGTAGGAAACGAAACCCTTTTACCAACAGCAGCAGTGCAGGCAGTTGCTAACTTAGGAAATCTTTCTGCTCCTTCTCCCGTACTTCCCCCTCAATTTTCTCTTTGTGTTACTTCACATAAATTACATATGATGTTCATATACATTTAATCAACAGATTCGTTTGGATTTGTAATGATTTTTTCAAGAATATGTAATGCTTATACATTTATTTTAGTTAAAACATTTCTGAATGATTCTGAAGATGAAATGCTTCAGTCAGTGCAGGAGTAAAGGGAATTTTCTTGGAAGCAAGAAGGCAAGACTTGAAAAGTTGTATAGTTTAGACACACTGGTGATCAAATACATAACAAAGTGCCCTCAGGTAATTTTTGGTTCATTTGCTTTTGTTTGTTTTGTATTATTCTCTGCTTTCACAGTAAAGAGCAATGGATAGATTTTAACCTTGGGCAAGAAAAATTCATGGCTTTTCATCATTTTGCCCTACACAGCATTACAGTCTACCAAAAATGCAAAAATCTAAGAAGTCCCACATGCTGCAGTAACTTATTCATCAGATGATAGCTCCACATGAGAATAATCTCACCCTTCCTTAAGAAACAGCTAGTCAAAAAGGTGTAAAATTTCCTGCTGTTCTTCTGTTATATGTAACGCTGTGGGGTTATCAGGAGTTGATCAAACAGGGCAGATTTCCAAACAGAAAAAAAAGGGGCACAATCTTCATGCTTTTACTTCTATATTTTTTTTTTCCTGAGTAACTTTTAGCCCTCAGCCTTTCAATGCCCTTTGCAAATCCTCATTGACTGAAGTAGTATTAGCATTTTTTTTTTTTTCCCTGGGAGATTTTAGAGAGTTTCTGGTTTGGAGACTTTTATTATTATTATTTTTATTCTAAGTAAGTAGTCTGCTTAAATACTCTACCACATGGAAGTCTCTAAAGAACACAAAAGTCAATTAGCAACAAGAAAAGAAGAATATATTAAGACACACCAGTTGAAGATAAAACTCTTTCCAATTTCAGGATTTGAATATTTCCCTATCCATTGTATCTAACAGATAAGAAAAAAACCCCTCAAATTTACTAACATTTTTATGACTAAAGCACCAGAATTTAATTATAAACAAATTTTCATCTGTATATATTTCTGGGAGTGAGGATAGACCCTTAATTACAAGATGGTTTACTTATTTAATTAAATATTAATTAATTAAATATATTCATTTTCCATTACATATATTACAAGAAAGGCAAATTATTATGCTGCCACTAGGGTAATCTGTTATATTTTCATCCATGTGGCTAATAAAGTAGTGCTAATAAAAGCAGATTATGACAAGTTTTAAAGGAAACAGTGAATGAAGAATGTTCTACTACAGCTTTATAATCTATTTGTACTTAAAAATACTAAGAATATTAGACTTCATAGCAATCTTAAAATGTTGATGATTTTAAAATGTTGAAAGTGTTGATGATAAAACCATACTGAAAGAAAAAAGAAAAATTATGTAGACATACAAGACAATAGATTTGTGTACCTATCTTCCACTACTCAGTGAGTGTTAGTGATTATGTTGTAATTTTAGATATTAAGACTTTTTTGTATATATTTTCTTGAGGACTAAAAATCCTGGTAGCTGACTTTACCAGGTTTAACAGCTTTGCTTGCAGGTGCAAGCAGGTTTCTAAAAGCTCTATTTAGGGAATACAACTTGAGGAAGAATTTTCACTAAAAGGCTTGAAATCATGTATTTGTCAGTAATTATGAATATCAATAAAATATTCATATATGCTGAAATGGTAAGAAAACATTATAATTTTGGCAGTTTTGTTTTTCATCTTAATTTTCCCTCTTCCCCTCCTTCCAGTAGTTAAATCTTTAGGGGGAGGTTTGTTAGTGATGTTTACGATATGTTTGTTTATCTCATATTTGCAGTGAAATAAAAGAACACAGTAGGCAGTTATTATAGCTCAACTCACTGTAATTTGTTAATTTAAGTCCCTAGATGACATTACACCTCCTTTTACTTAAGCCAATCACAAGTAAGGTTCAGGAGATAGCTGTTCTTTTTTAATGTTAATCAAACAGCCACTTTTTTCTTTACATTTCTGAAATAAGCTTGATAAAAACAAAGACATTCTTGCTGATTTTTTTCCAGAATGGTCAGAATCAAGTCGCTCTAGGAATTAACTTTAAAATTAAAAGTTCTAAGCATTTGTGGAAAAATTAGTTCTCTGTGATGTTAAAAGGCAAAAGTGATTTTAAAAATTAAAATGGATGATGAGCCAATAAATAATTAGAATTAATTAACCTGACAAAGGTATTTTATATTTTCTGAAAAATAGAGGAATTCTTTCTTTCTATATGGGTCATTAGCTATCAAGTCACAGATAAAATATTTTAAGTGATTGCTAACCAGAAATTTTAGTCTACCATACCTCAGTCTTCATTACTGCCTTTATAATAATGTTTATACCGCATTGTTAACAGTTATCTTGGTCAATTTTGAATGAATGAACTATATAAATACTATGTGTGCAATCTGTGCTAACCATCATTGTCTATAAAATATATTTTAGTGTAAATTAAATATTTATGTTTTACTGCCATAGCAATCATTTCCAAAAGTTCTCAGTGGAAGGTTCAGACATATCAGCACAGTAAATTTTCCTTAGAGTTTCTTAATATTTTTCCTAATATTCACAGTATACATAAGTACAAAGTTATCATATATTTTCATAAATATTGTTAAAGATTTTTCAGTCAGCCAAACTTTATTTATGAGACATGTGAATTAGACATTAACACAAGATATATTTCCAATTCCTCTCCACAAAAAATAAAAGAGCTAAATTATTTTTTATATAATTTAATTCTCAGTAAGGTTCAGCAGAATATATCAAGGCAGAATCTTTATTGTTTGTTCATTTCTCCCTCCGAAGAGGGACAACTGTGCTCCATGCATGGTGCAGAAATCCATCATAAAATATCTACACATATTTCCCAAAGCTCTTTAGCTTAAAATGTGATGATTAATAGGAATGATGCTATGGAAGAAACGTAGAGGGTTTATAGTGATCTAAACTTCCAGTAAGCAGTTCAAATGAAAACAAGCTTTCTCTAATATATTTCATAAAACCAGACTTAAGAGAAAAGACCGTCCTTACTCGTACCAATATAAACTGGAAATATCTTTAATAAATTTCCATTAAGAAAAGGTCACAAGCCAATAAAACTGGGTCATATATTTTCCAAGGTATCTCTAGCCAATCTTTATTCAGTGCCCTTTTCTATTCTGTGCAAATATTTATCTCTGTCTCTCTTATCATCCCATTTCTTGTTATTATATTTCCACTACATTCTCAAGTAAGCCATGAAGAACATGATAATAGTCTTACGGTGCTGTACCTTGCATCAGTTGAGACTGAACAAAATGTTTCTACTTGCTCCAGTGGGGCAAGAATTGGAGTTTCAAAGGGTCACTGTCCAACACCAGTCAAAGTCTCTGAAGGATACTCAGAGTCTCTCAGAGTTCAAAGTTATTCTGATTACTTAAAAAAATGGGTTACTTTTATAAAACACAGTGTTCTTTGGGATTTTTCTTCTGCTTTTGAATTAAGATGAGTCTGTGAATACTGATCTAATGATGCTTGGTTCCCTAGAGTCTATAGGGTGCTTGCTTTGCTGGCAAAGAAAATATAAGCAAAGTTTCTTTTCCCCCTAGATAAGCATTTATAAAGTTAGTTTCCTGTCTACATCATCTAGTTCATTCAAGATTTGAGGTTACACCATTCTTCATTGCCTAGCTTAGACATTATCAGGTACACAGGTAATGCCTGTTTCCACAAATGCTTTGTAGCAAATAACAGTAACATTTCTGTAGCTGAGAGATGGTCTAGGGACACACATGGACAAGACTGAAGTTGTTAATTAATGGTATATTTGTAAAAAGACATATTAGCGCTCTAAGGACCACATCAGTTGCTTTAATAAGAACTTTCTTTTTTCTCCTGTAAATCATCTAGTAAGGCTCAGGCCATTTACTTGAAGTTAACACAGTTTACAGGTTCTGTAATGACCTGGCAGAGCAAGATCTCAGGACTTGTCTGTGTTTGTTTTATAATGAAATAATACATGTTTTTAATAGCAATTATCTAGAAAATTAGACACAGTAACTGGAAAGAAATGAGAAGGAGTATGTAAGCAATATTAAGACAACAACTGAAAATAAAGCCAGATATACCAAAAAGCAAGGAGGAAAAATGCATCACCACATACTCCTCACACCAGAGAGGACGAAGATACCCCCATGATTTGTGTCCTTTAAACATTCTTCTTCTGTAACTAACTTCTTCTTGCACTCTAACTATTCCAGTATCCTATGAAGATGCTAGAAATGTGAGCTTAGCACTAAAGAAAAGAGATAAATACCATGAGGGTTTTGTTTTGTTTGAGGTTTTTGTTTTTTCTTTTCCCCATATCTTCTCTCTCCTTTCTTGCGTTAATTAGATAATTTGGATTTGTGTGTGTGTTTACAGTAAACTTTTAGCTTTCTATAAATGATGTATCTTTTTCTCCTGTAAGAAGATTTTGAGTGAACATAATTCATCCACAGGAGTTTTATCGTTCTTCATTACTTATTGAACAACCTTTTAGTCAGTGGCTTACCGGTTTCATTGCCATACTTCAGGCATGAGGAATGCATGACTTAATAACTCTGATACCACTACTCATCCATCAAATGTGGTTGAAACTGGCCACAGGTTTAAAGTAATTGTGATGCAGAAGCCTTATTTCCCCAGGAAGAGCAGCTGAAACCACAGTTTATATGATATTTATCTCACTAGAAGGCTTTACAATACTACTACTCAGAAGGCTCCCACATTTAGATCATTATAACGTGAAGAGCTGATAGGAAAGCTATGTTTCTAGAAGTCACTCCATGTGGCTGGAGGCTAGAATCCTTTATTATATTCATGTATGCATTACCAGGAAGAAGGCAATAGCTATAAGCCATAAACTGGATGTCACATTGAGGCACACCTATCCCATACCATTTCTCTGACCAGGTAGACATTTTCCTTGTGGTGACCTACGGCATTCCTTGCTTTCGCCACCATTCCAGAACATATAATTGCAACAGTGGTACTCATTCATATTGCTTCTTTCCCCAACTCCCTCCACATAAAAAATTCCAAAATTACTTCCTATGAGTAAAACAAAAAAGAAACACAGTTATTCACAGCTTTTTCTGCATAGGAAAAAAATATGCATATATCACCCCCTCAACACACTCCCCTCTACCTCACCACAATTTCAGACCTAAAATCAGGTTAGTTCTGAGAACAAGAAGCTAGAAGTTTAGATTGATATGGGAACCCCAAAGCTGTTTTAATTTATACAGGTGATTAAAAAAGCTTACATCATGGTGTAAATGGGTCAGGTTAATGCATTTAAAGTGCACAGTTCATTGATTTTGTTGTTTACATTGCAAACTCAATTAACAGCATTGAGAAGGAAATTTTCCAAATCCTCAATCCTAGAGTAGCAGCTAATCTTCTTATTCATACAGTATTCACAGTCAATGTTGTGAAGCTTTTTTAAGAATGTTATATTCTGACCAAAAGACTTGCCCTGATACCTTTATTCTGTTATATTATTCCTTCATTATGTTAACCATATAAATCAAAATTGTAGCTCTTTCAGAGAAGCCTAAATAGGTAGTATTGGGAGTATTCTCACTGTCTTTACCAGTAATGTCTCTGCCAAATTTGCATTATGACATACTATATCTTGTTGTGTTTCTTTTCCCCTGTATGCATAGATTTTGCATGTCTTGTCTTCTTTTTTCTTCCTCCCTTCCTTTCTCCCTTTCTCCCTTTCCTTCCTTTTGTGATAAGCAGGAATGTAATCCGTGAAAAAGCGGTTTGTGCTAATGAGCAAATGTAAGGGAATACAAAAAGATCTGTAAGCAAAATGTTGGAAATGAAAACAATGGGACTCAAAAAGTGCATGCCTGTTAAGAAGGGAAAAGTTCACTGAAGGGAAAAGTTCACTGAGGAAGAAGAGGAGCCTTCATCAAGAAGACCACCAGGCGGGGTGGGGGGGTTTAAAAGACTCCCTAGGAACAAGGAAGGACATGCGCAGAAAAGGAGGAACTTTCGGGAAGGACATGCGCAGAAAAGAAGGAACTTTCGAGAAATGGAGATAAGAAAGGGATAAAAAAGGTGCTTCGATGGCGCCACTGTTGGTGGAGCAGAGACTCTCCGGCCGCCCAGTGCTGCTTGCTTGCTATTTACAATAAAGCATACTGACAAATCCAAATCAATTAGCTCAGAGGATTTCTTTCTTCTTTCTTCCTTTCCTTCCTTCCTTTCTTCTTTCTTCCTTTTCCTTCCTTCCTTTCTTCTTTCTTCCTTTTCCTTCCTTCCTTTCTTTCCTTCCTTTCTTCCTTTCCTTCCTTCCCTTCCTTCCTCTTTCTTTCTTTCTTCCTTTCCTTCCTTCTTTCTTCCTTTCTTCTTTTGCTTCCTTCCTTTCTTCCTTTCTTTTCCTTCCTTCTTTTCCTTCCTTCCATCTTCCTTCCTTCCTTTCTTCCTTCCTTCTTTTCCTTCCTTCCTTCTTTCTTCTTTTCTTTCCTTCCTTTTTCTTCCTTTCTCTTTCCGTTTCTTCCTTTCTCTTTCCCTTTCCCTTCCTTTCCTTCCTTCTTTCTTCCTTTCTTCTTTTCTTTCCTTCCTTTTTCTTCCTTTCTCTTTCCGTTTCCCTTCCTTTCCTTCCTTCTTTCTTCCTTTCTTCTTTTCTTTCCTTCCTTTTTCTTCCTTTCTCTTTCCCTTTCCTTTCCTTTCCTCTCCTTTTCTCTCTCTCTTATGCAGAGCGGGACTTGCTTATACAGTGCTTTCCACAAAAGAAAGACACCTTTCTCAGGTAGGAATTTTCAGAGCTGCTCTAAAACAAATAATGGCTGCACAAGGATGTTGAATTTCCTGTAAATTATTTCCTCTCTTTTTCGGTAATACAATTTAATAAGCAATAAGCTGAAGTCAGAAGAGGCAGGTTTTCAAAAGGGATCTTCACTAAACAAATATTTACCCCCTCTTTAGTCTCTTTTGATTAGACATCTGCTATTATTAAGCATATGAAACTTTAATGATAGTATCTTTATATAGGACTGGATTTTCTTGCATAATATTTCATTATTACTTAGTCTTCTATGCTACATCCCATATCCATTCAAGACAATCTTTTTTTTTTTTCTGTAGGAAAGCATGAGAAACTTTCATTTTTGCTGCAGAACCAAACAAGATCTGCAACAAAGACACTGCATTTTAAATCAGTAATGTAAACAGTTGTTCCTCCAAAATAGTAAGTCCAGATACTGTCAGGTCAAGGAGGCTCGCATCATGATTTGTAAGCATAGTGCTTTTTATGCTGCATTGTAAACCATGGATGCACCCCGTGCACATATCCACACATGAATACACATGTCTCTGTTAAATCAGAGACCAAACAAACCGATTGTGGACATGAGGAAGAGAAAATGCTCTGCAGACAACAGAACATAGATCACATCATGAGAGTCATTAAAAAGTTCCTATGTTAAAACTACATGATAACATTAAATTGCAGCGAAAGCAGAAGTCTGTTGCACCCACAAAGTAGATCCACACAAGGCAAGACATAATTATTATTTGCTTGCCTGGAACACAGACATAAGCACATCAATGCAACATAACCAGAGAATGTGTGATAGCAATTTGAAACACAGGTAAGCATAGATATATCAAAAACAGCCATAACTTTGGTGAGGCAGACAAAGACTTGTGGTATATAATGCACAATCAGGGTTCAGGAAAACATGTGAAAGAAGTAGTATCTTCAAGATATTAATAAGTATCAAAAACACGGTAAACCCCAAGTAATCATGCAGAATAACCTCATAAGGTGTCTGGTAGAGCAACAATAACCCAGGACAAATTTTGATTCCCCAAATAAGATAGTAAGATGATCTCCTTTTCTTTGGGGTAGGAAGCAGAGAAAACTAAGGAGAAGAGAAAGATGGAGGATAAAAAGAGGACAGGCCCACCTCTGCTCTGGTTGCCCTTGTTGGGTAGCAGTAAGGCCCAATCACCTTGACCGCAATGTCCAGACCTGCATCTACCAGTACTAAAGCAGCATCAGTTCAACCTTAGTATACACCATAAATCCAACAAATCAGAATTTTACATAAGTTCCAAAAACCTTGTGTTAGTGGGGATTCTAAACTTACACAAGCTCCAAGGCTGTGAGAAGATTTTACAACACAGTTAAGATTTTAACATCCCAAATCTTCTCTTTTATATTTCAGGCTATTAGTGCTTTAACAATTCTAAATAAAAGATGGCTAACAAATAATGAATAGTTAATGTGGGGGTTGCAAAAGTTAGACAAGTGACAATAGTGAAAAAATGAAATAAAACACCTTGGAAAAACAAAATGTACTCAGGTTTTTAAATCTGTTTTTTTTTTGTTGTTTTGGTTTGTGGGTTTTTTTTTTTTTTTAATAAACACATTAGCCTGAATTATTTGTCATATTTTCAGGGAAGTATTAAGGTTCAATGACTATCTTATTTTTACATTTAAAAATATCTTGGGAGTTGAAAGTGTTTGAAACAGCAGGAAATGAAATGGTTGCTCTATCTTCATTACCAAAAGAGTTATGTACAGTTATAACTTGTATGTGCTGTCAAATTGATTGTCAAATCTTAGAATGGAAAATGCACATAGCATTTCTTGCAAGTTTGTGAGATAACCAATTAGTGTTGAATGCAGCCATATTTCATTAAAGAATACAATACCTTATCTCAATCAGTCTTTAAAGTCAGATGGCTTGCATACTTCAGTTATTTGGCTGTGCATGATTTTTTGGCAATAAGGAGAAAGTGAACATGTCACTTGGAAGACTTACCCTTTTATCTTCAGATCATTCTTTATAATAGTTTTCCACTTGCACATTTCTAGAGCAGATGGCAGGTTATAACACCCAATGTTATTCTTTCATCGTAATTTTCCTCTATAGTGCTTCAAACATAAAAACTATTTGTTTACAAATATCACCATTACATATCTGCATGCCTCTCAATGATAAACCATTTTGGACATTATGTTATCACAATTAAATTATGCCACATTATTTAGGAAAGAAGAACGGAACATTTGTATTTCTTATACAAATACTAAAATGCTTATTAAAACCTTTGTTTACAATACAGAATGGCAGAGAAGAGGAATTTTGTGAGGAGTTCCATGCTTTTCTAAAACAGTATGAAAAATCGCATGTATGCTCAACACAAAGGTTTTGTTTTTAGTGCTTCAATGCATCTGATTAATTCTGGGATGATTAAAACTATTTTGCCTCATTCTTGGCAGTGAATACCACTCTTGAAAGAGACGCTACAATATATTCAGTACATTTTCTTCATGCTTTACAGTGATGAGCATTTTGAAAATCTGAGTGTTTTAAAATATTGAAATGCTTTCACAATAAAAAAAAAATATGTTATTTACACTCTGTTGCGCTATCTCATTAAAGGAGAAAATTAAATAATCCAGAGAGGCAACAACCACTGGACTTTAGTTAGTTGTTTAATTTATTCAGCAGTGCAAGATCTTTGTGATAACAATATCCCATTAATTCCCACAATTATTATAAGGGATGAGCTTATCAGTTAATAAATAACAACTATCAATTAGCACAAGTAAATAGAGGGCACTGCTTGTCCCAGAAAAATACTATAGCATTTCCGCACCTCAAGTGTACAGAGGGATCTCCGTCTTGCAAGGAATTACCTTAGTCCAGTGTTGCATCTCGCGGAAGAACGGACTCTGTCTGGGGTGCAGAGTGAGACAAGTTTATTTGCAAACTAACTTATTTTTATACTTTCACAACACAAATGTAGCAAGGCTCACAGCCAATCAGCAGCTTGACACCTGCGCAGTTGTCCTGGCTTTGTTTCCACACAGGGCAGGGGAGATCTTCTCCAGTCCTCCTTGTTCCGGCTCTGTCACCCAACTGCTGGCATCCTGGCGCTTAACTATCTGCTAACAAGGCACTATTGTTTGTGAACCAACCTCCACAGTCCAGCATCCCAGGTAAGGGGAGGGGAGAGATCCTCATGGTCCAGACCAAGAAGTTGCTGAGGTGTCGTTCCTGAGCCTGGCTCCACTTGTCCTTTATATCTCTAAAGGAGACATACATGATTGTGCTATGGTCATCGATATGAGGTGATCCTTCAGGCAAGATCCATAAGTGTATCTGCATTTTTCACTGTCAGCAAGGCAAGTTTTGCAAAAGTATCAGTTTTTTGGCCAGTTTGGTTGCAAGTTTTAGCGAAGCAGGACCACTCTGCTCCCACAAGACTTCCCACTTCCCTCCCTTGCTGCTGAAGAGAGTACTGAAGTTTCCCCATTGCATTTCTGCCACATAGCAGAGTTTGTGCAATTTTTCAGCCTCATTGGTAACTCTACCTGCATGTCACATTCAAAACCTGGAGATACACAAAATGGAACAAAACATATATGCAGTGATATCTTATGTGCTAAATGCTCATCTCCACATGCACAGAAGAACACAGAGAGACAAGGACAAGTGGAAAACCCTGAATAATACCTTACCCCAGCCACTTCAGGTGCTCACAGTAGAGTGCTCAGCCCATGCGTGGCTCTGATCTCCACAAATACAGAGAGTCAAGGGCACCGTGGCAGTCAGAGGCACATGAACTAACTCCTCAGAGAACAGATATCCCTTCCATGCTCCTCCCAGGGTTGTCCCAGGAGAGCATCAGCCACAGAGGTCAGGTATGAAAACCCCCCTAAACAGGGGTTGCTCCTGAGGAATATGGGGCATATGGTAATAACAAATTCAGGATTCCACAAGATTTATTATGGATTCTGCAAGACTTATGTTTAAGGGAGATACAGAAGGCAGAGAAAGGAGGGATCTAGGTGATTTGGGGAGGAATAACCATGGGAAAAGAAACACATGAGAATAAAAAGGCGCTGATCACATGTAAATGGCAATGGTCAGTGCACCTGTCTGGCACTACCAGACATTTGATTAGCACAGTCTTCTGGTCTTCTCTATCCTGATTAAAGAACTCTATTTTTGTGCATGCATGTGTGTGCGTAGGTCTGAGTGGTCAGCGAGTGGAGTCAGAGGATGGACCACAACCTGTGTGTGTGCGGTGAGCGAGTGAGAGTACCCACATGACCATGCAATCCCTAGGAAACTTGATCCTTGATTTCTAGGAATCAAGCAGAACTAGCTGGTGAGTAGGTGAAGTGACATACAGACAAAGGCCCCCAGGCTGAAGCAAAGAATGCATGGATTACCTCGACCTTATCTACATCTATTTTGCCAAGACTTCTTAATTCCACTGAAATTTAAAATCTTAACTATAATATAACTTGGAAAAGAAATTCTATATTTTTATCTAAGCGAAAGAGCAAGAAGGAACTCGCAAAATAATGAGCTAGTTTTTTACTCACATAAAACTGCATATGTTGAATGGCTGTATATCTTTTTTTTTCTTGTATTTTAACAACTACTCAATGGCAGCAGCAAAATTTCGTAGAAGAAAATTAATCTATGATATAATATTTTTGATATACATATATAAATATAAACCATTGGTGGTTCAAGCTCCTAGCTTTACAGTATCTTCTATTCACTCACATTTAGGACTGTATTATTTAAATAAGATGAGTTTGTTTAACATGTATTACATAAAATGTCTATCATAATATTGTCATAGGCCCGTGTATCTAAATATATGCATCTCTATATATAGACATATCTACAGATTCCTTTAGTAAGCAAATGCCACTTGGTTACCTTTCCAAGTTGACTCAATAGGATCATGGAAAACTATTTTAGAACTAAAGATCTCAACTATATTTAATTCATTCAAATTATGTTAAGAGAACACATTTTTTACCTTGATTCACCTTTACTGTATATTTTCTTCCCTTATTCTTTATTTAGTGTTAATTTTAAAATGAAAAATCTAATTTCCTATAACTATTTTCAATGTACACTCATTAGAAATAACCACATAAAATAAACCAAGTATTAGTAAACTACTTCCTCAGTCTGTTTCTTTAGATAAATGTTGGAAACTTCTTGCCGGCCCAAGGAATCGGGAGGGGATCACAGACGCAGACTCCATGTGAATTAGATCCTGATCCGTGACTCTTTATTTAGCCCGAGTAGCATACTTAAATACACAAGCAGAAGCAAGCTCTCTACACGCGTACAGCTACGATTGGTCACAGGCTACTATCCATGCATTTCTACCGCATTCAGTTGGTCGTGGATAACGGCGTGTATTCACACCATAGGTCTGTGCACCAGTCCTTCTTTCTTACTGACAAGCTTAATCAAGGTTCTGTCTCGCCCAACTTTCTCATGCCTGCTGTTCAAGGACTACTGTTCACATTCCTTTAACTCAGGGAGTATCCGCTATCTTCTTTAAGCTCAGCTCCCTGCAGCCACTTCCCATGGGAAGGCCTCCGTTCCCTAGATATGTTCCTACAGATAAAGGTTAGTATTATGCTAGTATCGTTTTTGGAATTATGTTTTCTTTAGTGAAGTGTTTTGAATGTTCAGAATCAGACTTGCAATATACTGAGATATGAAATGAACATGGAAATATGACTACATATTCCTCCATATTAGTAATGCACCTGGCCTGGGAAAGCTGAGATATTTTCTACTGATTAATGACTAACCTAGAACTAAATATTTTCCTGACTTTAGTCTCATCCGTTATACTGAGTTATTTACAAGGTATATGTCTTCCTATATTGTACTGCGGATCTTTGTGTTTTACCAATAATACGTATAGCTGCTGAATTCCATTATCAATAATCAAAGTAAAACATTATTGTATCTTTCTTTGCATGAGATTAGGATGAGATGATAAAAAAGGTTGCTTAATTTAACTCATCCTCCAAAATTTGAGGTACCTAAATAAAGATAAAATGTATAACTGACTTTATTTGCAGAGTTTGAGACAGATGATATCTCATAGCTGACAGGTCAATCCTAATAAAGCTATACATCTGACAATCAAAACAGGAAATAGAGGATACAGATCAATCATCACCCAGAAAAACTGATGGAATATGTCAGAAACTAAACAAGCACAACAATAACTTGACCTTGTATTGAATAAGAAAATAATCATTCATTTTTACACTATTATTTAAAGTATTTTTGAAAGTGTGTATGTACAATTACCCTGTATATGTAATTATGTATAAGTAGTATATATATATATATAAAAACATATAATTTATATACAACCATATATACAATTTAATGTGTATATTTAATCATATAATGAAACTGTATACTGAAAGATAGCTTTTATTGTACTATTTAGATTCAGCACTGTAAGAAGCAAGACAACATAAGGTGTTTCAAGGACAAGCAAATCTAAAAGGGTGATTTATCTTTTCTACTCAGAACATGTCTTTATCTATAACACCCAAATTGATTTATAAGTTTCCCAGAACTTTTTGCTATCAGATAATATANTATATATATATATATATATATATATATATGTTTTAGTAACACTACCTAATTACACAGATACTTGGATAGGTAGCTAATAATATTTCTGTATACATTCTTGAAGATAGATGAACGTTCCCTTTATCTAGACTCAGAACCAACTGGAAGCAGTTAAACCATGCTTAATCCTGAGATAAGAAACCTGCTTACAAATACGTTATATTAATCTAGGATGAGTGACAGGATAATGGGACTATACAGTTTTTTTAGTACTGAGACCACATAAAAAAAGTCTTGAAAAAAACTATAGTTCATATAGTGAAGACTAGAGTTGATATAAAAATGGAAGGATAAAGTGTATTATTATAGATATATGTATATGTAGGTATACAGACTCACACAAGGTAAATACCAGATAGTATGTGCACATGTAAGAATAGACTCCCTATTTATTGTGGTCTTCCAAAAGTATTGCTAGCTCACAGTGTTTTCCAAGTGTGAGACATGTGAACAGTACGTTAAATGTACCAGATGAAAGCAAACTAGACTGTAAAGTACTTTCACAGAAAGTTGTCTGATATCAGACAGTTCTTTTATCTGCTAAGCCAAAGTCTAGTCACTAGAAGATACAGTTGGCAAGGTGCAAACTGAAAATAAGAAAAGTGATGTTTTCTGCATGTTAGATTGGCTCAGCAGAAGATATAGTAGATGTTGCACATTTGCCGTGCCTTGGAGGATTTAAACCAAGACTACATTCTCTTAGAAAGAAAAGAACTTCCTCTGTAGTTTCTATCAGTGTCTTGGGGCAGTATACAAGTATTTCCAAATAAAGTTTTAAGCCTTGAGTTATGCAGATGGCCGGATAAGAAGATCTTAATTGTCCGATGAGGAGGCTGAAGGTGAAAAAAAAATATGTATTTTCTAAGAAAATAAATATTTCATAACCATGTTTTTCATTACCGTTCTACTGAGAAGGTCTCTCTCTCTCCAAGCAGCAGATCAGCAGGACTCCAGCAGGGCCGACAGGATGGGGGGTGATACTGCAGGAACTTCTCCAGAGCTTGCAGACTGAACTCATACATTTCTCATGCAACTAAAGAGGAGTTTCTCACAACAGCTATATCAGTGATATACTGTGCAGTATGTGATATGTTATTTGCAGTATTTTCCCACTTTTTTTTTAAACTAGAAATTCTACCTTAAATACAGTCTGAGAAACTTCTTAGATTAAAATTTCATCAAGCAAATGTGTCTGCACAAGCAAACAGGCTGTGAGCTGACTGATCACTTCTAAAATAATACCTGGAAGGGTCCTAGTTTTTCTATCTTGCTATGTCTATGATCTGTAAAGTCATAAAAATCTCCTGTGGGAAGCAGAGGCCAGACCTTGAGAGGGAAGGTGTTTGCCTGCCTGGGCTGAGTGATAAGGAGCATGGATGCAGCTGCTCAGCCAGGTTCACAGCCAGCCCCCTCCGAAAACCCGTTGAATGTGGCCGCTCGACCGGGCTTGTGGCCAGCTTAACTGCAGACGTCCTCCAAACTATCTTTGGAGATCAAACACTGGGAAATGAGGAAGAGGAGGAAGGCAGGACCCTCAGATTGAGGGCTGGGATCCCTGACTGGCACACACACCTGCGCACCCAGGGGGAAGAGTTGTGCAACTGAAGGCAGAGTTTGTCCGCCTCTCCCCCCCCAGCCTGCCTGCTGGGTCCTACTGACCCTGTGTGCCAGGATGCACTGGGCATAAAGAGGTCAGTGAGGAGGGTGGAGAGAGAAGGAGAAATTCCTAACTCTGAGGCCCGTGCTGTCTCTTTGGGAGCTGGTCAGCAACTCTCTCTCTCTCTGATCTGCCAGCTCGAGAGGATGTTCAGGTCCAGTATTCTGCTGTCAGGAAGGAAGGATAACTACCCATGAGTAGTTATCCATACTTTGCTTCTTTTAAGTGCTTTCACCTGAATCGATGTAGTCACCTTGTTCTGGCGTGATTATTGCTGAAACCTGAGCCCACCCGGAACACTTGCCCTGTTGCTTTGTTTGTTTTTTTCATTATCAGGAGGACTGTCATGAAAAAATTGCAATGCTGCAGCCTAGTTGCCTAAATCAAGTCAGTACTGCATTGGTATTATCTGATATACTCTAGGGTTATCTTGCCTAGTTTCTCATTGCCAGGCCTGCAGTGCACTAGCCATCTCTGCCAGACATCTGCACATATTACTTTTATTTGGAGTTGCCTTCAGAAAGCAGGACATGAACTGACACAGTTACAAGATTCTCAGCAATCAAGACTCTTTTTGTTTCTTTCCTTCATGTTCTTCATAAAATGTAAACAGATTATAGGTGTGACAAAAAAGGAGATATGAAAATGGCCATGACAAGGCTTAAATTTGAGAGAGGTAGTTTTTTTTTTCCATAGTTCTGTTCTTTGATTTCTCCTGTAGATTTTTCTTTTGTCTTTCTAGTGCACATTTTCTTTCTTAATCAGCTATTTCTTTTTTAATTTTTTTTCTTTTTTTTCTATTTTCATTTTTGAAAACAAGAACCTTACCTTCATTTTTATCTATTTGAAGTACTTAGTACATTTTAATGTGTGATATTGTTTCATAAATCTATATTACTTGCTAAAATTATTTATAATGTATAAATAAACAGAGTTTACATTCATGTCTTATTTATGATCTTACTGTTTTAATCCTATAAATTTAATACCAATAATAAAATCAATACTACACATTATTTTTTTTTTTTTTTCAGATTGTTGTAAAATAAGTATAAAATCCCGACCAACCCCCTCGGGGCCCGCCCGCGAGGATACAGGGAACTGAACTAAAGAAGGGAAAATCTTAGTTCCCGCCGCCAGGGGTATACGACGCTGTTGCTCGGCCTGTCCCTAGATCTAAGAAGGGCCCCTGGGGTATCACAGGTTCCCAGGCCGGTTGTCCTTTTTAGCTCCGTGGTCCCGTCAAACTTTATTCCACCCCACCCCTGGGGGGAGGCTCCCCTTACCCTCTCCTGAAGATCACGGGGAGAATCACGATCAAGGGTGTCTCGATCAGGAGTGTCGCCTCCCTCCTCCGGCAGGCTGCTGATAGCTGCTCGGCCTCTCAATGGGGGGTGCGAACCCAAACGGCCGCCTTTACGCTGGATGCCAGCCAGGCCTGAGTCGGAATACGGAGTGAAGACAGACACGCTCGGACGTAGCCCAAAAGGTCAACGGGCAAAAGCCTCTTTATTAACCGAACATTATCTTTTATAACCAGGAGAAAGTGGCGGAACGGAGAGGAGAAATGGAGGAGCGAAGGTGGGGACAGGTGGGAGCCGCAGGTGGTTTGCTGAGCTCCGTTGCTGGGCGGGCAGCCAGGAGCGGCAAACCACTCCTGGCCCCCACCTTTGGGGTGCTGGAACGTTCAAGGGGTCCCGAACAGCACGTAAGCCAGGGCTGATATTCAAACTAGGCATGCGCTATCCCTTGGGGTCATGTAAGGGGCAACAGACCCCCCTGTACATCATAGCGATGTGCATGCCCGGGCCCTGAATCAGTATAGAGACCCCTGAACCCCCAAAATCCTACCCCCACATCAGATAAACTTCTTGTAGCTGTTAGAACCAAAATTAGCAGCTAGCAGGATGTCTCCTTGCAGAAAGGAGACCAGTAACTATGTTCTTTGTGAGGAGCCATTTTTTTTCTCTATATCCTAACAATAAAATCAGGTATAAAAGAAAATTAACAGGCAAAGCTAAGGAACAAAAGGCTGCTCTTTTCTTTTGCCTGCCTCACTGAATCCTGCTGACTCCTCAAGACCAGAAGGAACAGATAAAGTTTTTGTGTATGTTTTTTTTCTCTCTGCTGAGTCTCTGCTTTTTTTCCCAACTGCCTACAATCACAGAAGCTAAATGCTGCTGAGTAGATTAGTCTCATTTGTGCGTGGTGCAGCATTCATGGCAACTGCTGACTCCGGCTCACCTCCAGGTCTGCACTTAGAGATTTCCTAGTCGATCGTATCAATCTTTTCAGAGAAGTTAAGCCTTCCTGTTCTTGTCAAGCATCAGATCAATCTGGGCTAGCTGTTATTTCACAGTGCTACTCCTACGGCCATTCTTTCAAACACACTGCTAAAATGTAGTCTAAAGACACCCACAACAATATTATCCTGTCTAGTCGTGCCAAGTAACACCATCCCCTATGAATCTCATCCTTCTACTAACAGTTGTAGTAACAAGATTTGGATGTCACAATCCTGAAAGCCAAAGGCTGAGCACAGTAGTCCTGAGAACACGCTGATGCATCTCCCAGGGAGAATTATGGACTAGGGGCATAACTTTGTTTCTTTGTTAAAGAACAGAAAGAAACAAATCTCCATTTAATAGGTCACTGAGATTTTCTCATTTTATAAGAAGTGTACAATGTAGGAGAATGACATAATTCCTCAGTTCAAAAATGTCCTCTATATTTTTTTATACCTCCCTAAGGGCAGTTCCTGGTGTTGAAATGCTTGTGGTACTAGCTAAGCCTCTGAGCAACACCTTTTGACCCCTTTATCACCCCCGTACCCAAATTCAGGGCCTAATCTGTGCTTCCTTCTGTTGCTGATAAAAAATAAAACTGATGATAGAATTTGGAGAATTTTATATATTTTCTAAGGAAATTACCTGTTGGTGTGTTTCCATGGACTACTTTGGGATATATTGTGCATAGTACTTCCTAGAGTCTGATCAAGATAATTGTTGCCACAGTGCAAAAATCACAGAATCACAGAGTGGTTGAGATTGGAAGGGACCTCTAGAGATCATCTAGTCCAACCCCCTGCTACCTACCCCTGTCTCCCCCAGTAGGCACTGGACACCAAGAGCACATGGCACGGGGTGGCATCCAGGCAGGTTTGGAAGATCTCCAGAGAAGGAGACTCCACAGCTTCTCTGGGCAGCCTGTTCCAGGGCTCTGTCACCCTCACAGGAAAGAAGTTCTTCCTCATATGGAGATGGAACTCCCTGTGTTTCAACTTGCACCCATTATCCCTTGTCCTGTCACTGGCCACCATGGAGAAGAATTTGGCCACATCCTTCCTGCATTCACCCCTCAGGTACTTGTACGTGTTGGTCAGATCTCCTCTCAATTTTCTCTTCTTTAGGCTAAACAGGCCCTTAGACGCTTAGTCTTTCCTCACAGGATAGATGTCCAGACCCTTAATCATCTTCGTGGCTCTATGCTGGACCCTCTCTAGAAGCTCCATGTCTTTGTACTGGGAAGCCCTTAATTGTACACAATACTTCAGGTAAAATAGATTTGTGTTGTTATTTTCTCTGTTTGGATCAACTTTGCTTTTAGTAATAAAAAATTCTATTTTAGAAACCGTGGTTTCATGTTCAAAACTAGATTGTCTTTTGTTTGTCAAGTAAGTCACCCTACAAAATATCAAAATCACTCCTGATAACATACACATTTGATATCTGTTAACAATTACATGTGTTCACATTCAGTTTATACTTTTTTTTCTTTGTGGACTGAACCACTGAAGTTTGTAACTGATTGCAATCTTCTATATTCAGCCTCA
Source organism: Crypturellus undulatus (assembly GCA_013389825.1). Lineage (NCBI taxonomy): Eukaryota > Metazoa > Chordata > Aves > Tinamiformes > Tinamidae > Crypturellus > Crypturellus undulatus. The sequence goes on from VWPW01021855.1 coordinate 52,265, forward strand.
ATCTTACTATTTATGTTCTAATTTGCAATTTATAGCAAAAGTATAATAAATTTATTGTCCTAATCATAATAGAAGTCAAAATAATATTTTGAGCAGAATTCTACAAGTAAGCAAAGTCCTGAAGATTTGATTGGCTTAACCAGGTTTTCATAGCTGCTCCTTACTGCCTGCACCTTTAATAGTTAATGGAAAAAATAGGCAGCTCTTACATTATTTATCTCATACTTCTGGAGACATCTAAAATATATATAAAATATATTCCTCCTTGTTCTTGTGGAGCTGAACATCTTTCACAGAGATGTATTCAAAAGGTAAGCCCTGATATTCATGAAATTAAAGTTTTATCTCCTTTTCCAGTGCCTTGGGCAAATAAGCAATTTTAGTCCCAAAGCAGGGTCCAAATGCTTACTTACATCTGCGTGGGATAGGATTACCATTTTCTTGGCTAGCACATCTTTTTATTAAAAGGCTCTGAGTGGCTGCAGTCTGTACTTCGGCTCTAGGGCTGTTATCAGCGGCAACCCTTAGAAAGTTGTGCTTCCTCAAAAGCAACGGAATACACAGTTACAGGAATCTCTGGAAAGGAGCATAAGACAGAAGGGAGTCGTGTGGGAAGGAGAGAGATCTCTACACAAGAAGGGTCTGGAAAGCAAGATCAAGCCTCTAAGATGACAAAGTAGAAAGTTTTCCCTAGCGAAGCCAGGGAAAGGTGCTAAGTGATACTGATTTGGGGGTTGAAAGACCTGCCTTAAAAGACCTGCAAGGACACAGAAGATAGAAGAAAGGTTTGGTTTCAAACTTTCCCTTTTAATGTGCTTTATGCGGCATTGCTGAGTTTTCTATGGTTTAAAGAATTGTCTTTTTGATTTTGGTTTTGATAAAGCCTAGCTGCAAATGTTGAAAATGTTTTGGTGCCTTTTTTATTTTTTTTTCCCTCTTTTTAAGGAAAAGAAGGGGACATATCATCTTGACCAAAGTTCTAGCGCCATCTATTAAGAATTTTACTTCACAAACTTATCTGATTCCTTTGAAGTTAATTTTATTCAGCTCAGGAAAGAGCTACCCTGCTGGCAGACAAGCTGTGGGTAGGGAAATCTAAGGTAAATTTCTCTCAAATTAATCTCAGGACAGGCTGTATTTGTGGGGCTATGGAAGAGTTTGGATACAGCCTTCAACATGAAAAATACCCTACATCAGGCCCAAAGGAGACAAAATAATAGTGAAGCTGGCTCCCCAGAGCTACAGACAGGTTATACAGTCTGGAACAATCAAGGCTGTGTTTTCTCTGAGCTGCCCATTCATTTTCCATGAGACATTAATGCAGGTATAATTCTATGGGCAATTTCTAGATCTCATGAATGTAAATTTCCCTCATATAGCCAGACATCATCATTAATTTTGGAGGCAGCTTAACTTTCCAATCATGTTTTTTCGTTCTGTTTTGTTTCGCTACACAGTCTTTGTTCTGTTTCACTGATCTGAATGTTTTCAGAGGCTCACCTGACTTTTTGTTTAAAAATAAGGTGGGAATCATATACCAGAAAAGGCATTTTTTATTTCTTCCACCGTACTTGCTCATCAGATTTCATTGTGGAAAGCAAAATATATGATGACCAGTTCAACAGCAAAATAGGAAGAACCAGATCTCACATGAATAATTGGAAATGAAGGAAAAGCGATGCGAAGGTTCAAGAAATCTGACAACCTATATATTGTATTGTTAATACTAGCAAACTGATTGGTAGTAAGAGCACTTATTATTATTATTATTATTATTATTATTATTATTATTATTATTATTATTATTATCATTATTATTATCATTATTATTATCCTGTATATCTACTTAGCATTGTTTTTGCATGTTTTTCATTTCTTTCAGATCCTTTATATGAACTTCAACATTTTCATGATTTTGAAGAAAATATTTTTCTCTGGAAGCAAACATGTTTCTTCAGTAATTAAATGAGTCAAATGTAAACACAGAAATGAAGAAAGGAAACAAGGAAAATAAAAAAAAAAAACAGAATACATCGGTTTGGTGTCAGAAATAAGACTTGGCAGGGTGAAACCTGAAGTAAGAGTACAGATTATAGATACATTGGCTCCTATGCAAAGTCTGACTTCATATATTCAGCCTATTCATAGAAATGAAGTAACACAGCTGTGAGCCACTGTCTGGAAATAGCCTGTTACCAGGAATCTTGCATAAGGGATAGGATGTTGCAAGAAAGGAGTGTCTGTGTTGTTCATTTTAATGATAACTGTTTGTGTGTTAAGAGCATCTGGCACCTGAGAACATCTCTCAGTGCATGTGCTTTGTCTTGGTGCTTAATCAGACATTTTAGCACTGCATTAATTAAATTAGTTAAATTTCATTGGCTTGGAAAAAGGATCTGAAGTATTCTAGAAGCATTAAGGGATCCCTTCTGGATTTCATTCCTGATTTTAAAAAAGCTGCACTGTATATTGGACACTTAACAATGGCTCTGCTGCTGCAGTTAAAATTGGTTAAACTAACAAGAGTTTGTCAAATTTTACAAAGATATATTTTTTTTGCCCGTAGAAATTATATTTATGAAAGCAACACGCTCCTCAGAAAAAAAAAAAAGGCAATGCAGAAACAGGTAAGAGAAGCCCTAGCATCTGATGCTGTGAATCTCCATTGCTAAGTCAATTCTTCACCTTTTCTAAATCTGTACAGCAGTCCTGCACATGCCATCTGAAGATAGCAATCATTAATTTTGTCATGCTAAATACACACAATGAACATTCCACCATATGCTAAGTTTTGCATAGTTTTGTATTTTACATTCACATTGACATACAAATTCATTTTTGCCCTTTAGAACCAGTTTTTAAAGTAGTTCAGTGCCACGAACTGGTTCCTTAGATTCTTAGGAGACCTGCAGCTTCAAAAGACAGTCTTTGCAATGGAGACTCAGGGTTCCTATTTGTTCCAAGATCACACAAAAGAAGACTTTGAGGATTTCTCTTCTTTATCCTCAGTCTGACAGAGGGAAAGAAATAAATGAAGAGAATGGAGAGAAACACTTATAGTCCTAAGAAGAGAATTCAAAAAGATAACTTAATTGCCTGCTTTGCCTTTAGATGGCTCTTTTTATGAGAAATGACTCTATCTTGCATTGAAAGAAATGGGAGTGGCAGGAGGAGGTAACTACTCAACATATGGAATGAAGAAAATCTCCCTAATTTCACCTCTTCTAGATATGGTGCTGACAGGCAAGCAAAGGCTCTACTTTGCTCTGCTCTATTCTTACATAAATATTTTAGACATGTTCAAAATAAGTCAGTAGTAGCTCTTCTTGCCCTGCTTAAGCATGCATCATATTGCTAAGTCTGTTAGGCAGGTTTACTTTTGCTTCAGAGTTACTTTAAGTAGGTGAAAAGATTTACTTTAAGTAATATTAAAGGATTTATAATAGGAATTTGGTAAATTCAAGACATTCAGAGACTTTGGCAGTACAAAATGAATTAATCCATATGTAAGATTAACAAATGCCAATTTAAACTTGTTAAAAATACTGTTGTAGCTAGAGTTACAAACAAAGACATATTCTGTATATGGATTTATCTATTTAGTTCTTTTCATTTGTTTAAGAGAAACATTTGTTTTAGAGAGCATTGTGCTAAAACTGCTTCCTAACTTATTCCATACAACCAGCTATGCTATATATCAAAGTTAAAACTAAGAAAACTATACCGTATATATATAAAGTAGGAAATAATTTGATTTGTCTTGTCAATAATGAATTCTGAATACCCATAACAAGAAAATGGAATCACTGTGCTTAAAACTGTTTGCGAGGAAAAAAAACATATTTCCTACAGCAAACTCTGTTATTGAAGGACAGAGGATAAATATATCTTGCAAACCTATTTGGAAGCAAGCCACTTGAAAGGATTCAAAATTGCAAACTGAAATAGTAACTGCCTGAAGTTTTGCACTTCTCAGATTAACATTTGAATGCAAGATGATTCAGAGATTGGAATTTGTAAAATTATAACAGACAAAAATGTTTATTTTGCAGATCACTGGCTAACATATTAATAGTTGACTGCAGGCTACATTCAGATGAAAGTCCTGTAAACAGAACAGAAAATGGAGCTGCACATAAAGCTAAGTAACATCACAGAGCCTGGGAATATCACATATCGTTTCCTATTCAGTTTAAGAACAACAACAACAAAGAATTGTTAGACTTTCAGGAACAAAGGTAAGAGTGTAGAAGCTACATTTCCAGAAAAGAAAGAAACCAGAAACCGTTACAATCTATTTAATAAGCGAAAAGGACTAATAAAAGAGCAAACATTCACTCTCAGTAGTTGAGAAGGTGATGTTTTGAAATTACAGAAAACAAGTTGCGAAGAAGGAGATAAAAATAAGGATAAAAGCTGTTTTTCTGAAAATTATTTTCTTTTCCTTCTGGGTATGGTTAATGAATAAGAGAGAATCCTGAAAACATCTTAAGTGTTAGTGAAAAACAAATTTTTTTTTTTTTTTTTTTTAAAAAAAAGTAATAGTAACATAACATTCCATTATTTCTACACACATAGCAAATTCTTCATCTAGTGATATATTCAAGAGCAGAAAAAAAGATTCAGCTTTTCCATGCTTTTTTTTTTTCTCAGAGAATAAGCAAACTCCATGAAATGAATTTTTCTTGACTGGAATTTTCTGTGTGTTGTAATGATTTTTTTTAATGAATATGAAATAAAAGCCTTTTGTGGTTAGGCCTTCCACATTTCAGATAATTTGATTTTTTTTCTTCTTTGGAGGAAAGGAGTGGGAACAAGCAACAGGCTGCATTTTCAGGAGGATCGAGCAGGGAGAGGTCAGGGGCCTAGCTCTTTGAGACTTTGACACTCTGACTCTTTGAGACACTGAGATTATTAAGAATCTCTTAATCATGCTTAAGAATGGGTACTGCTTTCCTGTTCAGCATATCAAGAAACTTTCAGTGACTTGATACTCAAATTTTAGATTTCAATTAAGATTTTTGATTTAGATGATTTTTGATGAATTGTGTCTTTGCAATGTGATTGGTTTTCTGTGCTTATAACTAAAGTCTATGCCTAATGTTTTAATTACAAAATGCAAATGAAGACCTCTAGAAGGCATTTGTTTCCTTCCTCAGAAAATATATTCAGATCTATATCGTTATTCACTTAATATCTTTCTCACTTGCCTAAAGACCTAGTGCTTCTATCTGCTGGTAAACATTTTTTACCTTATTTTATAGTTATTATAGTCATTATGTGCTTAACAAATATTTATATTCATATCATTACATCAAGATAATGGTATTAATTTTCTGTGTCTGACTGAAATCTGACATTATCACCATATTCTTTGTTGATGACAATTCTACCACTGTAGAAACCATTGTAATCTGTTAGAAGAGGTAATAGAGCAGAAAAAGAGAAATGAGCCTGTTAATGCTCTTTTTTTATTGCTCTTTACTCCTTTGAGTAATTTCTTGTTTCTGCTTCTGTTCCTATGAAATGAGTGCCTGTGTACTGTCCATCACAGGTCTCTTACATCCATTCACAGAATGATTTTATAATAGCCACTTAAATATCTTTTTTTTTTTATACACTTGATCTCCTGCCTTCTCACTATACGTCAGATTCAGTTCTTTTCCCAAAGCTTTATTAATGACAGTAGAATTGAACCAGGCTTTAGTAGCTGAAATCACAGTTACAGTGAAGGTAGATCTAAATTTCAGTTACTACTCATCCTCATACTGCTGCAAATTTAACTATTTCTCATCTCTTTAATTGCATATTTGACTTTGTAGTTTGTGGTACTCATGTCTTTCAGTCTACTATGGAATACTAATTTTGCAAAGAAATTCAGGAAGTGTTAAGTGTTACAAATGATTCGATGTTAAGGCCAGTGTGTAAGCTGAGCTAAAAAAAGTTTGAAGTAGTTTCATACAGATATGATGTATTGGCAAATCTCTCTGTTAGTTTTGAAGTGCTATCAACGTGTGAATTATCATCTGTACTTGATATTTTATCATCTATACTTGATAGTCAGATTTATAGTGTGCGCTGCTTGAAAATCCAACTGTAGGTTCAGAAATTTACTATGCATACTTACACTTCTCATTGGGGAGCTGGTGAAAAATCCCATTTTTCCCTTCCAAGTCCTGGAAGGATAGAAGCACAACAACCTACATACTATTTTTTTTATGAATTTTTAAATTATTTGTAGCTGAGTATATTTCTTATGTTGACTGCAGAGTTACTCAAAATTTCATTTTACTTATGAGAATCAATCAATTTCTGCATCTTACCATGTTAGAAGGAGCCTCCACAGCATATTGGTGGATTCAGTTTGGAACTAATGTACAGACACTAAGCAAATTGGCACTAAGTCTCTTCTGCTAACACAGAGTTTTATGTGTTATTGTACGGTTAAGTTTTTCTCTTTTTACTTGCTCAAGTGAAGAAAAAAAAAAAAGAGAGAGAGACTATATCTAATCCACTAGCTAGACTATATCTATCCACTAGCTGAGCACCATGCGATTGTTAATCCAGCTCCACTGGCAGAATGCTCAAGTCTGATGAAAGTAACAAAAGTTTCCTATCCAGACTAAGAAAAAAAGGTTCATATAATCCAACGTAAGTGTTGACTACAAGCTGGATTTTAAGCTAGCCCTTGACAACAATAGGGTGGTTTCTGTAACTGACTTTGGTTTTGATGATTAAACCTCTTTGGGCAAAGTGGATTATGAGCCTGAATTTGTTCTCTGTGCACAGATTCAATACATCTTTTTCAACTTCTAGAAAAATTACTTCATAATTAACTGACTGCTTTAGCTGGCAGTCTACAAAACATTCTATAAGACAGTATTTCACTATGCATAAAGCGGAAGGTAGGCTGCTCTATATCAAACATCAGCATATATTAGCAAACCAAATCAAAACAAACAAACAAAAACAGCAACAGAGGTCTCTGTCCTTAGCTCTGAACGAAGTGATGAGGTTCTAATCTCATTTTTGTGGCCTCAAAACTTTTCATTCCTGACTACCAAGTAGATGAAAATCTATTTTTATACTTAATATCACTTTATCTTTTATAAGAGGGGAAAGCTATAGGTTGCAATTAGGACAGAGAATTAACTTGTGCCACTTAATGTGTAAACAGTCTGCTTTCTAGGCTGTGTTGCAGGGTTGTATGGTGTTCACAACACTTTTTGCTGCAATCTGAGTATTTATGTCAACCCGAGAAGCCATAAGTGGTTAATGCCAAAAGACATTAAGCAAAAGATGAGTGCACAAAAGTTCCAAATTGAGCGCTCCCAATACCATAGGTTCTGGTCCCAGAAATTGTTTTTTTCCTAGGAATACATCTATGTTTCCAAAACAAAAGTTAGACTGGGCATTTCTAAATTACTCCCTTGAATTTAGGCTTTTACATTTGTTTTAAGTATGCTTAAAATGCTGTCCATAAGATATATAATAGCCATTCATTCCTAGACTTCTAGGTGAGAGCTCGGTGAGATGAATGCTACTGCATTCATTCAGGATCATTAAAGGTATGAAAGTGATGTCAAAACATTTTTCAATAATAAATAATGAACTTTTCAATATAGACATATTATTAATAACTCAGTGTAATATAAATAGAACTACATTATATTTTTAGTAAAAGGAGAGTGTACTGCTTCCGCCTCCCTTTCAAGCCAAGATCCTTCATGTGAAAAAGGCAGGAAAAAAAAGTCCAGGGCAGGCTTTTCCGCTGCCACAGCAGTCCATACTGAGGTGAAATGAACATGTATAAGGACACAATCGGTAACAAAACAAAAGTGTCTAAGCCCTTAAGGAAGGCTTAAGGTCTCAAAAGAGAAATTACAATAATAAAAATTTTTACAAAAGCATCTAAAACTTTCTAGGGTCTCGGCAGTATTTTTATTTTTGTAGTTATTTCTTTTTTTTTTTTTTTTTCAAGATAATGCAAGAATTCTAGTGGCACTGAGATTAGCTAAGTCTTGCGCTAGCATCTGCAGTACCTTTCATCATTGTTAACCTTTCTTCGAGGTTTAAATTTGTGCTTTAGGTAAATTTAGTACTACTGAAACCACTTGCTTCCCTTGGAACCCCCTCCAAGATTAGTTCTGCAGCTAGGTAAACTGCAGCAGTCACTCTACCACCTTATCTAAATCATTCATAATGGAATAGTTTAGAATGATTTCCATAGTGTCATTTCCAAGATGCTTGGTGGACTATCAGTGTTAAATGAGATTATTAGTATCGGTGCTTCAAAAATGTGGACACTTCCAAATATTATCATTAGTGGTAGTTTCAAGCACAATTTGTGCATAGTTTGTATCGGATCCTACAATCCAGGAACTAATCCTGATTTATTCCCTCCTGTATGCTAGAACACAGAAATGGGGAATACATTTGATTAGGATGATGAGTCTTTGGGATAAAAAAGAGCACATGGATGCAGAAGATCTGTTGCTCTTGTTCATCCCTTCGCAAACCATTAACAGAGAATAATTGCAATATTCACTGTGCTTATGGGTGACAGCTCACTTTGTATATATATATATGTATGTATATACTCAGTGCAAGAAAAAGAAGCAAGCCTAACACAGTTGCTTTGGGCCTCAATTCAAATTACATGTAATTAATTGTTAATGAAGATTTTAATGTACAAAATTGCTGGTTTTAAATCATTTTCAAAAGTGTTTTTTGAAACATTTGCCTTCTATTACTTTAGAAGAAAGATTGTTTTCTCAAGAATTTGGGGATTACTTCTGCTCTTACTCTGCTACAGTCATGAATATACCTTGCCTTTTCCAATTCAGTTACAGGATATATATTCATGTTTCTTTTTTGCAGACTTATTCTACTTGAGTTCTGAAGAGATAAAAGCTTCATTATCCTCCTCATTGCTATGTTGAATGGGATAGTAAACCCAAAACTAATTACCTCACAGAGAGAACCATGTCAATAAAAAGTTATTATTGATAATAACAATATTCTGCCCCGTCCTCTTTTAGTCTTTCATTAAAGCAATCACACAATTCCTGAGAGTCATGTTACTACCTTCCCTCTGATTTCTTCAAAGAAGGCTTAGAATCAAAGCTCTTGCTTCTTAAGTGGCTTTCAAGCTTCCTGTGATTCTGAGGAAATGCTTCCACTTCTGTAAAATATTTAATAGTTATTGAGACAAGGAAGATGAACTTAAGAATAGCTAGTCAGCTAATAGCTAGTCAGCTTATGATAAAATTAGCTCTTGCCTTGGAGCAAGAATGCTTTATGATAGGACTAACTGATTTTCTAAAACAAGTGATTCATAGCCCCACATAGATTCATACCCATGGCTTAAATTATTTCAAATAAGGAGATAAATCTGCTTTCCTCATTTTTTTTCCTTTTTCTTTCGAAAAGCAATGCCATAACTGCTAAATCACGTCCGTAAGTGCCTCATCTACATGTTTCTGGATACTGACAGAAACAGTGACTCCACCATTTCCCTGATCAGGCTGTTCCAATGCTTAACAACTCCTTCTGTGTAGAAATTCTTCCTAATGTCTAACCTGAACCTCCCCTGGTTCCCCTGGCCTCCTTGAGGCCATATCCTCTTGTTCTATCTGTAGTTATTCTGGAGAAGAGATCCAGCTCCGCCTCACTATAACTTCCTTTGAGGTAGTTGTAGAGAGCGATAGTCTCTCCTGAGCCTCCTCCAGATTAAATAACCCCAGCTCCTTCAGCCACTTCTCATAAGGTCTGTGCTCCAACCCTTTCACCAGCTTCGTTGCCCTTCTTTGGACACACTCCAGCATCTCAGTGTCTTTCTTGTAGTGAGGTGCCCAATCAAATGATTCTCCTCTGAGGCTCCTCTTCCCCACGGAACTCATTGGAGGAAGAGGACACTTGGGGTTTGCTTTGGCTTTAACAAATTAAAAACTACAGTATTCAGTTCATCACTTCTCATTCTGTTCTAGGTGCAGGACTAACTGTAAAAACAAACTAGAAAAAAAAAAAACAAACAAAACAATAAAACATTCAACAATTCTTATCAGTAACTTATATATTAAAATTAGAGACATACTGGGGGATGTCATTTTCAGTATTCCCTTTCAATATTAAAAATATGAGTAATGACAAAGAAGTAAAACAAATAAATGTCAATGCTAGGAGAAAATTGTAAACATATAAAGGAAGACTGACATAATCTTGAGAAAATGACCTTGAGAAAATGTAGTCCAAAACATATAGACTTTCGGTAAATTGCAAAGAAATTTACTGAGGAAAATAAAAATAAAATAAAAAGTAAAAACATGAAATCCCAAATAACCTGTGAAACACCATCTCAGGAAAGGATTGAATGTTACAAATCACAAATGAGCCAATGATGTGAAATAAATTGAAAAATCAGATAGTACAGAGGAGAATATCAAGGATGATAAACATTTAGAAAATATGACTTGTAAGGAGAGATGAAGGAACTAAGCTTTTTTAGTCGAGTGAGATGATCGAAGGGAAGCTCAAGTATATTCAGATACACAAAAGACTGTAAAAATGAGACAGTGATGGACTGCTTTTCATATCATCTGAGGGTAGAACAAGATTATACAATGTGTAGCAAGGGAGATTCATATCTGTTCCTGGGAAATATAACTGTAAAAATTGCACTGAACTTATCTAGGAAGATAGTGGAATTTCTTTGGAGATGTTAAAGACATCTTGGCATTGCTTGGACATATGTGGTCTTGCTTAGATGCAATGACACATGTTCAGTCAGAGATGGATTGGCATTCCTAAATCACATGTGCCTTGGAAGTAGTTCTGTTTCTCAGTCTAGGACTCAGACGTGGAAAGAAATGAGCCAACTAGAGCTGTTGTCAAAAAAATCATTCTAAAAATTAAAAGCAACCCATGATCAGCCCAGAGCCTAACATCCTCAAAATACTGTATTTTTTAAATATCCAAAGTCCTTGCAGAGTTCATTTCTTTGTGGCTGTCCGCCACGTATAGATTTTGATATTATTTGATATTTTCATATTATTTGTAGAGCTTTTTCGGGGGGAAAAGAGGAGATTTAAAATCAACTATATTATAATCAATGAGATGATAGTGAAATGGAACAATGAAGTAAGACTAATTGTCATGGAGTTTTTTTTCTTTTTTGTATTCAATTAATGATTAAATTTTGCCTCGAGGCTAAAATCACAATCACTTGGATTGTGATTTTGTGAGATGATTAATTGTTCATTAGAAATATTTTAAGATATGGTTGAGATCAACATCTGTGAAAGAGTACTACAAAACAGGTAAGATCAGCTTGCCAGTACCAGCTGGGAAGTGCAGATATCAGAATGGCTGAAATAAATAGAGACCAAGGAAAAGGAGTGTTAACTTGTTGGGTTTGCTTGTTTGCCCCTTCTCCCCTCCCCACATATATTTTCTAGTTTGTGTCAATGGGCCACATTACATCACATTTCCCTATTTCAACTTTGACAACATTCAGAAGGACCCTGTCTAATTCATTTTATAATAGAAAGAACTGATGGTGACAAGAGAGAATTGTACTGCAAGAAGTATTTCCAACAAAATTTCTTATATTTTCTGATGCATTCCAGCAGAAATAGACAAAAAGGACACCAATACTACTCATTCATGTCTTTGAGACTCTGCATTCAACTAGATTCTACTTCTCTGGGTGTAACATTACAGCTGTTGAATGCTGTACTAAATATCTGCAAAATCTCAGGAAATTTTAGAGTCTCAATTATACATAACTATCATCTGTGTGAAAAAAAAATATGGAAGAGAAATTACATGAGCAGCCAAGACACAAATCTCTCCTGAATAAGCCTTACAAACAACTCTAGATCACTGTCTAACTCATTAAGAACAACAGATACAGTCCTGGTTGGTTAATTATTTTTTTATAAAGCTGTGCTTCAAATCAGAAGAGCAGCAAGTAAGAAGGACTCTTATTGAAATCTGGTCTTCAGTATACATACAGACAACGTAATTTTCTTTAATTTGATTATTTAAAAACATACTTCCGGCCATCCCATGAAGAAGTCAACCTCTTTTATTCATACTGTTCTTTGAAAACATAGTAAAAAAGAAGAAGAAAGTACATGGAAAATAACACAGCAATGTCTTCAAATATTATGTGTAAAGCTATAAGCCGAAATTAAGAAAGGTTAATTCAAATCTAACTAAATATATTGCAAATATTTATGCTTTCATAGGTACTTTTCAGTTTATTTATTTAAACTTTGATTTTTTTTAATATAACGGAGATGGAAAAGTGAGGCCTTAAGGTAGGATTCAGCTCAATTCATAACTGAATTTATGCATTTCAATTCAGGTGTTTATTGCTAGGTAGGTTTTTAAGCTCTTGTTGTAGCCAAGAGATTTCTAATAACATAGACAACAAACTTTAGAATGCTATTCAGATAAACATATGAACTGAATATTTACTTCAGAATGGAGATTAGAATCCATTTACTATTTGATGAGGTCTCTAGTACACCCTGAGATACTTAAAAGTTAAGATCTACAATATGGATTTGAATCCAATGCCTAAAGTTACGTGTTTGAATCTGGAACTTTGTCTCATAGTTAGAGATTAAGTGTAGAGAAGAGTCTTTAAGTTCAGTTTCAGAACATTTAGAACAGAAACAGATCAGATCTTGAAAGATCATACATGTTATTAAATATTAAGTATTTTTTGTGTTTTCTGAGTCCACTTTTTCTGTTTTTTTTTGCTTTATTTTTGCATGTACATAGTGTATATGTATAATATAGATACTATGTACATATATAAATATGTATATGTATATGTATATTATATATACATATACACACATTTTTTTTTCTTTTTCCTTTTTTTCCAGAGTTCATCTCTGATTCCAACTGGAACCAGAAAATAAGCACCTTCCATTATAGCATCTGACTCAAATCATAACTACATATTTCAATCTGCAGATATTAATCCAGGGTTGTGAATACCAAACCTGAAATTTGAATGTGTTTGGATCAAATTTCTTGTTTTGATTTTCAAAGGTCATTGATCAAAAATGACTGTGCTGGTTTACCATATATTTAGAAGTTTCTCTCTATCAACAAAACTGAACTTTCTGTGTTATTCTGGTCTGCATAAATATGATGGAGTGTTGCCCTATAGCTGAATAGAAGCAGATGTATACACAGAAAATAACAAAAACTGACACAGATGGTGCATCACATGTATAACTTCTTAATTTATCCCTCTTTGTGTGATACAATTATCCTAGCAAGTAGGCTGCATTCATCCCCTATTCACAGATTCAGTTTCTGTAGGAACAATTTTTAGCATTATGCTTCAGACTGCCAGGGCAAAACACAAGGATTCCTCACTCTGTTGCTGTCCCTTCTCTGTCAATTTTGCCCTTTTGTGTTTCTTTTTGAGTAATTGTAATGACAGTGAAAGTAGGATTGTTTTGCTTATTTGTGAGCATTTGTTTCATCAAAGTATTAATTTGGTTTTCTTTATACAAAAAAAACCTATTTTCCTATAAAGTATTTGCAACTACAGAATTGTTTCTTCTTGAGGAGAGCTGTTAAGTTTATGTTCAGATTTCATATTTGTATTTTATGCAAACTCAGTCTGATCTCAATAACCTTGGATTTTATCTGAATTGTGCATTATGAATATTAAAATTGGACTCACAAGCTACTAATGTTTCATCAACCTCATTAATCTGTAATCTGTGGAGCTGTTTTCCTATGAAAGTGTTAAAGATGGCTTTAAGCTTGTGGAAGTAGTGAATATGACTCAAACCAAAAAAAAAAAAAAAAAAAAACCACTTTGTGTAAACAATAAAATAAAGGCTATTAACTACTGTATTAACTCAATTCCTGTGTCAAATAGCATGTGATATGCTGCTATCACCTATTGTATATGAGAAACTGTATTTAGCTGTCACTGCTAGTAAAAAACAGGGAAGTCAATTTGCTAATGTCAATATTGATGTCATTAGTGATGTTCCCTCATTCAACAGCTCAAGAATTTTCCTACCATACTTCTACACTCTGATAAAAGTTCTAATTTTACCATTTTCTTAAAATCATAGGCCAATGACTGTCCTCATTTTATCTCAATGTTAGGAAACAAGATTTTGTCATTACTAGTAAAAGGCCATAGGCTTTGTTTTGAATGGTCAATGAATGGTCTGAAGAGTTGCCTGGCTTACCTAAGTCAGTGTTAATTTTAGTTTATCTTAGCCCTATTAGCAATTCTCTAGCAATCAGGGAACTATTATATAAAATTGTTTTTATTTAGCTTTAGTTCATAGGGACAACAAGTGACTATTCTGCATGAATTCTGCTAGAATAAAAATAGTCAGACAAAAAGGAACTCAAGAGACCTCAGCTTGTGAAAATAAAATAAAATAGTGAATGAATGGGTGCTATAGGAGCACAGCCTTGAGAATTAGGTAAACCTGATTTCAGAGATAAAAAAAAGAAATGGAAAACTGAATATTTGAGAACCAATGAAAATAAAAAGAATAGAAGTAGACATTTTAAAGAAAGCACATAAAATTAACCCCAAATCTAAGAAGGAAAAAAAAAAACTATTATCATATTCTGGTGCAGGATTGAAGATACTGATTATTTATCCAAAGGTTCCTTGTTTATCTTGAAAAGCATTGTCATTCTGAGTTGAAGGCTCCTGAGGAGCATGAAAAATGTGAGTATAAGTCCAGGGAAAAGAAATAGGCACTTGTAAGACTATGTATAACAGCCTCAGCTGTATTATTAATGAGTGTCTTCTATATTAATTGAGACTATAGCTGTAAATCATTTTAAGTGGCCTAATGCTAATGACAGTGTCTTGTAAGTTTGAATGGATTATTAAGGCATTAGCAGTAAATTCTTTACTCTGTATATAGAGTATATGCCCTTTTTCTCTTAACAGGATTTAGCACACAATATCCTATCCCCTTCCAGTTCTGAGAACTGTCTTTCCAGTTCAGTTCCAGTTCTTGTTTTGTTTGGACAAAAACAAGATGGATCCTGCTCCTGCTCTTAGAAGAGCTGCTTTCTTTTTCTTAATTCTGATTTCTTTTGCTTTCTTGGATGCATTTTATACTTCTCCATTTACAGTACTGAACAACACTGTCAAGTGCTGTGTAAGGCTATACTTAAGAGCAGCTGCTCTTCCTAACATGCCAAATTCCGGTCCATGCCGGTTCTTTTCTAGCACTCTGAAGACACCTGTTTAGCCAATGTTATGGCATCACATATGTTCAGTAGCCTTCTGTGCAACAGATAATCTTGAATGAGAATTTCTGTGCCTTCTGGATTTACTCAACAAATCATTCTGCTGATGGCACTCATCTCATAGACAACAAAAAGCACTTCAAGTTAGAAAACTCTTTGAGCGGAGTCAATTAAAACTTTTCAGCTTTATAATTTACTGCTTAGGCAATTTATGATGGTCATGTACTCCAACAGGATGATTCTCAGATGTTAAGAAAAGAAAATTATTAATTAGATACTTGATCTCATCTAATAAGTATAAGGCTAAACATTCATGTAAGTTAATGTACATATTGAGTGTATCTTGGTGTCAATATAAAGATACAGCTGTGTTCCAACAATTTTTTTGTCCCGAGTAACTACAGAACCCAAACTACAGAACTCAAAACATACCCTACTTTCCTCCATAGTTTAGTCTGGATGAAGCCTTAGTGATCTAAGTGAGAGATGACATCTATGACAGCAGTTTCTTACAAGAGTAGCAGTGGATAATCCATAACAGGTTATATGTCCTCATATTCAGAATCTCCTATTAACATATATTACCACTCCAGTCAGAAACATTTTCTTGAATGCAGTTTTGAGAGCTGCTATAATTTATAGTTCTACTATTGTGATCCTAATTACATAAATAATATCATACATATGAACATGTATATGGTGAATCTGACAGTATTACATAGAAGTATGCTGCTATAAGTAATGCAAAATGTTCCATGTTTCTTCAATTTTAGTCTATATGCAGCTGCAGATGATATAAACTACCATGAAAGCTAAGCCCTAAAGAGATATCCAGTCCAAACAGTTTGAACAATATAAAGGAAATATGTTGAAGTGATCTTATTTTACTGAAATTCTTGGTGCTCTTTTAGCTAATGGTACTCAAAACAATTGTTCATTAGTCCCTACATAGACGTATGGATGACATAAAGATCTGCTGATTCTGTATTATTGGTTCCTTCTTAATTCAAAATGTGTATTTTTAAAGCATGTCCTTTAATGTATGTTCACTAGGCTGTTTTAGACTTTTACCATTTTTATTCGAATTACATAAATGTAATGTTATGTAGGGATGGACTGTACACTTAAGTAACAGTAACATCAGTTAAAAACAGCTGAGAAATATTACTTTATCACAAGAAGACTGGTCATCAAAGAAGTGGAAAATATGGACTCCTTCAAAGAATCACAAGTGTAATTTCTAATTCAAATAATGAGATTTTGATGAAATTTTACAAGGCACTGGCAAATGCAATCCTCCTCTGAAGTGTTTTTCAGTTCTTATGACTTAACATTAGGAAGGTTATAGCCAGACTCACCAAATTAACAAATGATCAGGGTATACAGAGACTATCAAAAGAAGGAAACTAAAATACCTATCTTAGAAATAAAGCCCCAGGAGGGATATTTTGTTGTTGTTCAGTAGAAATATACAAACGAAGATAAACTGTCAGCACTGACAAAAGAATTAGGTATAAGCTAATGATAAATAGTATTTGCTGTGGAAGAAATCTGATCTAATCTGATCTAATCTGATCTAATCTAATCTGAAGAAAGAGAAGTGAGAAGTCTGTGAGAAGTCAGGATAAAACCCAAGATTTTGGCTCATCCAAGATGAAAATATGAGATTTATGTAGGTTTTAGTAATGAGATTGCCAGGACAAATGAAAGAGAAGAACAGATGAAAGAGGAGATTCCTATCAGATCTGGGTTTTTTAAATCCTATGTTTCTCTCTGATGTTCAAAAAGTAAATTGTTTTTCCCATTTCATTAATACCTGCATGAGGAATAGTGTTGCATTGTGTCTAGGGGCGTGATTCTCCCCTCTAATAGGCATGTGCAAGATCACATAAGGAGTGCTGTGTCCAGCTTTGGGCTTCCCAGTATCAGAAAATTGGAGCAAGTTCAGTGATGGCCACAAAGATAGTTGAGAATGGATGTCACGAAGCTCATAACATAGTGAGAAAAAGATTAGGGATCTGGATCGTTTCACTTGGGAGAGGAGATTGCTAAGGGAGATATTATGCTGTCTACAAATGTTGAATCAAAGGATTTGGAGAAGATGGAGCGAGACTCTTTCTGAGAGATGTGTGATGATAAGATAAAAAGTAGAAAACACAGGTTGGAATATGGGAAATTCTAATTAGATTATATAAATAAAAAAAATCACCATTAAATGTAGTAAAAAATTGTACAATTTTCACAATTTGTGGGTTCATCCTTGGAGATACTTGTTCAAGACTCAACTAGCTCTGGTCCTAACTAACCTGGCCTGATCAAACCTGCTTTAAGTAGTGGGTTGGACTAAATGACCTCCAAAGGTCCCTTCCAACTGGAATTAATCCATAATTTTATGATTCTATGACATAGATTGAGACAGTTAGTATTTTAGAAAAAAATCCTGTAAATATGATGTTTTCCTTTTAGAGCACTCTGTTTGTTTCCTTTTTTTTCTTTCTTTCTTTTCAGCTTTGAAATACTTTTATCTTGAATGTATGCAGCTCTTGTTCATCATGGTACATTTTAACTATTTGTTGTACATATTTTCTACATTTTTTTTTCTCCTCTTGATTATTTCTTTTGTCTCTTCAGTAGCTTTTGTATCTGATAAAGAAAACTGGGATGAATTAAGAAAACTCTAGTTAATTTTTTTCTATATTTCTGTTTGAACAATCCTGCCTCTATAAATTTATGAAATTTTCTCACTGCATTGTAGTAAGAATGAAAAGAGCCACCTTCCCCCTTTCATGAAATTACCATAGGATGTAAGACTCAGCATCACAATCAACTTATTGTGGCTGTAAAAACTTGTCACACGTCTGTGTACATGATTTTAAACTGTGGCAAATTATAAGGATAGCCAGCTTAGCTTATCATCCAGACAAAAGTAAGAAAAAGAAAAACATTTTCATGGGTCATTAAAAAATGAAATTGCCATTCTGACTGAGGCACACTGTGCATATTCAGCTGTAATACACCATGAATGAAAGAAGTCTTCATAATTATTATCTTCTTTATGAAAAAAAAGCAAAAAGGAAGTTCTGAACTACAACTGAGAAATTCAAGACTAAATCTTGAATACCATATAAAATCTATTACAGTTTTACTGAAATTTATAAAGTCACAACAAAGAACAAAGTCAGTCAAGCCTCATTTTAAACTCATGAGAAGATTAGATCTTTTTTTCTTGTTTTTAATTTTGCCCTGTCCTAAAGAAAAGAAAATGCTTGCTAGAGGTGATTCTATACAGGAGTCAAATTTACTAGTATGATCTGTGTAGATAGTTATTCATCAAATAACCATTTAGAATTAGTTATATTTAGTATTTCACTCAATCTTACAGTGGCAAATCTGTCTTCTCTATTTTGTTGGAAAATCTAATGCATGCAATGGTGCTTTAATTCTCAAATCCGCTAAACTAGACTCTGGGTCTAGTTTAGAGCAGCTACTGTCTAAAGGCTATATGTCTTACAGTTTTACAATCTTTCATAGTAAAACTCTGTCATGTTACATTTCATTACATCATTTATGTGATATGACAGAGTTAAATGAAGTGTGGGGTGATATAAAGTAATGACTCATCAGGCTTAGAGGCAGAAATATAAATCAGAAACACTGAGTCAAAACACTAAAAAAATCCTCAGCACATCCTTGCTTAGACTGCTTGTAATAGTGTTTTCTAAAATATTTGTAGGTAATATGAAAAGCTATAGTAACTATATGCCTCCTGTCATTTGTAAAATTGCTACTGTAGATAGAATGGATAAAGAGAAAATTACATGGAAGTGCCTATCCTAGTAAGCACTGAGTTGGAATTATTGTGTGAAATAAGTAAAAAAATCCATTATTAATAGAGCACAGTAGATTTTATAAAATTTGATTTGTGGTGTTCTTCATATCAATTGAGAGATCGACATTTCACCTTTCTTCACAGGGAACTTCTACATAGACTATATTCTTAGCAAGCAGGATCTGATTACCCAAGTTTTGAGGTATTTATAATAGTTATAAATCGTCAAATGGTCTAGGCACTGACAGAAGGTCTACTGGTCTTAGGTCATACTAGGAAATAAGAATGACATCATCTAATTTACTTTCAGCTGTTTTTAATTGTGATTTGTTCCAGATTTCCTTTGGGAAAGTAATTCTTGGTGTTTATCTATGCAGATAACATAAGATTGCTCACTACAATATCAGAACAGCTGTCATCAATCACTCCACATGCTGCAGTTCCCCATCCACAGTATTAAGAAGCCCCTTGTCAGAATTATGGATTCATTCATTTGATGTCATTCCTTTGATTTTAATAATGTTGAAGGAAAGGTACCAGTGCAAAATGTGGAACACTGAACTTCATGTTTTATATATCAATCTGCATTGCAAAAGAAAATAATGGATTTGATGTCAGTGTATAATAGATTACTCATAGTTGTTGGAAAGCATTGGTGTGTCTTTAAGTAAGCTGGAGATTGGCTCAAAGTTCATGAAGTAAGTAAAAAATCACCAAATGTCTAAGCTCGTTGTTACTGGTAGGCTTTTTGGAATGTTTTTGCACTGTTCCTTAACTTATTTAACAATCATTGCCTTTAAACAAATGCCTTTATTCAGGCATTTATTAATCTCATTTAAAATTCTACAGTTCTATTCATCTTTTGGGGTGATTCTCAAACATCCACGGAGTTAAAATTTGTGTTTACTGTGGGGATCCACAGTAGCTTAGACAAAAAACATGCTTGTCTGAACAAGTCTGAAACATGGAAGGCTATGCTTCCATCAACTGTAGCATTTATGTTACTTCAGCATAAGAAAACTACAGAGGATGATATTGTAAACAGAACATTAATTTTTTTTTCAAAAATTATCTGTTTCACTTGGGAGGAATGATGTTTAGCAACCCAATGGAGCAGAAGTTTTGTGCATTCAGTAGCAATTCTTTTTTGAAGAAGGTTATCTTATAATTTAAATGTATAAGAATACCATAACAATTAATCATTGTGTATGCCACTTTGCTGCACTTGGAAAATTGTTTTATGTTCTAATACTTGGAAAATAAATATTTACAAACTTGTTTTTGAAATATGTTAGGTATATGTTAGTATTAAAGGGCTATAACTCTAAAGAAATTGGAAAGCTTCCAGCAATAATGAATAGTTTCAGAATACTGCAAATTAAGGAGTTTGTATCTGATCTTGTTGGGAGACGCAGGTTTAGATTTGGATGGTCCTGTATTAAGAACATCATTCTGATAATATCAGGTATGGATATACGGGGGGGTACCCCTGACCCATACGAGACCCTGAGCCTGGAGCATGCCCAGTCAGGCCGGCAGACCTGACTGAGCAACTCATAACACATACCTGGAAGGCTCCAGAAACCCGGAGAGGGGGCTGGAGCTCCTGAAGGTGGGGGCTGGGGCATTCTGCCCAGGCCAACGGACCACCTACCCACAGGGCTCCACCAACCACAGGGATCACCGAATGAGCACATACCCAATCCCTTACCTCACTCCTCCCTTTCTCCTGCCCTTTACCTTCCCTTTATAAGTTTCTGTTCTTCCTGATTAAAGAGTCAGTTGATCCTGAACCATATTGGTTATGTATTTTGTCAGCCGTCCAGGTGTTTAGGGAGTCGGTGCTGCCTGTCCGCATATAGGGTGCCATCGGTGCGGCTAAAGCCCTGTGGCGCCCCCCACGACCTCCTCACCTTGGGTGGGTCCGAGCCGACTGGGCCAGCCCGAGAGAGTGCTCCGGCGCAGCGTCGTCCTCCTTCCGGCCCGCGACCGGACATCGCAGAGGATCCAGGATCCCGGAGGGTGAGACAAGCCGGTTCCCCAGGGGGGTCCAAGATCACGTGCGGAGGGCCGGCGCATCGGCCAGGCTTGAAGACCTGCGGCCTAGTGCCAGCCCTGGCCAGAAACCCGCGACATGATCTGATGAGATACATTCTGTGTACTAGAAGCACCTCACATAATACTGTGTGTGAAATATCTGTATTATGCGGGTGTTATTGCTTGCTACATCTTTAGACCACTTCATTTGTGTGTTATTAGTGCCACAGTTTGCTCT
Organism: Crypturellus undulatus; assembly: GCA_013389825.1. Classification (NCBI taxonomy): domain Eukaryota; kingdom Metazoa; phylum Chordata; class Aves; order Tinamiformes; family Tinamidae; genus Crypturellus; species Crypturellus undulatus. The sequence goes on from VWPW01021855.1 coordinate 73,636, forward strand.
TTAGCTATAGCTGGCCAAGTCTTCTCACAGGTATGGATTCAGAGAGAAGGGGAAAATGTCCATTAAAATAAATTTAAAGGATTGGGATGTTATTGAGAAAGGTATCATGGTGACTTTTTTTTTTTCATCTAAGATCTACTCTAATAATAATAATAAAAAAATCCCTACCAGTGACATGCCCAGGCTTTTTTTATGTCAATTTCACTGTGACCTAATAGTTAAGTAAAGATATAATAAACGTTTTTTTTCCTTAGGACAGGGTTTCATGTACTGCATTCATCTCGAAGAATAAAAGAATCATCACAAAAAAAAAACATTCAATGGAGATTTAATGGAGTTTGACCTTTCGGGAAAAGATATGTTCTGTTTCCCAGCTGGTTGCTGGGCACAATGACAGAGCAGATACCTGCCAGGCTTGACAGTTTCCTAAGATTCAGTGTAGTAAATGAAATATATTGTGAAAAATAGAGCATCCTTAATATAGCTATCAAGTATAGATCTAGCGAACCAAACCAACCCTTGTGAAATTCTTGTATAATTTTCAAGAAATCAACATTCAATTGCTTTAATTCCATATTCTGTATAGATTCAGAGAGTTTTTTATATACTATACATATACAGCATGGTAGAAATCCTTCATTATGGAATTTGTGTGGGTAGAGGAAGATCATATTCCAGTGTAAGCAGCAAATGCTAACATTGGGCAGTTATTAAAACATAAAGCATTAAAATCACAGTTAAACATGGTCCATTAATTTTGAGTAAATGACAAAAGAAGTTCATTATCTATTTTTATGTACTTTAAAAAAAAATTAATTATGTCTAGAGACAAAAAAGAGATAATATCTGCCTTTAATTTAGACGAACAAAAGGAGCCTGTAAAAAATGACAAGTTTGATGTAAGCGCGTTGCAAGCCTGATTATCTAAGGATATGAAAGGCAGTTTCTGCCTTTCCTGTTTGTGGATTTTAAAATATTGTTCTAGTCTGGATGCATTCAGATACCACAGTGCAGCCAGACAATATATTGTGTTACAATAAGTGTAGCAGCCCAGTGAGAGAAAAGCTGTAGCTTTAGATTCCCATTTTAAGAACTGAAGGTTGTCAATTGTTATTGAAGAACAAAGGAAGATGAGCCCAACCCTAAGGCTACATATATATTGCTAGATAAAACAGAACCAGGGAATGGACTCAAGGGCTAGACAATTGTCCACAGGAGAGAGTCCTAACTTAGTAAACTTCTTATACCTGTCTCTGTTCTGGACTATGAAATGAAATTCATCTTAAGATTCATCCAGTTCTTTTTCTTGCATAGAAAGGAAATACAGTGAGTATTTCCAAAGAGAACATCTAACTCCTGATATTGACATTTAATTAGATGAATCCTACTGCAAGAGTTGAGTTCTATGTTCAGATTCTTAGAGGTATTTAGGACTGTAAAGTTATACGCTGATATTTAGTCCCACATAAGCATAAATTCACATCTTTTACAGTATTTTTCTTTTTTCATTAGTTTCTTTTTTTCACTTTCTTCAGTTAATATTGTAAATGCTGGAGCAAAAATGAAATTCTGTGTAGGTACCTATCAATAGTTTTGGTACATAAACAAAAGAATTTTTATAAACAGAGCTTAACATCAAAGGACCAAGAGATTTAAATTAGTTCATTTGAAAATAATATGTAGTGATAGATTTAGAGAATCAACGTAATACTGCATTCCTTTGGACTATTTCTGGAATAAATTGGGAGAAGACATGATGAAGATATCTATTCTGAAGTGAAAAATTTGCAGATTTGTCTGCTTTCCTATTAACTCATAGTTTTACAGTTGTTTGTTTGGATTCATCCTTCTCTATAAGGAAATTGTGTTTTGTGTTTTGTGATATTATTTGTGAAATGGTTGTGAATGGCATTGACGCTCATAACCTAATTCAATCACTCAAAAAGATTCAATAAATTAATTTATATATAGAAAAGAAGTATGCAAAAAAAAGAAAGTGAAGGCAAGAGAAGGAGAACGAGTAAAGTCATGTACAAGTATTTTGTCACAATTTATATAGAAAGGAAAATTGCAGTTCTAGAGAAAGAAGACTGAAGGAACTGGAGTTACCTGGTTGCCTTGTGAAGAGGAGACTATGAGATGATTTCAAAACAACTTACAACTACTTTAAAGGGAGTCATAGAGATGCAAAAAACAAACTCTTCTTTGCAGGGCCAGAGGATAAAGCAAAGGGCAGTGGCCACAAACTGTGGTTTGGGAGGTTCATATTGGGTATTTTAGAGAAACAATTTTCACTAGAAAGCTAATGCAACATTGGAGCAGGTTGCCCAGAACAGTCACAGATGCTGCAACCACAGATGTTTACAAGGCTCAGACAAAGCCGCAACCAACCTGATGTCATATTGGCAACTGGTCTGCTTTGAGTAGGATGTTGACAGGATGGTCTTCAGAAGTCCTTTGAAGCAATAGCTTTTATGTTTCTATGACTATACTTTGTTTATTCTATGTGACAAACATTGGAGATGATGATTGTTCATAGCTGGTGGTGGCAGTTCAGAATATATTTGCCTAAAATTTATTTTGAAACAAAACTAACCGTTTTTAAAGGGTAGATTCTCAGAACAAATATATTTATTTAAAAGTTTCAAACTATAGTTTAAAAGTTTCCATTGAGATTAGCCAGAGACTGGAAAACCTATATACCATTTCAGATTCTGAGTGCTCTCATGTCTGCTAAAGATGAGATAAGCTGATAGGATAGTACAGGATCACTGATGCAGTCCAAACAGTTCACTTTACCTATTCTGTCAATATAGAAAGAATTTCAGTTCTTTGGACTCTTGATACCATAAAAAATAATAATAACAAGGAAAGGTAGACAATGTCAAGGATGCCAGTGTTTTCTAGTTTAAGGCTGATTTATTCTATTTCCTTAATACTGGAATAATATGAGCTGCTAATTCTCTGAGTGGTTTCAAATGGAATCCTTGCACTAGCACTTCATCTCAGACAAACAAAGTAATGGAGCATATTTCTTCAAGAATGTGTAAATAGTTTGTTTATAATGCATTTCTGAACAATATTGAGGCCCTAAAATAAGCAATCTGATATGTCATCATTTTAATATGTTTCTCAACTTAAAGAGAAGGTTGTATCATATCATGGAAAACTGTGTGGCTTATTAAAAAAGAAAAAGGAAAGAAAAACACAAAATTCTGCAACTCTGCACAGAGAGAAGGGAACAAATTCCAAGCATTTTACTGATTCACATCATTTAATTTTGGCCACTTTTTAGGGGTCAAGTGTGATTCTAGAATTAAAGTGAGGAAAAAAGCAAAGGTATTCCAGCTGTACAGCCAGACTTCTATAGGATTCCAGTAATTACCTTTTTATTATGAAAAATAACAATTTATTCAAAATGCTATCATGAGACAAAAAAAGCCTTCAAAATATTCATATTTTATCTACAAATATTCAACTTGACATTAGAAATTTTTGAACAAGTGCTTTGTGTTTCGTAGTGCTTGATGATTTTTCATGCATAAAATCGCTTATAATCTTGACTAGCTTATAATTAAAACAAAATTTAATTTCTGAAACTGTTACATGGTAAAAATCTTTTAAATTTTAAGGATTCTTTTAGATAAATTATTTAATCTCAATTATCTTTTTTTTTTGGCATAAATCTGTGCATACCAGTTATCTTTCTCCATATGTTTCTTATTCTTTTCTCTTTTAAACAATATAGGGAGAAAGAAGTTGAGATATGAACAGAATTAGAGCTAAAATTCAAGACTTCAACTATGAGCTGCTATAATGTTCAGTTCTCTTGTTCTTCTTTCTTCTTTTTATTTTTTTTCCTCTTGGGTAACAGTTCTTAACTTAAGATTTTGGCTTTTGGGCTTCTGCTAAACCTCTGAGACAGTGTCTTCAGAACAAATTATTACATGATATTTCTCTCTGTGAAAAACAAGTGCAATGTTGAGGTTATGCCACAGGTATAAAACTTTATTGTGAAGGTACATAAAGAAGTGATAAACTGCAAGCTATTTTACTTTATATATTTCATCTTACATGTACTACTGTCCAAAAGGAGTAAGAGCCTCAAAGAGTGAGTGCTTGTCCATGCTAAAAAGAAGAGAAAAATACTAATATCATTGTTTTCCAAAGACTACAGTAAATGCCATGGCACACAATTCAATTATTAGGCCTTTCTGACAGTGGTAATAAGCATGCTGATGCAGGTAATAAAGTATTTTTAAAAGCTCCTCAGCAAAGTCTCTTAAAGAAATTAGTACATACCAAAACTTAGTCTGTAAGATTCTAAATAAAACCAAAAGTGGTCAAAAAAGGTCTTAAAAGTATGAGCTGGTCCATGATAATAAAGATTTCTCAACTCATTCTTCCAGTGCCATTGAGAGGTATTAAGGTAGCCACTTTGACACTTGCTACTACTTCAAAAGATAAATGTTTACTACTTAAAGGAAAGGAAAGGAAAGCCAAAATCCTAGCTCCAGGACTCCTATGGAGTCTCATCTGTGGGAGTCTGAAATGTCTCTAATTGTCATTTCTGTTTAGGCAAATCAGTTGCACTACTAAAGCTGAGCAGATAAGGAGATCCTGAAACTGTCTATTTCTCTCCAGTAAAATGAAAGCAAACTAGGTTGTTGGGAACATGTAGTTGCTGAAGTGTCAGATGTAGGTGTTTGTTAGGTAAATATTGTATATATTTGTGAGGTAACTGCCATCTTGAATGAAAAGGACATAAACAGAAAAAGGTTATTACATTTCTTTTTTGTCATTTCAGAGCTAAAGGATTTTTTTAAAGGTGAATGTAAATGTATTGAATACATCTTAGATTGATGAGAAAAAGAAACTGCAAAAATGTCATATGACTGTTCAATAAGGTGAAAAATACATAAGCAAGACTACTATGAATCAATTTTATTGATTCAGAAAAGTTCATTGAAAAGAACTATACAATATTTTATATAAAATTAATTATTTACTTCATGCACCACATTTGTATAGTATCTAATAGATTTTTCTACCAGTATGTAGTTGCACCAAAGACTCTTGAAGATACCTTTAGTAATATCTATCATTCTTTCAGAACAAATAACAGTATAAAAGATATGAATGACAAAATGCTCAGAAAATATAAAGCAGGTACAGACAGTGATAGAGAAGACAAGCTGCCCTCCAAGGCCCTCATAGAATGGGCTGAGTAAAATATATATAGAATTCATTACCAATTTTAGAATGAAGTAGTCATAATTAATGAATGCCTTAATGGAATACACTTCTGCTGAGAAGGTACACATGGCATTCTGAGTTAAGACAAGATGTTAAAGTCTTGATTCAGAGTCCACATAAGTAAGTCACTGAAATATTTTCATTAATTTCAGAAGGAATTGGATTAGCTCTTGCTGAGAAAAATAGCTCAGACAATGCAGAAATTACAGTAGGAGCAAATCATTTTGCTTTCCAAAGTTAGAAAGATGTTTGGCATAGTATGACAAATAGATAACTTTTTAAATGCTTGAAAAAAAATATGAACAAAAGATTGTTGGAAAGGAAAGGGAAAGGGAAAGGAAAGGAAAGGAAAGGAAAGGGAAGGAAAGGGAAGGAAAGGGAAGGAAAGGGAAGGAAAGGGAAGGAAAGGGAAGGAAAGGGAAGGAAAGGGAAGGAAAGGGAAGGAAAGGGAAGGAAAGGGAAGGAAAGGGAAGGAAAGGGAAGGAAAGGGAAGGAAAGGGAAGGAAAGGGAAGGAAAGGGAAGGAAAGGGAAGGAAAGGGAAGGAAAGGGAAGGAAAGGGAAGGAAAGGGAAGGAAAGGGAAGGAAAGGGAAGGAAAGGGAAGGAAAGGGAAGGAAAGGGAAGGAAAGGAAAGGAAAGGAAAGGGAAAGGGAAAGGAAAATAAAGTCTTTTTTATTGGGCATTCAAAGACAGGAATATTCCATTGTAATAAATCTGCATGAGATTTATACAGATACAATTTCTAGGCAGCCTTGAAAAAATATACCTCTTCTTCAAAGAAAAGTGCTATCTTTGTAACACTGGTTTTATGATAGATAGCGCTGCTGCATTTTGTTAAAACAATTATTCAGAAGAAAGTATATCTCATATACATCAAATTTAAGTTCAACATACACTATAAAAAACAATAATTTGTGTCTTACTGTGACTGAGAAATATTGTGTATTCTGAGTATAAAAATAGAGTCTCCGAAAATGCATAGTGGTAAACAATGCTGGTGTCTGAAAGTATTAGAAATTGCAGTACAACTTATTTTGGAACATAAAGTTATTTTTGAAACTATAAAACAATAGTGAGCCCAGATAACAATCCTCATATGGAAATGTTATGAAAAATAAAAATGCCAACCACATTAACTCAATATCCAAACGTCCCTTTAGTAAGAGGGACATGATCACAGTTCATTATTCTAAGCTAATAGTGACCAAAATTAAGGACATCTATATTGCAGTTTAGCCAGAACCTGAGCACCTATTGTCAAAGTGGGATATAGAACATTCACTCTTTTTTGTCACTCAGTTTCAAAAAAACTTAAATTCAAAGGCCATTGTAATTTATTCTAAACCAAAACATGCCTCTTTTTTATCTTACAGTGACCATTTATGTGAATAAGACATAATGATTCAAAGATGTACAGAGAAAAGTCTTCACTTTTTTTCCAAAGCTGTTCATTTATATCATTCATACTATACACAGCATGTACAATATTGGAAAAAAAAAAAAAAAACACACAAAATGGATAATAGATGGAGCAGTCCAAATTTAAGGCAACTGAAAATAAAGCATATATATGTATATTAAGTATAGGCATATATGCATATGTGCCAGAAGTTTTTCAAGATAGTAGTAGAGAAAGAGAGAATGCAGTCCTGGTCTTTGGTTCCCTCAGTGGTCAGTAAAAGGACTGTTTAGCATTTTCTTAATGACCTGAATCATGGGACCAGATGCAGGCTCTGGAAGATTGTGGCTAGTTCCAAACTAGAAGTGGTGATTGATATACCATAGAACTGTGTTGCCAATCATACGTGCCTAGACAGAAATTAACCATGGAAAATGGCATGGTGTTCAAGAAAGGGAAATGCAAAGTCCTGCATGTGTGGAGGAATAATCCCTTATACCAAGGTATGCTGGAGGGCAACCAGCTGTATAGCCTGGGGATCCTAATGGGCAAGTTAGACATGAACCAGCAGTGCATTTCCATGGCAAAGATGGCCAGTGGTAATCCTGAGTTAGGAAGAGCAATGCAGGCAGATCAAGGGAAACGATCCTCTACTCAGCACTGGTGAGGCCATTTCTGGAGAAGTATCCAATTCTGGGCTTCCCAGTATGAGCAAAACATGGATTTGGTGGAAATAGTCCAGCAAAGACCACTAAGGTCATTAATGGACTGGAGCCTCTGTCATAGAAAGTGAGACTGAAAGAGACAGGAGTGCTTAGCCTGGAGAAAGAAAGCTCAAGGGAGATATTATCAATGTATTATAAATATTTGATTACAGGGGGAGTAAAGAGGCAATCGGACACATCTCAGTTGTTCCCAAGTTAGCAGACAAAAGGCACAGGCTGAAAATGAAATTCTGCTTAAATACAAGAAAACACTTCTTTTCTTTGAAGGTGGTTGATTACTGGAACAGGTTCCCAAAAGAGGCTGTGTATTCTCCATTCTTGGAAATATTCAGAACCTGATTGGCCATGATCCTGGGAAACTTGCTACAGCTGATTCTCCTTGAGTTGCAGGGTTGGGCTAGATGATTTTCACAGGTCTCTTGCAATGCCAGCTATTCTCTGATAATAGCTTGGTTCTTCTCTCTCAAATTGAGCAGAGCCAAGAACCTAAAATTCCATTTTCTAGGCAAATGTTCTAATAAACTGGCTGTTATGCAAATGGTGAATGCTTTGTTTCTGTTGAACATCTGTTACCAAGTGAAGGTGAGATGTTCTGAATCCCAGATGGATGTAGATGGTTAATACTGGGGCAAGGGGGAAGGAGGATTGAGCCAGATGCTTATTTTCAGAAGGAGCTGAGGGAATTCAGACATACTTCTGTTTCCTATTTACTAGATATAAACATTTGCCTGTTTGTGTATAAAACAGAATGGCTGTGAGGTTTATTGGTTCCCTATAGCAAGGAAATAGAGTTCTGATAACAGGTACTTTTAGTTGTCCTTTAAATTGAATAGGATGTGTAAATGTCCAACTTTGGTGTTCTGAATCACCCATCAATTATATTGTTTGAATTCAACTCTGAGATCTGAACCTGGGTCCTAATCACCATTTTTTTTTCTTTGAGCCTGGTGACATATGCACAATCACAAAGCTGTGTAAGCTGTGAAAATGCCAAATCTGAAAAATGATGCAGTTACCTCTTCACAGAATTATCACATTTAAATGTTCGAGTACAAGATCTAAAAAAAAAAATCATAATAATAATTCTGGGAATTCAGATTAGTGCAGCTGCTGCTGTTGTTAGTGAGGAAAAGAACATTAAATGCAAAAGAGCAGGTTGAGTTAGTTAGTTATACTGACAGCATATTCAAGCTGATTTCCAGTTGTTCTGCACTGAATAAATGTACTCATACTACAGCAAAGACCTTGAAATGATTTCCATGTCTCACACTTGGCTATGTCACCCATGTGTATCAGCTGATGCTAGAAATAAAACTAATTAAAATCCTGCCCTTTTTCACATTAAGAAAAGGCTTCAAACAGCCATCATAATCTTACACCAAAACAATTATAAAATGCAAATCCATATCAGATATGCTGGTGTCTTGTAGTCACTAATGTTTATAGCAAATAGAAACTGAATTTCAAAACCTCAGTCTCATTTATATTGGTTACACTTTTCACACAGGACTCAGCTTTCAAACTTTTCAAGCCTTATAAACCTTACATTATCATGTTTCCTCCAGATTTCTGCTCTTATTGTAGTAACATAGGGATGAAAGGGACCTCATGGGTTACTGTGTCTAATCCCCTGCTGTGTATATAATCCTGAGCCCACTGAAGTCAGTAGGAGTTTAGGCTTTAGCAATAATGGCAGCATGATTAGGTCCAAAATATCTCAAACATATTCAAATTAGAGGTTTTTTTTTCCACCTTTTCCTAATAACTTGTTAGAGATAAAATTCTATTCAAATGTCTTCAGTTACAAATGTAATCAGTTTAGTTCACTTGCAATTTGCTTTTAAGTTCTTAATTCTGTAATGAAAAGCTTAAAACAGCACTAAAGAGAATATTCTTGGACAGGACGAATGACAATGGGTCAACACATACTGAGCTTAAATGTCTCAAAGCAAAGGACTGGTTACAGGTAAATGACCACAGCTTTTATGCTAATGGAGTTTCTATCATTTACAAGTATAAATTTTTTGTAAAAGTAGGTATAGGTATAGTTATAACTGTAGTCTACAAGGGAGATGATAGACACTTACTACTTTGAAAACCAGTGCTTATTCTGATCTGTTTTATTAAGTAGGTCAAAGACAAATGATGAATACATTGAATCAATCTTCCTGATCCACATCTTCACATACTTAACAACTAAAGTTGAAATATGTCAGGTACTCGACTCACAGCTTCTAGCTGCACTAAGAAAAGAAGTACAGCATGGTGGAACTAGATGGATGAAAAAACATTGTGAAACATACTGAAACAGTTAATACAGCTCAGTTTATTCAACACAGTACAAGATTCTTTGGGCACATTTCAGCTGTGTGAAGTTACTTGTCTGGTCAAAGACAGCTAAGCTCCTTTTATCATCAAAGTACCTCCACAGTACGATTGATTCTACCTGTCTTAGAAAAGAATGATTCATCCTGTGAAAGAAAAAAACTCACATCAGATTTGAATCATGTTTCTAACACCTTTTTTTTTTTTTAAAACAAGGTCAAGTGGTGAAATCCATTAATTTAGGGGGCTATCAACTATAATTTGAAACTATGCTAGTGGTACACATTATAATGCAAGTTCCATGCAAATGTGCTCCTTTATTTCTACAAATGGGAAAATCATAAAATCATGGGTATTTGAATTGTGTCTTGAATGCTGTATTTTTATTTTTGGCTCTAATTCAGTAATTTAATAAATGACTCTAAATTAATAATTTCTAACATTATCTTAAAGCCATCAGGGGAATTAATTTATTAAACTTCTAAGTTTAGTAGTATGAGGAATACATAGTTGCAAATTAGAAAGTTTTTTCAGATTGTACAAGATTTTAAATATATTTTTTTTCTAATACACACTAGAATCCTTAGAACTTCAATAAAAGTGGTGCTAGTGCAAGTTAATATTTTTAATTTTAGAAAACCTAACACAATGAGAGTGCCTGCATTATTTGTTCATTTGCAAAACAATAACTTGAGGATCTACATCAAAAATATACTGTAACTGTGTATTATAATTACACATACTAATATATACTCTTCAGCTTTCTAAACATTATACTTTCTTGTTTCTACATCCAGAAGAATGCCATTTATTTTCTTTTTATATGAGTTTTGTTTCTTGCGAAAAGCCATGACAAGACATTTCAGGACTTGTTCTTAAAAATTGCCTCTTGTAGTACAAAAAGTAAATATGAATATGAAATATATCAATGCAAAATTTAGTGGAGCTTAAGCCCTAACAATTATGTGCCTATAGGCATGGAATTTATTATACTTTTTATCTTAAAATATAAAACATAATCCAGAAAGACATAAAGCAACATTTAAAGTCATTCTGTAAGTCAGAAACAATAGAGTGTCATAGACCATGTGTAATAATACATTTTCTACAGTAGAATGCTTCAGGACAAGTTTTTGCAATTCTTTGTGGTAAAACTTTATTTTTCTTTGTAAATATTTATTGTTTTAAAATAAAAAAATAATTTCCAAGTAAAACCATGTTGTAACCAGTATGTTATAAAATACTTCTTTGATCTATACAAAGGTTACAGTAAACTTCAGCTAAGAAACAGAAGACTCAGTAATCACTGAACTGGAAGTCAAACATCTGTATTAACACCACTGTTGCTACCACCACTCCTGTTTTCCCAGATTCTCCTTCTTACCTTTTCCTACTTGCTGAGTTTCACTCCAGCTTTTTTCTCCAAGCTTCACCTGCACATCATTGTTTTGATGGCTCACATCACTGTCCTCCTGCATTATCTCTATCAGGAATAATTGCTGCTTTAGGGTCTTGCCAGAGCGCTCAGGCTCCTGCCCTCTCATTTACTCTGATCTGACTTGCTAAGGTGTAGCAAAGAGAAACATCCTTGGGCACATTTGGGTCTTTAGTTTTTTATATAAATAAAATCTGACCTTTTTCAGCGGATTAACAGCCAGTTTCTCCATTCTCTTACTTTGTGAAGATATGTATGCCCACACTTTAGGGCATTACAGGCACGTACGTGAATGTCTGGAATTTCTTGCCATAAGCAATGCTGGAAACAAACACTATAATCAAAGGCATTCTCTCTAAAAACAATATATATATATATTTCACCTAAAGATGCATAGTGTTGAAAGAAAATTTATCCCTCAATAGACATTCATCTAGAGAACATCTTGCTTTCAATTTGAAAACTCCTGAGATAGCAGATGAAGTCTGTGGCGTAGGACTGTTTAGTCATAGTCAGCATAAATTTCCTTGGGAAGGGAATAATTCCTTGGGAAGGGAATCATACAGGGACAAAGTTTTGAGCCAATATTTTCTGCCTACAGAATTTCTGGACTCCACACAGCATTCAATTTTCAGCCTCTTCTAAATAGGTTGCTTCTTAACTCTGAATTCTTGGTCTACAGAGAAAATGACCAAACAGGAACAGTATTTCCAACAATGACCTGACAAATTCTTAGTAATTTTATTAATATCATAGAGTCATAGAATGCCTAAGGTTGGAAAGGACCTCTAGAGGTCATCTAGTCCAATCCCCCTGCACACCCAGGGCCACCTAGAGCACGTGGCACAGGGTGGCATCCAAGCGGGTCTTGAAGATCTCCAGAGAAGCAAACTCCATAACCTCTCTGGGCAGCCTGTTCCAGTGCTCTGTCACCCTCACTGTCAGAAACTTTTTCCTTAAGTTCCTGTGGAACTTTTGATGTTTAACTTTGTGGCTGTTTCCTCTTGTTCTGTCAGTGGCCACCACTGAAAAGAGGCCAGCCCCATCCTCCTCACTGCCTCCCTTGAAGTACTTATAGACACTGCTCAGGTCCCCCCATCAGCCTTCTCTTCTCCAGGCTGAACAGGCCCAGCTCTCTCAACTTCTCCTCAAAGGGCAGATGTTCCAGGCCACTGATCATCCTCGTGGCCCTGTGCTGGACTCTCTCCAGCAGCTCCACATCCCTCTTGTACTGTGTAGCCCAGAACTGGACACAGTGCTCCAGATGTGGCCTCACCACTGAGGCTGAGTAGAGGGGCAGGATCACCTCCCTTGACCTGCTGGATATGCTCTTCTTAATGCACCTCAGGATCCCAATGGCCTTCTTGACCACAAGGGCACACTGCTGCCTCATGGTCAACCTGTCATCCACCATGACGTCCATCTCCTTCTCGGCAGAGCTGAACTTTATATCAACTTTAGTACTTTTAAAATATATTTAAAACATCTGGTAAGTGGAGTTCAAATTTAAATCTTATATTTATATACACATAGCAGATCAGACAGGATTTTACTAAAGGTGGTTCAAAATGTTATCCTTATAAATCAGGGTTCAGTTTGTTGGATTGCATGATCCTGGCTTTTGTATTTTTTTTCTTTTACTATTCCCATAAACAAATATTTTATTGAGTTTCATGAAGGGTGGTGATATAGTCACTTGTGTATGAACCAGTGAATAAAAACAATAGTAATTCAGATACAAAATTAACTTCTAAACTGAATAGTTTTATACTACAATTTAGTGAGCTGGGAAAAAGATATTCCATATAGAGCATCTTTCAATTCTAATAGAAAGAAAAGTAAACAAATGTTTAAGGAGTAGCTTAAGCAGAAAAGCTCATGTCCTAAAGGATCCCATTACCAGATAATTTTTAATTACAAGATAAGTTCTTTAAAAAAAGACGATCTCTTTTTCAGTAAACTGAGAAGGATATGTCATTCTATACCGTATCATCATAAGATAAAAGATGAGAATAACTGAAAAAAATGAAAATAACTATGTTGCAAAATGATATCAATGTTTAAAAGTGAAAATCTTGATGAAAACAATAAATAATGACCTTTCTCATTTGCACAACCAGATATAAACTGTTGCTTGAATTTGCCCTTCCTTGGCAAGTTATTTCAAATAACTAAAAGAGAGAAAAAAAAAAGAGAAAAGGAATAGATAATAGATAATAGATAATTGTTGTGTGCCATTCACCAGTTTTAATGTATTGTTTCACAACTTGTTTTTTTCCAATTAAAAACAAACAAGCAAACAAAAAAAACAATAAAAAAGATACAGTTAAACTGAGAGGGACAATACTTAAAAAGCTTTTGAGTGATTATACTTTCACTATTGATATAATGAAGCAATTGAAAGCTACTTGGGTTTGAACATTTATTTCATTTCCTTAAAATGAAGCACCTACATTAGAAAAAGCACAGAATAGAAAGATTTCCTCATGACTTTCCATCAGAAGCTTGTTCCTTTATTAATCAGTTGTTTACTTATGCATGTGGCTTGCTTTTTATATTTCATATTTTTCTTTTTGTATGTAGATTACATACAGAGTAGAAGTTTTTTTTCTGTACTCTTTTTACGCCATTCCTTACACAATTTGCAATGCTACTATCCTTGTATATGACACTGTAAGCAATATTAATTAATCTTAGTGCACAATACATCTGAGTCACACAGAGGAATCAGGGACAAATTGGATAATGGGATCGGTGGCCCTTCAGTTTCAATTACCCCTACTATAATGAGAGTTATTGTATCATGGCAGACTGATGATTAAATAAAACGACACAAATGTATATTTCCAAACTATTTACAGAAATCACGCATTAACAGAGGGTGCCATATTCATAAACAATATGCAAATGCCACTAAATACTCTCTAGTTATATCTACATTGTTTCCACAATGTTATGATAAAATTCTAACTGCACAGAAGCTTTGGGGATGGAATGATTTATAGAAGTTCTTAAAGATACCCCTAAATAGAATGCCTAAGCCTGACATTACCTACCCCAAAATTTCATTGCAATTAGCCTACACTCTTCTCTTTCTATGCCATACATCACTCTTCACTGTAATAACCTGGGAATCAAAAGCTCTACACCAGGTAAACATGCTCAGACATCTTCCTAATAAAAGGTGATGCTATCTTGCATAAGATGGCACAGCACTCCTACCAACCTGGAACTTACTGCCTGGGCTGTGCAAATTCCTTTGCTTCTGGAAGGGAAACATATGTGGCATAAGTTTATCACACAGACAGCCTAGTACCTCCCTGACCAAGTCAGATTTAAGAGATCATGCCAAATATTACCTTTGTTTTGTTTGGTTTGGTTGTTTTTAATGTTCTTAATTTTCCTCTCAGTAATTTCCAGAAAGCACCAACTAGAAGACTTCTTCTCCTGCATGTAGGTGGAAATAAGACTAAACTCAGAAACAAAGAATTGCCTCAGTAAATGATGCCAGACCAGTCAGAGTTGCCATAAACATTAAGGCGTGACTGAATGGAAAAGTCTTCTAGATGTCTCATAATCTCCAGTAAGAATGAAAATATGTTCATACGTTAGATAAAAGTGTTCTCTGTTTTGTTTTTCCCTTTTTCCTCTGTGGAACAGACAGTCCCTACAATGCTGTTATTTGTGTAACTTGAACCTTACCAGCAGCTCCTTTATGTGAGGATAATGAAATCTGCTCACAGCTGGCAACACGTTTGGTCTTCTTGAATCCCCATTGAGAAGGTTCTTAGCTCAAAACATATAGGCTTTATCCCTAGAAATTTGTATTTCAAACATTCTTTCTTTCATTTTAATTACTTCCCTTTACAGTTGCAGCATATTCATTCTGGGAATATCTTTTTATTTTAAAGTATGGTTATGCTGCTTGCAACAAAAAATGTTGAAAAGGTACATCCGAAACATTGTATTTATTTGAATGATATTACTGCAGTTGCTGTCCTGCTTAAAGAATTAGGAAAAGTCTATTTGACAAATAGTTTGATATTGATTTTCACTCAAATTGCAAATTTTCAAATTGCATAAAGTAGCTCAAATGAAAACCTCTAATGATATAATAATCTATGTCTCTTTAATTCTAACTGATAAAATATCAGACTAATAAAATTTTGGATACTCCTTTTTTAATTAAAGACTGACTGAATGAGTCAGTTCGGTAAATACACTTCAATATATGAGGAGTTTAGAACATCTTTATTTGAGTAAATTAGAGCAAAGTCCAATTCATTTAAATGTATGTAATGTAAATTGCCGAGTTAAAAATTGATTAAATATCATTTACACCCTCATGGTAAATTGCTATTAGAGGATAATGTAAGCAAGACTTCCTTCTGTACAAATCAACATTCTTACTTTCCACAGTGTTGGAAAAGGGATTCTAGTCAGTTCCTTCAAGCAGTAATGACATTTCTTCAGCTATCTAATTACAAGTGACCTTTTCCAATGTTGATTTCACCCTTTTACATAAAGCTTTCTGAGTACTTTTATTTTCATTTCTTTTCTTTTTTTTTGTTAAAGTAGATTCTTCAAGTGTTCATAAGCCTTGCAGATCACTGCACATCTTGCTTCTTCTCAGGTAGAAATTACTTTTCTGCTCTTTTCTCCAGGCCTTTATATTTTGTACATAAAGCTAAATCTTGAGGTAGCTATGAGATGATAACGGATAGACAACAACCATTGTCACAACAAAAGTGAATTAATATGCAGTTCTGTGTCTTTGGTACCTGGATCCAATTGCATCATTTGTCTGTAAAGACTCAGACTCATAGTTTAGGATTATTCCATTAAAATGACCGAAATGCCTAAGGATGTATCTATGCTGTATTGCCTGGTGACTTCCTAGTGATCTCTGAGCTAGCTTTGAGTGAGCTGGCATGTTTACACAGAGCAGTCGGAAAATACTGACTCATAGACTGGAAGTAGCAAAGCTGTGCGCAGGCAGCGTCATTCCACAGTTAACCAAGTGATGTCCACCAGTATGATATAGTATCTGTCTCATCTTTAGTTTGCAGCTAGCTTGCACAGGCACATGTGTATGGCTTTGCATGGTGTGGTACAGACATTTGGTGTGAGTCTCTGCAAGGGAGCTAAAGCAGTCAGCAAACAAGGAAAAGCAGGTAAGCCACTATCACTCAGACTGTTATGTCTTAAGTCATTAACACACGCTGGAACACCTTCACAGCCCAGAAGCCATTTGTGATGGAACAATTAAGATTACTTTAAAAAGACGTTTGGTAAAGGAACTGTCTCCTTTTTATTTGTTTGTGATATACTCCAATTTAATAGATTCCATTCCCATAGAGATCTCAAGCCAATTACTTACCTTGTCTAAAAAATGCTTTATCATTTATCATTAAGCTGTAGATTTGGGGTGTAGGAGGACATTAGTGCATTTTTATAAAGGAGTACTATGCTTACCTTGAACTTAAGTAATAAAACTTTAGAATCATTTGACCGAGAAAGAACTAGAAATGATTCATTAAATGAGTGTTGACCATGAATGAGGAAGAAGACCTATTGAGTTGTTGCTCTAAGGACCATTTAGACATCAGAAGGATAAGATGTCAGTGTGCCTTTCATTATAAGCTTTCTAAGATCTTTTCCAAAGTTACATAAGTTCCTGTTTGATTTCTCAGTGTAAGTTCTTAGAGGCCAGAAGCAGGTTAGTGATAATAAAGTCAGGCTCAAATTAAAATTTAAAATGAGTGGTCTCAAGAGAACTACACTTAGACATAGCACCTCCTAAAGAGCTAGTTCAGGAATCTTAGTGCAGATCTACACTGATGAATGGAAAAGGAATAGGGCTCAGTTAAAGCATGTGACTCCTATTTTTCTTCACTGATTGTTTGTAACCTGCTCTCTTCAGAAAAGACTTTCCTTATAGAGTGCCAGTCTTAAGCAGTGTGGATGTGAGCTAATCAGTGTCATTTGGCTTCAGGTTCTCTTGTATTTGATAGCATTAAAACACCCCAGATCCAAGCATACTGCACAGCACAGGCATCCTGTTTTGTAGAACGTAAGTGAGAAAATTGCACAGATAGGAAATACAGCACCACTTACAGAAATACTAAGTTATTTTCACTTGAAGCTTTTATTTGAAGCAAATCACCTTGTAGAGGAGATCAGTCCAAACTTTTAGAGATGGAGAAAGCTGGAGGCACTTACCAGGAAAACAAGTTATTTGAGATTACCTATTGCAGTGCTAGGGCGAAAAAAATAAATAGAAACTTGGAATAGCCTCAAGGATATTAGAAGCAAAGTATCTGAGATTCAAAGATATTGTTTACAAATGATGAGCAACTGAGGACTACCTCCACAAAAGAACACAAGGAAGTGTTGGGAGTTGGGGGAGAACTGGGGATCCCATAAGGGATAATGGCTGCCCTTTGAATAACCCCAACCTGAGGCATGCGCAGTCCGAAATTGTACAGGGGGGTCCCTGTCAATCAGGATGTTCGGCAGGTGACCCCCAGGGGCTCGCGCATGCCCAGTGGTAGCATCTGGGCCTGCTACGTGCCAAGGGGCGACATCTAGAAGGGTCTGGAACCCTGAGGTGGGGGGGCCAGGAGCAGCTTGCTGCTCCTGGCCGCCCGCCCAGCAACGGGTTCCAGACCAATCAGGGGCAGCTCCAAGGGGATCTCCGCCCTTTCTCCTCCCCTCTCTCCTCCCCCTGAA
The DNA here is from genome assembly GCA_013389825.1 of Crypturellus undulatus. Classification (NCBI taxonomy): domain Eukaryota; kingdom Metazoa; phylum Chordata; class Aves; order Tinamiformes; family Tinamidae; genus Crypturellus; species Crypturellus undulatus. The sequence goes on from VWPW01021855.1 coordinate 91,507, forward strand.
CCCCCTATTTAAGTAATGTTCCCCCAAAAATAAAGGTCCGGTGTTGGTGACTTGGTGGCTCTTCGTCGTCTTTCCCGTATCCCGCGACGACCTCACGTAGGCCCATATTGGGTTCAGACACGTGGCGGTTGTGAGGGTTCCTTTCGGGAGTGTGAGATCCCCGCGACCTGTTTCCTGGCCTGCTCCAGTGAACATCGGAGGCCCGATCTTCTCCACGGAACCTCATCGGAGCGGGTAGGGAAGGCCTCACCTTTCCCCAAGGTTGCGGGGTGGCAATAAAGCTTGTGGCAGCAGCGCGCGGGGGGGATCAAAGAACACGTCGGAGGGAGACCCCGTGGGTTTATTTCATTTGTTTGTTTCCGTTTAAGTTTTATTTACCGTCGCTGGCCGGCGCGAGTTTTCTCGCGCTGTTTTATTTTGTTTCGTCCCTCGGGGCCCGAATTTTATTTCCCGTTAAGGAAGTGTTAGAAATGCTGAGTTAAAAGCCCACCGTGCCCAGTAATGCCTGATTTCTGGGAGCCCTGTCATTCACAAAAAAACATAGGCCCAGATTAGTTACCTAGGCTAGTCTTATACACATGCTGGGGGAGAATTAAGTGCCCAAGAATGAAAGTCATAACTGGCAGCTTGAGTGGGAGTCACACACAATAAATCATAGAGTAAATCATAAGCCCTTCTCTCTTCACAGCTTAATTGCATATCTGTAGGAGGGCACTTATCTCCAGTCAGGATCCCCAGCAGAGCTTAGATAGTCCTTTGTTGTCTCAGCTTAGCAGTGAAAATTAAGGTGGTCTGAGAGCCGCGGAAGCTGAGCAAAAAGAAAGGTGTTCGCCAGTCGGCATGTAATGTGAATTTCACAAGCAACTGCCTAGAGGGAGAATTCATCAGGACTTGAGTGCCTTATTTCTTTGCAGAGCTGGTGCTTATTGTATGCTATCTAAACAAATATTAAATGTACTATAACATCTAAAAGTCTTGAGCACTGAGAGATCCATGGGATGCAATAGAATCCTTTCTCAGTTGTCTGTTTCAGCATCACAGGATTTAAGCCAGGGCCTTGAAGCACAAGGCTGAGCTAAAGGTCAACTGTTGTATGTCTGCAAGTGCTCTTCTCGGATAAATAGCAGGCCTGATTGCCTTTCATCCTCTGATTCCACAGAGTGTGGCAAAAGTGCCTGCAGTTAGAATAAATGGACAGATAGATAGATAGACAGATAGAATACTTCTTTCCTCAGTTGCTTGAAAAACACTGTCAGGCTTGTTAAAGATCCTCTTGCAAGACTCTGAGAAGGATGAGGGAAGGAAAAAGTATGTAAAATGCCTATCATCTTGCCTATTCCTTTCTGAGAGAGGATATCCAGCAGTTTAGCCAGCCCAACTATCTTTTCCTAAGTAGACCGTTTAAAGGTTTTGAAGTGATCATTTACAGATGCCCAAGATTTATTTTTCAAGTTCTAAGACCATAATTTGAATGGTGAAATAATCACTTTTTTTTTTTATTTAATGCTCAAATCTAAAATGACCATCAAGAAAAGAAAAAAAAGAACGCATCAGTGTTTTACCAGTGGAAGCTATTCCTGCTGGCAAAAAAATATTCTTTGTGCTTTTTTGACAGTGAAAATTGTAACAATTATTTTAATAACCATAAACTCACCCCTTTCCAGTTTAGATTGAGGCATAGACTAACTAAACTGCATTACAGACAAAATAATACCATAAAACTACAACTCTCTCCTAAAATAGATCATATAAATATAAAGATCACATTTTTAAAGTTGATAACTTTCTATATCCTCACAGGAACTCAAAATACATGCTTTGCATTTGTTATTAAGATTTTTTTAAAAAAGCACTGCAAAGCCAAAAAACATTCTCTGTTTTGTAGAGTAGCAAAATATTTGCATGTAGTCAGAGAGAAAATCCTGCTGCTGCTTTAGCAGCTTCGTCAAACCAATGTGGAAGGGGAAGATTCTAGTATGGAAACACATAAAATTCCACCACAGATGATAGAGGCAGCCTACTAAACCATGCCAGAGTAACTGAACACCAAACTATGAGGTTGCCTCTGCAGCCACAGAAAGCTATTCAGCATCAATTTATTCAAAAACGTAAAATCAAAAGGAGAAGGCTTCACCCACAAAGGAGAGGTCGGTTTATGCTATTCAGAAGTGCTTTGGATCATGTGCTCCTTCTGAGTCAAATATCACTGTGACCCTAGTTCAACAATAAATTATGCAAATACAAATGAAAACTGTCAGGTAAGAATTTTGTCACTGTATTTTCCAAACACAAAATAATTAATGCAGATGGGAAAAACTACTTCACAGAGTGGCAATCCAAAGATAACGTGAACACCATTCATTGTATGATAGTATCTGAGGGTTTAGATGTGGACTCATAAATTATTGTCAAACATCTTTATTGTTTGTTTTTCTCTTTTATGCTGAGTTCTTATTCACTGACTGGGTAATGATAAAAGCAAGTAATTTTAATGTTATTCCTAAGCATCGTTACTTAATTGAAAAACTGCACCAAATTTATTTTTTCCACCACTTGGAAAATTTGTAGTAAAACCAACTTGAATACCCACCTGATATGGATGTAATAATATTGTACAAAGTTAGTGAGAGTGGGATATGCACAATTATTTTTTTTTCTCCAGCTCTGTAGCTGATGGCATTTATTGACTTCAAGGTTCCCTTCAGGAAATAAGTAGGAAGAAAGAGGGACAGGAAGACGTGAAAAGGGAAAACTGTTTCCAGTGGCCAGCTGTGACTTTAGTATACAGCTACAAACTAAAGCTACAAAGGAATGGGGTTAGGAGACAGAGGAGAAACAGAATGATTTAGGAACATAACAAAATAAATCAAATAAGCAAATACTCTCTCAGGGAATAAAATATAACAGTGATTCAAAACATGCCAGTGCAAGACAGCAAGGATAACAGCACTTAAATACACCTGGCATAAATGCTGCTGAGTAGGTGCAAAGTATGTAGGCTACAAGCCAAAGGGCAGACTGAAGCTGCTAATACCTGCAGCAATGAGTGAGTTAAAGTAATTCAACCCTGTGAATTTGTTGATATTAGGTGAGAATTCAGTAGTTCCTGTTTTGGTCTTCATTAACACAAGCTCAGTAATACACTGAGACAGGCATTGGCCTGTAAATAAAAGTCCTACTTGAGAAAAAAAAAAAAAAAAAAGATGATTTTCAGCAATATCTTTAGGACAAAAATACCTTAGCATGGGTGCACAGGAGTTAGAAGAAGATAAGGACAATATAGAAATAACTTATGTCTTCCTATCAAAAGAGCTAGAGGAAAATGTTTTCTTGCACTTTTTTTTCCACATTAAAATTAAGTAAGTATAGTGTTTCAACTTTTTTGTTCTAGAGGATTTTTTTTCCTTCAAACAAAATGGAATATCTCATTTGCTCAGGCAGATCAGCCATGATGCACGTACAGCTGTTTGTATCCGCTCTGGAGGCATTTGCATCTGAATTTACCAGCTAAGCCAACAAGTCGGAAGCCAGCACATTTTGTGGGAATCGCCTCTGGGAGGAAGAGAGGAGGGCAAAGCGACACCCTACATCACTGCTCCGCTGTTTGAAGCACCGCCCTGAATCCTTGCCACATCTGGGAGTTAAAATTACATCCTCTACCCTTTAAAACTGGTTAAGCAGGAAATTGTTTTGGCTGGAGTTATATGGGCACATGGTTCTTTCATGATGCTCAGAAGATGCATCTGCACGATCTTAGTCATATTATTCCATCTGTGCTATTCCTACATGAGATCTTGGAGGTTTTAACAGTTTTTCTAATGAAGGAAAGAGAAAAAGAAGGACAGTGGCCCGTTTCTTGATTTGAAATATAGCTGATTTCATTAGGTTGTGCCATAATGATATAATACATGGTGAGCTTTCTTTATGTGAGACTAATACTAGCATGGAAAATAATTGCCCATTATGTTATTGCCTCAGTTTTAGTGAAGTTAGATTTGGACCTCTCATTCTGCGCTATTTTTTTCCTCATCTACTTTTATTTACAATATGGGCATCAATCCTGCTGTTGCCTTAGGCAAAATGGATTAGAAGCAAAAAGCATCAGCAAAGCACATACACATGCAGTCTCACTTGCCGATGTTCCAGCAGAAAGTGTATCTGTGTTCATTCACTCCAGCCAAACTGCTCTCCTGCCAGGCGTTACTTCCAGTTCCAGTGTTACCGGCTCATTACGCCATTCCAAACACATTAAAATCCTATTGTAAGACCACGTATTTGGTCGGTCACTCAGCCATGGGGGCTGCTGGGGTCAAGTGAATGGGCTGCCAGTGGATACATTTGTTGTATCAATCCATCCGAAATTGTTTCATTACCCATTTTAATCTCTGATATTTGAAAGGAACTCCAGTTTGGAGACAATAAAGACACATTCTGATCTGCATCATTTAAATTCTATGCACAAATCCTGAGGAAAGACAAAAAATAATGCTCAGAGAAATGGTCTTTGGTTCGTACTAACTGCTCCCCTAAGCCCTATGCCCAACATTTTTACTTCATAAATAAAATCAATGGCAGTAGGAAAAAAAATGGGAAGGAAGAAGAAAATAGAGAGGAAAATGCTAGGAATAACCCAGGATAATATTCAAATTTAAAGCCTTTTAATAAAGCCTTTTGGTCATAAGGAATTCATCTGGACTAAAATGTGAAATAATTATGGGAGAATTTACTGTATGAGTGATCTTATTTCAGAATAAGTTCACAATATTCAAAGAGGAGAAATTTAACACAAATAAAGCTTCGCAAAGCCCAATGTAAAGATATTTATATAGGAAGTTAATGAAGTTAGGTGACATATACTTGATGATAATAAAAGAAGTTATCAGAAAAGTTATTAATCAGTAACTATTTTGGAAAACCTTGCCATTAAATCCCATGTTCTCTAATTTATTTAGGACTCTAATACTTACTGTTTGTAGACATTGTGGATTAGTAAATTGAGTAAGTCTAATGCATAAAAGAAAACAGGAGCCAAGGATGTGAAAACATATATAAAAATCTATCATTTGCCATATTCTTTAAACAGATGTATCCAAGATTTTCTACTTCTTATCAGACAGAATCTGAGCTTATCTGAGCTTTTACAAACAGATTTTTGGACAAATATTTTCAGGCATTTATCCACACCAATTATTCTAGTGATATTGGTCTGGAACAATATAGGATAATAGATAGTGATAATCTTGATATCTCTGTTGAAAAAGTGATGCTTTATATGTTCCTTGTGGCATGTTCAGCAGTCCAAAATTGTTTCCATAGTAACAGGAATAGAAATGGCAATATTCAGCAGAGTTGTCAGAAATCACACTCCACTGACTGAAATCTACAATGGCAATGTTCATTTAACAGTACCAAAATGCCTAGGTTCTTAATACCTAACTATGTGAATAATTAAACGAACAAACCAAAAAGCCCTATAAATGCTTCTTTAGGATGTTGTCAAATAAGATTTAGATGAGGTATCCCTAGCAGCCCTTATGAAAAATTTATCTTTTTGGAGAATACTTATTATAAAAAAAATGAGTGAATTACAGGGGAAAGTGAATGTAAATGAAATAAAGTAACTTACAAGTATATTGCAAAACTATTAGCTTGTTTCATAGCATCCTTCTGAGATAACTTTATTTTTGGATAGTCACAAGAAGAAACCTGCTCATTTAACAAAATGTGATAGCAAAACAAATACATACTGCTGAACAAATACACACAGAGTTGACTGAATTTAGTAATGCAATCATTTACTAAGTAAGTGCAGCATAACTCCAGCAAGTTTGATATGCAACATCAGAGTGAGGCACAAAATCTGTTTTACATTACAATGCAGAACAAGAAAGTGCAAAGGTACATTTTGTATCCTCTGACACTTGTATCACCTGTACTTTATAAAATGGTGCCTCTCCCAGACATATAGGCTGTGTCCACAATCCTGACTGTCTGTGGGAGTGACCAGAGGAAATACTCCCAAGGCAAATCTCTTTATATTCATAAACCTGGGTAGGCAATGTGACCCCTTTTTGAGCCAATCTGTCTTTGCAGCAGGAAACAGTGGTATTTCCCAGAGGAACAGTGGAGTCCTTCATCTGCCTGAAGATACAGAGACACAGCCATGGCCAATTGAGGACCCACATTTCTAACTGGAGACTAATGTCTTTTGGTCTGGGTGAGCACATCCTCTTCATCTCATAATTTCCAGTCTCGGTGTACTTATCCTCCAGAAAAAAAATATATATATTTATATATACTCTATGTGTGTGAATGTCTCCTCACATCTTTCATTGATTGATCAGGCAATGAAACTGTGCTGTAGATTTAGTTATCTTCTGTTCTTTAAACATAAACAAAGTATTCATTGTGGAGGATCCATGAGAGCATATCAGGCACTTTAAGCTACATTTGTGCCTCAAAGTTCCTCAAAACAAAACACTAAGACTATAGTGGAAGCCACTGTTGAAGCTTTATTTTCTATTATCATGGCAACAGGTCAGGTGAGAGTTAAATGTCAACACATTGTTTTCAGAATTCATTATTTTCAAAGTTTAAAAAGTAACTCTTGAAAAAAAATTAAGATTTTTTTCTCTCACAAGATCAGATTCATTTCTGAAATCACCTTTGTATAAATCTAACATGGCTGAAGTTGTAGCTCCCCTATTTTCTGTGTCATCTGAAAATCAGTTCAGCTGAATGGAGTAAATTAGAGAAAATAGTCCTTTTATTCTTAAAGGGAATTTACTTTTTTCTTTTTTTTTTTTTTTCCTGATCATCAGCTAATGTGTTTTATGATCATGTCAGGCTGATCTTAGAACAAAAGCCATCACAATTTTTTCCAAAACCTACAAATATTATTGTAGGTTACATTCCCAAATAAGTGAAGCATACTGGTATCTATTTACAGGGGAGAGAAGAAACAAACTAGAAGACAAGTCCAAGTGATGCCCATAAAAGTGAAATGCACATTTAACTGAGGTTTCTGTGTTTGCTTATTTAGTTTTCAAGACCTCACAGAACTGATGGTGGGATGGAGGCAATAATTCTAGCCATTCTTACAAGCCCCAGGCAGTTTCACTTGAAATGCCTGCTGTACTCTGTGTTCATCCTTGCAGAGCTATTTGGCATCTTAATCACATGGAGTCAAATTCTCAGAGGCATTCCCTGCTGCATTTCGGCTCAAGTCCAGAGAGTCCTGGTTTGAATCTGATGAGTTTGTTTTACTGCTCACTTTGTTAACTCTAATTTTTAAGCTAAAAGAATAACCAATAGGGAATTAAAAAGAGCTGCTTGGATATATTTCTGTGAATGAATTTGTGGTCAGCTTTGGGGACTTTCTGAATTTACAGGCATTGGAATGCTTATTCTAAGGACAAAGTGAAAGCAATACCTTTATGTGTCATATTTTATGATTTCATCTTTTGCTTGGACCTGGGTATCATGGTGCATGACAAGTTGACCATGAGGCAGCAGTGTGCCCTTGTGGCCAAGAAGGCCAATGGCATCCTGGGGTGCTAAGAGGAGTGTCTCCAGCAGGTCGAGGGAGGTGATCCTGCCCCTCTACTCAGCCCTGGTGAGGCCACATCTGGAGTATTCCGTCCAGTTCTGGGTACCCCAGTACAAGAGGGATATGGAGCTGCTGGAGAGAGTCCAGCGCAGGGCTATGAGGATGATCAGGGACCTCTGCCCTATGAGGAGAGGTTGAGAGAGCTGGGCCTGTCCAGCCTGAAGAAGTCTGAGAGGGGATCTAATCAGTGTATATACATATCTCAAGGGAGGTAGTGAGGAGGATGGGGCTGGCCTCTTTTCAGTGGTGGCCACCTATCGAACAAGAGGAAATGGCAACAAACCGAAGTGCAAAAAGTTCCACAGGATTTTAAGGAAAAATTCTTAACAGTGCAGGTGACAGAGCACGGGAATAGGTTACGAAGAGAGATTGTGGAGTCTGCTTCTCTGGAGATCTTCAAAACTCACTTGGATGCGGTCCTGTGCCACGTGCTCTAGGTGGCCCTGCATGTGCAGGTGGGTTGGACTAGATGACCTCTAGAGATCCTTTCTTTCCAACCTTAAGGATTCTATGATTGTTGCTGGAGAATGCAATGTCTGTTGTGTTTCAAATACATATTGTGAAAACAAGTGAAGCAGTGGTACTTTGCTAGAAGCTGAAGGACTTCACTTGACACATTTACTGTATGTGCATATTGAATACTATATGTGCCTATATTTTAGCATTAGCTAACATCTTTTATCTATCTAGATGTACTTATATATATATGTTTTGAGTATTGTTAGTATTCAGCAGCAACACATATTAGAATTGTTGAGCACTTTTATCAGCCTGCCATCAGGGTGGAAAATTGCCGAGGAGTCTTGAACTGCACTTCAGGATGACACAGGCTCAAAGAGACAAAAACTATTTTATACTAGAGAGATCTGTAAATTTGAGGGACTTGGTCTAAATGTTCTTAACACATTAAGTGTTAACACTTGCAATATATATAGGTCACTATGAGATCTGTTCTTGCTGCTGACTACATAATCAGTAATATTCTGGGTCTTTTATAACTCTCATGCACCTCTATGAAGCTTTATTCCAGGGCGGGGGGAGGGTGTGTGTGTGTGTGGAAAAAGTACTTATAGCCTTTTGCACCTGGGCTTTTAGGAAGAAAATAAAACTTTTTTACTCTCTTGTTAGAAGTGTCCTTCTGTAAATGCAAGCACAAGTTAGAAGGCATAAATTAGATGGAACAAAAATGCCTTAGTGCTTTGTTAAGAATTTGGGATGGAGGAGAAAGCATGACAATGAAGACATATGGATCCTGAAAGAGCACTATAAACAAAATTTATTGGTTCAAAGGGTTTCAACTAATGCTGACATATTTCAAAATGAGCATTTCTTCATGTTGTAAGCACATTTGAAGCTACTTAAATTGCTAAACAGTGAAAGTAAGAACATTTTCAAATGGTACTGTAACAAGTCTGAAATTGACAAAGTTTATGACTTTAACTAAGCTGTTTGAAGTCATGTATACCAGAAATGCCATGAATGTTTGTATGCCTGATAATAAGGCCACTTATTTAAGTATGTAGTGCTCTAGGTGCTTACTTTTAGATTCTCTTGGTGAAGCTCTTGAATACACCTCATACTACATTTTGTATAAAAAAGTGTTGAATTTTTAAGGTTATTTGACTAATCACATTAAACACAGAGAACTAGACAAGGAAAAAGGAATATAATGGGTGGAAGAACCCTCCTAGTAATCTAACCATTTCTCAAAAGAGAAAATTAGACAATTAGGCCATTGTCCCTGTATAAAATCCACCAAGATTACTCCAGCAAAGAAACTTTTAACCAGCATGACACGCAAGCTAAAGCTTATTTATTTATTTATTTTTCCCTAAAAGGAGTGCTGGATGTATTATGGAGTTTAAAGGGAAGAGAATTTGGGGACTGAAAGATTTATTATGGGATATTTTAAGGGGATTATGAGAATGTGTAAAACTTAGTACAGGAAGTTTAGAAGGATGAAAGTGGGTGCACAGAGAGGCTATGACAAGCATGGAAAAATAGAAGAGAAAGGGGATTTAAAAGGTCAGTTCTGCGTAAACCACCTGCTGGTAAGTACTCTTTACCATGAGTCAGCCCTGCACTTATTTATCGGAGTTTGTCTTATAGTCACATAAAATATTAGCAAACTCTAAGCCAGGTTAGCTGTTGAGTTTGAGCAGAGGTCAGTCGTTTGTGTGGGATGAGGAATTGGGGGATCCCAGTGTTGAAAGGCCAACCGGTGAAGATCAGGGTCTGCTCCAAGCTACTGGATGGACTGAGTGCTTCAGATCAGCCTTGGTAGACTCCCATTTGGGATCTCTTTGGTCACTTATGTACATTCTGATAGACTGTTTATTTTGTGTGTGCACCTATTGAGGTTACACCCTCAGCCTCGTCACTGTTTGAGCCTGAGCATGCAGAATCAGCCACAACCTTTGGGCTGGGATAAGAGGAGCCCCTTGTGTCTTGGACTTCAGCAAATTCAGCTCTAAGAAAACAAGGAGAAATTCCCCCTGCATACCAAAGAATTTGACAGCCTCTAAAAGGTTTTATCAGAGTTTCAACAGTAAATGTAATTAATAAATGGATGTATATATATATATATATATATATAATCTTTAATTTAAAATAAGATTTGACACAGGAATTAGCTTAAACTAAACTGAAATGATCCACTTGAATTAAGGAAACGTGTTTAAAAAGGATTTTTTGTCCTTAACATGGTTGAGCAATGAAATAAGTAAAACCAGTGCATATTTCTCACATAAATAAGGCCTTTCTGTAAAGATGGAGAAATGTACCAAAAAGCTAAATATGTCAATGAAAGCAGTCTTGCTTCCCAGTCTTACAGAGTTTGCAACAGGGCAGGAGCCTGTGCATTACTTGTTACTGATAAGAAGCTGGGATGAGACCTTCTTGCTGTATCCTTTGATACTCTACTTTCCATTATAATATCATGTTTATATGCCTTTCCCTCTGGCTTAGCTCACCCATCCAAACACAAAAGTGACTTCAATTTGTCTCCTTTATGAAAGGTAGCGCTCATCTGAAGCATGACATTTCACAGAATATTACTGACTTCATTTTTATGAATCTCAAATTGGCCTTCAGATAGATGCCTCGGAATTTATAAAGGAAGGCAGAAGAATATTTTTTTCCCATGGATACTTGCCCTTGCAACAAATTTTGCTCTTTTCATTTATATCTGTCAAACTCTCTTCCCAATCTGAATCATATAAGTTCTTTAATAATCATGTAATGTTTAGTCATCCTGTTTTCCATATTCCCTTTCTTTTTTATGATCAATTTGGACATTAATGCTTTCAGGTATTCTGAAATTCTCCCCTTTGGGACATAGACAAAGCAGTTTAAAAAATGATTGTCTTATTTATTTATTCATTTTCATTTACTTTTATTTTGGGGTGCTTTTGGTTCCCCATCTTTCTCTTTATTTGTTTCCTAATAAGAGAATAGTTAAATCTTCAATCTTATTGCAATGTTCTTTCACCTCTCATTACTTTATTAAGCAGAAATTAAATACTTATTTGGAGACACTTAAAGTGTTACCTTTTTATTTGCTCTAATTGAGCTTGCAAATGTCAAATCATATTTGTATTCTAAGTTTCTCCTTTGTCAGAATGCTGCACACTATATATATTTTTTTTCTTCACATCAAAATGATATTCCGTTTGAATTGACTATTGTCATTATTCAGTCACAGTATTTTCATGACAATGTTTTGGGCTTGCTCAGGGATTTTCTAGGCTCGATCCAATGGGAGAGGTCTAAAATACCCAGGGGAGTTGGCTGATTATGGAAAGCCTTCTCGAAGCATGGATATCCCAATGTTTGTGTGTGAGGGTGTGTGTGATTTCTCCTGCAAGCTCAAACAAAAAAAAGCTAGTGGGTTTGAAGCGGAAGAGAGGAGACAAGAGTTAAGGAGTAAAAGACATGCATAGTCTATGAGATCAGATGGAACACACTGGAGGGTACTTGGGAAGCTGGGAATGTCACTGGGAGGCCGTTCTTTATCACCTTCAAAGGATCAGGATGATTGGGATGACTGGGAAAATAATCCCCACACACGTCTTCAAGGAGGGTATGCTGCAGGATTTAGGAGCCTACAGGCTGGTTAGCTACTCCTCTGGAAGATTACTGAAGAGATCCTCTTGAAAGCCTTTTCTAAACACATGAAGGACAAGAAGACAAGAAGCTGATGAGGAACACCTGGAATAGATGGTTCATAATATTTCTTCATGCCAAAAATCTCTGATTAGATATAATCGAAACATCAAATATGATCCTGTGAAGCTGCTTTGTATTTTTTTATTCTTGTCAAGAATACAACTATAATTAATAACATTACAACATCTTTACATGCTGTAGAGTGGATTTGTCAAATTCAGCTTTCAGACAAAATATTTTGTACATCTGACATTGCAGAAATGAGATTTGTTGAAATAAATAGGATGTTTTAATGAAGTAAAGACTGAATAATGGTCACTAATTTGAAGTTTCTCCCTGTTTACACGGTATCACTGAATGGTTGAGGTTGGAAGGAACCTCTAGAGATCATCTAGTCCAAAACATAAGAAAATGATTTTCAGACAAGTTGATCATGTGTTCCTTTGCAACTGGACATGTTTTACTTGTCTAATCACTTCTTTTTGAGGGAGACTAAATTAATTAAACTAGATATATGCAAAGCAAACTATGATAATACAAATTTGTAAAGTGTAATAAAATTTTACCTTTCACTCAGGTAGCTGACAGACTTTGATTGAAATTACATAATCCACATTGTGTTGATTATTTTTTGACTTTGGCAAGGATTTGTTTGCTTTTGCAGAGTCATCTGGCATAATTGAAAGATCTGCCACAAGACATCTTCTGGGCATCATTTATTCTTTGCCTCGTGTACTGTAGCCTAGTGGAAGGAAGGCTTCAGATTCAAATCTTGAATGTGATATTTTATTCAATAACTCAAACAAGTGAATTTGAACTACAGGGTAAATGAATAAATTAAATGACAAGGCTCTAAATCTCAGACTGAGTGTCACTTTATTCAGAAATACTTTTTTTCTCTTCAGGAACATTTGTAAGCAGATACTAAGTGGAGCTGCTGTGCAGTGCCAAGTCTGCTGGTCTTACAGAGGAAAGAGTTGTTAAAAGATAAAATATACAGTGTTGTGGATGTTTCCAAACAAAGTGCTACTCTTGTAGCCCACGTCAGATTTTTGTAGTAAACATTGCCATAAATTATTGTTAGTGTTCACTGTGCTGTCTGGCATTTGATGGATTTACTTTGCTCATACAGGTGCAGTACAGAGTGATCTGTATTGAAGTATCTTTTATACTCACATTTTGCAAAGTTCAACAGGTGATCAGCTTCCTCTCGTTGTCTTGATTTTTTATGTTGCTACAAGTCGCGTTTTATTGTTTCTCAAAAAAATCCATTTGGGGCAAAAACCATCATCTTCTCATGTTGAAGTGTTTGGGGTTGGTGACTAAAATTCAGGTCTTTGACAGGATTTACTAGCAAGTAGTGGATTTTCAATCTTGTAACTCAGTAGACATATACTGCATTGATGCTTTTGATTTTGGGAGCTGTGAAGAACTGCCTGAAGTTTGCATATCATGTAATTTGTTCTTCATAATGAATCTCTTTAATAGTGAGGTGGTTCAAGTACTCACAATGTCCAAGTTGCAGATTCTTGCTTCCTGGAGAAGCAAGATCTAGTATGCCACTCACAAACAAATGTTAGCTTGGGGCCTGGAAACCGTATACTATACGTATAGTATCGTGCCCTGGGGTAAGGAGTTTTGGCCTCTTGATTTAGAGCTCACTTCACAATCTTCATGTGTTCTGCACTGCACAATGTGGATTCACCTGCTGCTGCCATAACAGTAACAACTAAATTCATCCATATGAGCATGGCAAATCAAGTCTCTTGGGAAGTACAGAAAAAGAGGTAATACTTTGAGAATTTACAATGTGAGACAATTTATTACAGTCACAGTAAGCAATCAGATGGATAGGTGGATGTAAAATGAGCACTGGAATAAACAGGACCCCAAACCCCACTCTTTCATTAGAAATGCAGCTGGGGCAAATGCTGCACACCCAGAATGAAGACTTCTCTCATTTCTTGTGATTTCATCTTTTTTTTTCAGGGATAAAGGGGGGTCAACACAGGAAGAATGGCTTTATGCAGTCTCTGTTCAGAGTGCACTGATTTCAATATATTTTAAACAAAGGCTCCAGTGCTGTGCCTAGTCTTATAGTCTGCATCCTGAATCTGATCCAAATCTTACCAAAATTGATCCATGTCATGTTTCTGTTCATATTGATCAGAATTAAGCCTGGGAAGTTATTTTATAAAATAACGCTTTTTTTTTTCTCCAAATATGTATTTCATGATGTGTATCCACTTTCTGCAGAAAACATCTGTTTTCCACCTTAACAGCCAGTCTACTGAAAAAATAAATATGGTGAAATCCCCAAGATTTTATTTATTTATCTAAAGGTATTTTTTTTTTCCATTTTATTGAAAATATATGAAATATATTTATGTTGTAATCAGTTTAGTTGTACTCTGAAGATAGATAGGTGTCTTCAATATCACTGCTTTTCGTATGTCTTTATGCTGTTTATTTTATTTTTTCCCAGATATACTACTCTGTAATTTCTATTAAATTAAATCCTAATTAGCCAATGCTAATTTCTTTTTCTCCTGTTTTTACTGATACATTCTTCTCAGCACCTATCTTTCTTTCCATACATTCTCTCTCTTCTCTGAATATCATTAATGTGGTATGTCCTTTCTTTTTTCTGCAGATTTCTATTCCAAATGTGAAGTAAAATTTGATTTAATATCCAAAGTTGCAAAACCTCCTTAAATTCTTTCATCCACAACCTAAGAAGATCATCCTTTCATGGAAAAAAAATACTACTGTTTAGTAGGAACAGTTGTATGGAACAGTAGTAAGCACACTTATTTTCATTAACAGAAGATAAACTGCGTTTGATGCTGTGTTTTTGACAAAAGAACACAGCTCAAGCACAGCCACTTATTCCACACTGTGAGAGTATTTTAGTCATACAGTCATACAGTAGCCATACTTCTGGCTTAATTAAAATGGTGTGTGGCTATAACAAACTTTGAACATTCAAAACTGTTGCATTATGGATGAAATAGTTAGCTAGCCTACCATATCTATCAAAGAATTCCACAATGTGGGTGGGAAATTTGGCTTGCAGAGCTAAATCACATGCACCATTGCACATTCAGAATCGAACACTAATTCTCCTGTTCAAAATGGTTAATCCCCTCTCCCATAACAGGATCCATTGACCCAGAGTGAAAAGTTGTTTGTGATGTCAGCTGTGAAAACCTTTGTCGTATTCATATACTCATGCAGAATAATCTCATTTTTTTAGGAGATTAAGTGTATGAATACATGATTGCCTATGTGGATAGTAAGTGTACAAGGTAACAGCATTACAAGCTTTAAAAATAGAGATGCATTTGTACTTTTTCCTGTTCTTAACAAAATAGCAGATAGAGGTTTTTTTTTTTTTTTTTTTGGTTATGAAAATTAATAGCTTGGCTTTTTTTTTTTTTTTAATAATGCTGTTCATAAATATAACCCTCAAAATATCAAGCCTCAAAGTATCAAGAACTATATACTAAAATGTGAAATGCTTTGAACTTATTGGAATATTTTTATATAATTTGGCTACAAATTTGGCTGTAGCAAGAGAACTAAAAATATGTACTGTGTTTCTCTTCCAAAACATAAGAAGATCAAATAAAAATAAAAAACAACACATAAGAGATCAGTGGTTTTTGCCTTTCAGAAGGTATGCCTTATACTTCATTCACTGTCAGGTAAATGCACTATACAGCATGAGTCCAAGAATGAACTCCCCAGGCACCGAAGTCCAAGTAAGAACCAGGCCACCTCCCTTCCTCCATATGCATTCACTTGTGCTAAACCGCAAGATGTGTTTTGCAGAGCCTGGTAATTCTGCTGCTGCCTTGTTGTCCGCTGACCGTGGCATGCAGAAAATCAGGAATGGAGGGGAGAAGGTTCTGTATTTCCAGAAATAAACGCAAAGAAATAATTATGCTAAGTAATTATGAGAGTATTTGTTAAGATAATGTGCATTTTCATTGTAAACTAAGATCATAATTTTATGACATCTGTAATTCCATCCACTGCTAGGTTTTTAAGGGATGTAGGAAATATTTAAATACAAGTTTAATTAAAACATAAAAGGCTCCTCTGTACCTTAAGCATCTCTAAAATTTTACTAAGCAGTGTACCCTATTTAGAAAAGTGTTTGCCAGACAAATTAATTTGGTTTTACTTGATCTTTTTGCCTGGTATCATTTTGTATGCATAGAAAAGGTCTTACCTCCAAATTACTTCTATTCAAGACGGCAATCATGTTACAATTGAATACTTAAACTCACATTATCATAAGTAAGTAAACATTTTAAGGAATATTTATTTATAGCTATTTTGATTAATTTTGATTAATTGAAGAAAATCTCAACTGTCATTTTAGTAATGAACTGTAGTAATATTCCATATATTTTTATTCAATAAAACCAAGAATCAATTAGTACAAAACAACTTTATCACTGACTGATAAGATTTTTAATAAAAAAAAATAACCAGTTTTATCTTAATAAATTCTATCATGGCTTTGATAAATAATTATATTTTAATTTTAAAGAACTTACATTATTTTATTTTATGCTGCAATTTAATTTTTCTTGGTGCAAGGCAAAGACCTTTCAGGACCTCTCACTTCATCCTGTACTTTTTTATAATCAGGTAACTGAGGAAGACAAGAAAGTAGGGACCAACTTTTGGCAGTTCTTTCTTTTGTTCATTGAATTAAAGTTTCTATTAATCACTTTAAGCACCAAAGTATGTATGTTTCACATCACTGATTATGATGATCCTTTTTTGGTTTAACCTGAGTTTGAAGTAGTGTGATCACCTTAAGTTCACTTTCTTAGGACAATGGAAAGTATTGTAATTTGTTTCTAATGCAATCTACATCCAGTAATCAAAAAACAAATCGAAATCAGTGATTAACCAAGAAAATATGACTAGTGCATACTCTATTCACCTATTGGCATAAAGATTTTTATCACACACCCATGAAAAATAGGTACGAAATAGGTATGAAATATAAATTCCTTAATTTCCAAGTCATTTCTATATCCTAAAGACATTTTACTCCATTCTAAAAGAAATCAGTCGGAAACCAATAAAGAAGGAACATTTTCAAGGTGTTTTTTTATAGTGTTGTTCATCTTATAAAGCCAAATATTTAAAAGGTGAAATATGGCCCCACCCGAGTTTTAAGGAAAGAGATCATCTAAGACTTAATAATTCATAGAGCATTATTTGCTAATTACAAGTCAGAAGTGAGATACAAAATTGTTAAGCTGTATGACATAATCAGTGCTAACCTTCCAGTACTATATGCAAAATTTAGAACACACTTCAAATAGAAGTTTCATAAAAAATGGAAAATGGAATAAAAGACCACCAGAAAAAGAGCCCATCAGATGAAAATAGCTATTCCTGTAACTGACTTCCTAGGCAAAAAATATGTCTGAACGTCTCTAAAATATTTTGATCAGTACTAAACAGGAAATTATTAGCTAAACTGGGAAATAGAAGAATTCATGAAAAAGCTAATATGGTCTAGTTAGTCTGGCAATGATTTGGATGCAAAAAATACTGTAAATTCAATGAATATATTTTATTTTCCCATTATGATATAACTGCATTTAGGGGCTATCTACAAGTATCTTGTTTTATTTACAAGAGCAGCTCAGAATACAGCACTGTGTTCTGTATCTGTGGAGTAACCTGCAGCAAAGCAGAAACAGGGCTACTTGTCTGGGTCAACAGAGACAGCATTCGATTGGCAAGGTGCTCTATCCAGGCTGATTAACTCTGTTTCTCTACAATTAGTTATACAAGATAATTAGAGCATCTGATTCAAGAGTTAGCTCATTTGCTGCTAGTCTAGAAATCTGTGCACCCCATGTTCTACTGCTCAAAGCATAAACATACATAAACACAAGAAGATTTTAAAATACGAGGTGACTAAGAAGGCCAATGTCACGCCAGTCTTCAAAAAAGGCAAGAAGGAAGACCTAGGCAACTACAGGCCGGTCAGCCTCACCTCCGTACCTGGAAAAGTGATGGAACGGCTCATACTGGCCGTTGTCTCCAGGCACAAGAAGGTGCTCAAGACTAGTCAGCATGGATTCGCCAAGGGGAAATCATGCTGGACTAATCTGATAGCCTTCTATGATGGGATGACCAGCTGGATAGATGAGGGGAGAGCGGTAGATGTCATCTACCTTGACTTCACCAAGGCTTTTGGCACCGTCCCTCACAACATCCTCCTGGACAAGCTCCGGAGGTGTGGGCTGGGTGAGTGGTCGGTGAGGTGGATTGGGAATTGGTTAGATGGCAGAACTCAGAGGGTGGTGATCAGCGGTGCAGAGTCCAGTTGGAGGCCTGTGTTGAGCGGAGTCCCCCAGGGGTCAGTCCTCGGTCCAGTCCTGTTCAATTTATTCATCAACGACCTGGAGGAAGGCACAGAGTGCTCCCTCAGCAAGTTTGCAGATGATACGAAACAGGGAGGAGTAGCGGATACTCCAGAGGGCTGTGCTGCCATCCAGAGGGACCTGGACAGACTGGACAACTGGGCGGTCAAAAACCTCATGAAATTCAACAAGGCCAAGTGCACGGTCCTGCACCTGGGGAGAAATAACCCCAGACACCAGTACAGACTGGGGACCGACCTGCTGGAGAGCAGCTCTGCTGAGAAGGACCTGGGCATCATGGTGGACGACAAGTTGACCATGAGGCAGCAGTGTGCCCTCGTGGCCAAGAAGGCCAATGGCATCTTGGGATGCATTAAGAAGAGCATCTCCAGCAGGTCGAGGGAGGTGATCCTGCCCCTCTACTCAGACCTGGTGAGGCCACATCTGGAGTACTGTGTCCAGTTCTGGGCCCCACAGTACAAGAGGGATGTGGAGCTGCTGGAGAGAGTCCAGCGCAGGGCGACTAGGATGATCAGGGGCCTGGAACATCTGCCCTATGAGGAGAGGCTGAGGGAGCTGGGCTTGTTCAGCCTGGAGAAGAGAAGGTTGAGAGGGGACCTGATCTGTATCTATAAGTGCTTCAAGGGAGGCAATGAGGAGGATGGGGCTGGCCTCTTTTCACTGGTGGTCACTGACAGAACCAGAGGAAATGGCCACAAACTGAGGCATAAAAAGTTCCACGGGAACTTAAGGAAGAACTTTTTGACAGTGAGGGTGACAGAGCCCTGGAACAGGCTGCCCAGAGAGGTTGTGGAGTCTCCTTCTCTGGAGATCTTCAAGACTCACTTGGATGCAGTCCTGTCCCACGTGCTCTAGGTGGCCCTGGGTGTGCAGGGGGGGTTGGACTAGATGACCTCTAGAGGTCCCTTCCAACCTTAGGCATTCTATGATTCTATGACTAAGCTAATTAATTTCAGTTTTGCCTTCTTTGTTACTGAAAACCAAGTCTTGAACTTCAAAGAAGATATCATAATTGCCCGGAAAACTTTCTAATGAGTCTGTATAGACCTTACAATATAACTTTATAACTCACAACTTGTTTCACTGTATTTTAACAATATTATATATTTCAAATATAGAGTGACATTCAGCCTGCCTACTTTGTGTGCCATACTCGGGCTTTGTCAAAAGATTAAAATAAAGATTCCTTATGCATCTCAGGAAAAAAAAAATCATCTTGATAGGCACGGAAGGAGTGAAAAAAAATGTTTTGCATGTGTATACATGTGAAATAAGTATATTTTTCTTTTCCAAAATATTATGGAAAAAGGGAGTTATTAAATTACCCATTGCACTGAACAAGTGTTCTCTCTTCTTTGTTCTCATTCTTTTCCACAGCAAGCTCATCATAGCATATCTTTTCCTCTTCTAAAAGCAGTTGTGATCCAACAAGTAAACAGAGGAAAGTACAAATAAAACTGTAATAAGCATAAAGAAAAGCTACCCTACAACCCTGGCAACCTCACTAGAAATTCAGTATTTAGTGCAAGTTTTAGAATGCTGTCCAAAAAAGCAATACAGGCAGGGGTTGGAACTGTACACTGTAAGCACAGATAACCTTGAGGACTCTGACTATGCTAAATGTAACAGAACAGAGTCCACGGTACACAGAGTGCGAAGTCACACATTTTGGAATACTAAACTGCTATCTGTTGTAAGAGGAAATGTAAATGACTAGATAAAATTTATAAACATACTCTGAGCCAAGACTTGTAGTTAGAAGTTAGTATTTGGAATATTATGCTACAAACTTCCTTCAACTTAGAAAATGCACTTCATTTTTATTTGCTTAGTAACTACCTATGTGCAATATTCTCTACAAGACTGTACATTGAAAATGAAGTTGAGACTGAGCATTTGCAAAGAAGCTGCTGTGCTCTTCTGCTTGCAGTACAGACAGCAATGAATAAAAGTACCTCAGAGCTTAGCTCTGTGCAACTGAAATGTTGAATTTCAACTTTTCACACTTGCTCTTGAATGACTTCAGATTTAGCCTCAATCAGAGATGATAAGCCTTTCATAGCTGTTTGAACTTAACTCCCCTGTAGCCACTTACACACAGACTGAGTGGAAGTTAAAAAAAAAAAAAAAAAAAAGTCAAAACAACCAAACATAAACCTAGGAAGCTTATTCTAGAAAATGGTATTTACAGAATACACATAATCTGAGAAGAATGCTAATCATTAAAATATGTATGTATGTATGTATCTATGTATCTATCTATCTATCTATCTCAGGGATGTAGATTCAAAAATATACCCAGTATTTCAAAAACTGGTTAATGTTTTACAATCTCGAAGTATATAATGATGCTGACAAATTTACTTCACTGATTTTGTACATGCAGGAACATTATTTAGGCTCTTTGTTTTCTCTCATAGACTTTCAGAGCATTTCAGAGTGGGTGATTATTTTTTGGAAATACCTCTTTTAGATTTTACATGACTGCATTGACTTCAAGCAGATTGGACAATATATTGTTTCATTAAAAATGACATTCAGGTCGGGATAGCAATCTATGTAATGCAACAATTCATAAGTATGGATTAGGCGGCAAACTAAACACTCTCAACAAGCTATTTCACGATAGAAGATCAATATGTTAACATCCACCTTTCCTGAAGACCCTTTAATCTAGATAAATTTTAAGCATTTTTATCCTAACAGATTTTACAGTTATTTGGTCTAAGAAGACCAGTTGCACAAGGGAAAACCACAGATTCAACTAAAATATCTTCCTTAAAAGAAAGTATGGATCCTAGAACTCTTGGACTGTAAGCAAAAATATATACAAAACATCAGTACTATGACATGGTGGAAGAGCTCTCATGACTGGAATGTGGCCATGGTGGCTTTAAACTTTTTAGAAAGGACAGGCCAGGAAGGCAACGTGGTGGAGTTGCTCTTTATGTGAGAGGGCAACTGGAATATACGGACCTCTGTCTAGGGGAGGACAAAGCACAGGGTGAGAACCTGTGGGAGAGAATTAAAGAGCAGGCCAACAGAGGTGACACTATGGTGGGTGTTTACTACAGGCTTCCTAATCAGTAAGAGGAAGTGGATGAGCTCTTCTACAGGCAATTCCACGAAACTTCACGACCACAGGCGTTGGTCCTTATTGGGGACTCTAGCCACCCTGATGTATCTGCTGGGATAGCCACTCATTTAGGAACAGAAAGGAGGTCCCTGCAGAACATTGCAGGTAACTTCTTGATGCAGGTGGTTGATGAGCCAACAAGGGGAAGGGCACTGCTTGGCCTGATACTAACAAACAGAGATGATCTAGGGGGAAATGTGAGGGTTGGGGGCAGCGTTGGCTGCACTGACTACGAGATGTTGGAATTCACGATCCTGCGAGGAGGAAGTTGGGTAAGAAGTAGGATTGCAACCCTGGACTTCAAGAGAGTTGACTTGGACCTCTTCAGGGAGGAATCCCCTGGGCAAGGGTCCTAGAAGGAAAGGGGGTCCAGGAGAGTTGGACAATATTGAAGTATCCCTTTTTCCAAGCTCAGGATGGGTGCATTCCTACAAGAAGTCTAGCAAGGTGGGCAGGAGACCTGCATGGTTGAGCAAGGACCTGTTGGGTAAGCTTAATAAGAAAAAAGAGCACATACATAATGTGGAAGAAGGGCCAGGCCGCATGGGAAGAATTATAAGAACATTGTCAGACATTGCAGGGATACAACAAGATGGCAAGGCTCGTTTGGAATTAGAGTTATTGAGAGATGTCAAGGACAACAGGAAGAGCTTCTGCAAATACATCAGCAGCAAGAGTAAGACTTGTGAAAACCTTGGAGCGCTGCTGAATGGGGAGGGTCCCTTGGTGATGAAGGATGTAAAGAAGGCAGAGTTACTAAATGCCTTGTTTCTGTCTTTACTGCTAAGGCTAGTCCCCATGAACGACAAAGCCCGGAGACAAGAGAGAGAACCAAGAGAGAGGAAGACTTTCCATTGGTCGACGAGGCTTCAGCTTGGGATTATTTAGGCAAAACTGGACACTCATAAATCTATGGGCCCAAACGGGATGCACCCAAGAATGCTGAGGAAACTAGCAGGGGTTATTGCTCAGCTGCTCTCCATCATCTTTGAGAGATCATGGAAGGCAGCGGAGGTGTCTGAGCATTGAAAGAAAGCCAGCATCACTCCAGTCTTCAAAAAGGGCAAGAGGGAGGAGCCAGGAAACTACCATCCGGTCAGCCTCACCTCCATCCCCAGAGAGGTGATGGAGCATCTCATCCAAGAGATCATCTCTAGGCATGTCATGGAAAAGAAGGTGATCAGAAGTAGCCAGCATGGATTCACCAAGAGGAATTGGTTTTACCAATCTGATTACCCTCTGTGATGGAATGACTGGCTGGATAGATGATAGGAGAGCCATGGATGTTGCCTGCCTTGACTTCAGCAAGGTTTTCCACACAGTATCCTGTAACATCCTCATGGGGAAGCTCAGGAAGTGTGGGTTAGATGAATGGATAGAGAGGTGGACTAAAAACTGGCTGCATGGCAGAGCACAGAGGATTGTTATAAATGGGGTTGAGTCTGGTTGGAGGCCTGTGGCCAGTGGTGGCTTGGACTAGGGGAGAGAGTGCACTCTCAGCAAGTCTGCAGATGATACCTAACTGGGTGGAGTAGCCGACACTCCCGAGGGCTGTGCTGCCATTCAGAGGGACGTAGACAGGATGTAGAGGCAGAGAGGAACCACATGAGGTTCAACAAGAACTAGTGCAAGGTCCTGCACCGCGGGAGAAATAACCCCAGGCACCAGTACAGGTTAGGGGGTTGACCTGCTGGAAATCAGCTCCCTGGACAAGGATTTGGGAGTCCTGGTGGACCACCAGTTAACCATGAGTCAGCAATGTGCCCTCATGGCCAAGAAGGCCAATGGGATCCGGCCTGCATCAGGAAGAGTGTTACCAGCAGGTTGAGGGAGGGGATTCTCCCTCTCTCAGCTCTGGTGAAGCTGGACCTGCGCTATTATGTGCAGTTCTGGGGTCTCCAGTAGAAGAGAGACATGAAACTTCTTAAAAGGGTGCAGCGTAGACCAACAAAGACGATTAAGGGACTGGAGCATTTGTCATATGAGGAAAGACTAAGCGAGCTGGGCCTATTTAGCCTGGAGAAGAGAAGATTGAGAGGGGATCTTATCAACATGTACAAATTCAAGAGGAGAGAATGTAGGGAGGATGGGGCCAAACTCTTCTTGGTGGTGGCCAGTGACAGGACAAGTGGTAATGGGGTACAAGTTGAGACATGCAGTTCCATCTGCATGTGAGGAAGAACTTTTCTTTGAGTGTGGCATAGCCCTGGAACAGGCTGCCCAGAAAGGTCGTGGAGTCTGCTTCTCTGGAGACCTTCAAAATCCTCCTGGATGCGGTCCTGCGCCACATGCTCTAGGTGTCCCTCCTTGAGAAGGGGGGTTGGACTGGATGGTTTGTAGAGGCCCCTTCCAACTTCAACCATTCTGTGATTCTGTGATATATTGGCAAGAACTTAGAGGTGACTATGTGCTTCTAAATGTATATCTACAGACTTTCCTGCTTTAGTTCAAAATTAATTGTCTGTATTCCATAGAACAAACAGTTAAGCCATCTGGGACAGATTATTGAGCAATTAAGTAATTTAGAAAATAAAGTATGATTTGTCATACAGAACATTATTTGAAAATAACCTTCAGTGTTGGAAAGCACACCAAAAATTATTACTAAATTAATGATTGAGCACTATAAGATTATCTTTTAAATGCTTTTTTTAACAAAAATGTAGAGTCAGAGTCACAGAGTCACAGAGTCACAGAATGGTTATGGTTGGAAGGGACCTCTAGAGGTCATTTAATCCAACACTCTGCTCCATCAGGGACATCCAGAGCACATCTCTGAGGCGCAATGAATTAAATATGTTTGGCAAATTATGCTTCTTAATATAAATTAAAATAACAGAGAAGTATGTAAAAAGAAAACAAAACAGAAAAAAACAGACATTTTTGTCTTTTTGAAAATGTTAGCTACAGTACAGCTGTGAGTTTTATAAAAGATGTTTAATGAAAATTTTAGCCAGTTAATGGGAGATGTCAAAGAAATCCATAATCCTAACACTAGAAAGTACACAAGGCAAAAGATACATCATGTCACAAAACTGAATTATGTGTAATAAAAAGCTATGTAACATTTTCATGTTACATTCACCATCTCTTGACATATTACTAGCATTTCTCATTGTAGTAGCTTATTTCAAAATCCAGCTTAGTGATAGAAGGATTTTTGTTTGGTTTCAATTTTTTTCCCCTACCAAGAATTGTAAAGTTTGAGACTTGCATGCAGTATTTGAAATAAGCCTCTTGAAAGTTTGAAGTATTTTTTTTCCTGATATAGTAAAAATGCCTAAGACCTCTCAAATCTGTATATAACATTAAAATTTACTTCAGCCATTACTCAAGTGATTTCATACTTGAAAGAATTCAGTTTATTTCTCCATTCTGCCACCTTAATTTTTTGACTGATGCAAGTAAAGTGGGCGAGAGTTTTAGAGAATTATGACACCTAGTATGCCTGTAGACGTATCTCATTTCGTATAAACCTAGTCATCCTCTAGAAAACATCAAGGGATGATATTTCCTGGAGGATAACAGATAAGAAGACTGAAGTCCCATGATTCTTGGAGAATTAGGCTATATATATAATACATCCTTCAAGGGTAACTAGATAAACACAGCATANAAAAAAAAAAAAAAAAAACCCTACTGAAGTGCTTCTGGGAAAATAATTGCTAGTATATTTCTCTATATTAAAAAAAAGGAAAATTATTTGATGTGTGATTGATAAATTTTTGTTTAAGGCAAACAGATATAAATATTGAAAGTATGAAAATTTGTAAACAAAATATTTTTATCAAAAGGCCTAGGTTTGTAGAAATGTCAAAAGCATACCTTACTAATTTATATTTTCTAGCTATTCATTAAACAAAGCCATATAAAGAATAAATATTTTTTTACAAATAAACATAAGAGGGTATGTAGTGTGTACTAGAAGAGATTATTTTCTACATATGCAATTTTAGTAGGATTAGAAAGAAAAAATGCATGTGTTCCTAGGGTGATGATATATTGTCTTACAGAGTTACACGTCATGTGGTGGTAGAATATTTTTTAGGTGGAGATTTTGCTTTTTATTTCATTTACCTTTTCAAAGTTGCAGTTTTTTCACAGATTAATACTTATACCTATCAAACAACTGTCAAGATATAGTTGTATTTATAACTTCCTCAATTTATATATATATATATATATATATATATATATNTATATATATATATATATATATTCCCTTCTGCTCCAGTATATATAGGAGCAGAATTCATAACCAGTACATACAAAATGATCAAACCTCAACCACTGCAAAATAGTTGCTGTGGCTACAAAAGAGCTGTATTAATCTACACTGTATGCAGATCTGATAATAAGGATATCCCAATGATAAATTTTAAATTCTGATTCAAATATTGAGGCAATAACTTTTTCCTCTGACATATTTTCAAGGACGATTTTTGTTTTAGCATGGGGGAAATATCGTTTTCTTTCTATCATATTGTTCTTTGAAGAGAACACACCATATCTGAACACGAAGTTCTACCTCCATATGAGGAAGAGCTTCTTTCCTGTGAGGGTGACAGAGCCCTGGAACAGGCTGCCCAGAGAGGCTGTGGAGTCTCCTTCTCTGTCAATCTTCAAAACCCGCCTGGATGCCAGCCTGTGCCATGTGCTCTAGGTGGTCCCTGTTTGAGCAGGGAGTTGGACTAGATGGTCTTTAGAGTTCCCCTCTGACCTTAACCATTCTGTGATTCTATCATCCATTCAGGATAAGTCAGCGAATTAGAAGCCAAAAAGAATGGATGGATGGATGGATGGATGGATGGATGGATGGATGGGTGAATATATGAAGAAAGGTATGATTTTATTTTGGAATATTCTAGGAATAAATTGAAAAGAATTTACCTTCGTGACAACAGAACTTAAAGACCAAAATAAAGAATTCTACATTGCATTCCTGTGGTACACTCTATCTTAAATCCTGTATTATGCAAGAATACAAAACTCTGTTTAATGAAATGTATCTTAAGTATATATGAGTTTTTTTTAAGTTAAAATCAGTAAAAATTCAGGAAAACGTTGTATTTGGTTGTAATCTATTGACAGACAAGTCATGATAAATCCTGGAAATCGTATACTCTTACCTATTTGAAAACACTAGAAGATGCAACCTGACAACATTTACGTATACAAGTGCTAAGTAAGTAATTTGTTCATACCAATATTTTAAATTCAGGGAAATGAATCTCATCACAGTTATGATGACATCTTGTGGTAAATATAGAAACTGTAAGTTTCATATATTTCTACATGTAATTAATTTTGTTCTGTGATTAATTCTATCAGGATCAGTTATTTCAATGTTAGTGACTAGTAATATATATATGCATATGTTAAGTATATGAGAGTTCTTAATCTAAGTGCAACTGGAGATTTTAAATAGTTGTAGTCTTAAGAGAATTATTTAACATTCTTGGAAGGACATGTTTTTGGTAAGGATGTATGCATTTTGTGCTTTAAATCATAGCTAAAAGTTGCTCAATGAAGTCAGTGATTTTTATTAGCTAGTTACTTTTTTTTATATGTTTTTTTTTCCCCCAGAACTAAGTAATTCCCCTTTTTAGGTGAGAAAAACTTACACAGTTTAGGACAGGACTTAGAACCTGTCCTCGATATCTGTTCTTCTATTTATCCTTTAAGAATACCTACAGAATTTGTTTCTTCAGGATGAACAGTCATGATTAATGTATCCCTTACTTTGTAGTAAGTCAACAGATTTCTGTAATTATTTGAAATGCATTTTAAAAAGTGTTTCAAATGCTAATGTTGTGGTTACTGTTTTTACCTAACTCTAATTGTTGAGGAAGTTCTTTCTGAAAGTTTGTGTATGTGTAGGAGACTTTTCATAATAAGAATAAGAATAAGAATAAGAATAAATGGAAAATGGATTTTCCATTACTTGTCTGGGCTAAGGACCTTAAGAATCATGTTTTGAATTGCAAATTGTGAATTTCATAAAATATTTTATGTAATCAATATAACTTAAATAACTATTGATCTTTTACACTATGAAAGTTTTGGGGAGGAGTATTTGTATTTGTGTAAAGAAAATTTGTCTCACTGCTTTGATCCAACAAGATGTTTTGGTTATCGCCTTTAGTGACATTATTTGTTGCCATCTAAGCTTTCGCAGTGTGAATTCCTTTTCTTTTTTTTTTTTAAGGAAGACAGAATTCCTGTTTTCTCTTCCTAGCTGTGCTAAACCTACTCTCTGGCACTCGGCAGATCATCTAACCTCTCCTTGAATTATTTTATTAAGCTATAATTTGGAATGTAGCCTAATTCAGTATTGAAAACCTTTTGCCATGAGTACTTTTTGCTGAATAATTTGACTAATCATCAGCATTGTTTATCTTAAAAAGAAAACCAACATGCAATCTAATATTCTGATTACCTGGAAT
Source organism: Crypturellus undulatus (assembly GCA_013389825.1). Classification (NCBI taxonomy): domain Eukaryota; kingdom Metazoa; phylum Chordata; class Aves; order Tinamiformes; family Tinamidae; genus Crypturellus; species Crypturellus undulatus. The sequence goes on from VWPW01021855.1 coordinate 119,290, forward strand.
AACATTAGTTTTCTTGAATTTCTCACAAATACAGAGCTCTGTAGGAAGTAATAATAGCAACAGAAAATACCATAAGTAATTTGGGAAATGATCAAATATCAATAGTTCCATCATAGCAAGGTCATGAAGTTCAGAGTGACTTAATTTTAAAAAAGCAGTCAATAAATTTATAGTGAGTTTAGTGAGTTCCTATGCTGTAGAATCATAGAATCATAGAATCATAGAATGCCTAAGGTTGGAAGGGACCTCTAGAGGTCATCTAGTCCAACCCCCCTGCACACCCAGGGCCACCTAGAGCACGTGGCACAGGACTGCATCCAAGCGGGTCTTGAAGATCTCCAGAGAAGGAGACTCCACAACCTCTCTGGGCAGCCTGTTCCAGTGCTCTGTCACCCTCACAGTAAAGAAATTCTTCCTTAAGTTCCCGTGGAACTTTTTATGCTTCAGTTTGTGGCCATTTCCTCTGGTTCTGTCAGTGACCACCAGTGAAAAGAGGCCAGCCCCATCCTCCTCATTGCCTCCCTTGAAGCACTTATAGACACAGATCAGATCCCCTCTCAACCTTCTCTTCTCCAGGCTGGACAAGCCCAGCTCCCTCAGCCTCTCCTCATAGGGCAGATGTTCCAGGCCCCTGATCATCCTAGTCGCCCTGCGCTGGACTCTCTCCAGCAGCTCCACATCCCTCTTGTACTGTGGGGCCCAGAACTGGACACAGTACTCCAGATGTGGCCTCACCAGGTCTGAGTAGAGGGGCAGGATCACCTCCCTCGACCTGCTGGAGACGCTCCTCTTAATGCATCCCAAGATGCCATTGGCCTTCTTGGCCACGAGGGCACACTGCTGCCTCATGGTCAACCTGTCGTCCACCATGACG
>VWPW01021857.1:0-28109 GCA_013389825.1 Crypturellus undulatus
ATCACGAGAATCCCTCTCCTGAATGCTACACAAATCCTGGTGCTGTACTGTATGGAAATGAGTATGGGATTTTTGTGGAGTGTGGATGGAAGGGGAATGTGAGGATCCAAGAAAGGAATCTTGGACTTTTCCAGGATTTATCACGTGATGTGGAGGATAACGGGCTGGGGGAATTATCAAGCAAAGAGCAATGGAGAACTGTTCTAGCTGAATCTGCTCCAGCTGTGGCTCTCGCCAAGCTCTGTGCCTGGTCACAATTCAGTCCAGCCTCTCTCCTTATTATGAAGTCGATGCAAATGCAAAGCCAGAAAGAGGAAGATAACTCAAGATCCTGATTTCACTAGATGTGAAATGGCAAAGAAGAAACAGAAAATGTGAGATAGTCATATTAACTTTAATTTAGTGAAGAACATTTTAAGAAACACACCAAATAGTTACAAAGCATGCATGACCTAGCAAGGAAATCATCAATGATGACTGTGAATTTCTGAAGAACAAAGCATGACAAAGCAATCTCACTTCTGCTTTATTCAGAGTCATTAGCCTTCCTACTCTGGAAGGTAGAATAAGCAGAAAGCTTAATCTGTCCTGACTTAATTTCATCTGTTCTGACACATTTCCTATCAATATGCAGAAACAAAAAAGGGGAAACTGATCTAAACAAAATGACTACACAGTGAAGGGAAAACTCATTGAAAAAACATTTTTTCAAAGAAAATTTATCAATTATTCATCATCAAAGAGAAAAGATAAAGCAAACAGGGATTTGAAGGGAGCTCTCTTGTTTCTTCAATTATTCAATATTTTCAGTAATGAGCTTGAGCAGAAATAGCAATTTCGGGGAGCCTCAATGTAGCCAAAGTTACGCCATTTGGGGTATTTATAGCTGATCTTTCTTAAATGCAGGAGCGGATGCATGTTCTCCCTTCTTATTTTTGCTCCTCTGTGTCCCGGCATGGGTGTCTCTGTTGATCTGGCCAACCGGGTGTAAGAGAACATGAACCCCAGGTGAAGGGACATGCGTTGGGGACCTGGTGCTGAAATCTGCAGCACGGGAGCAATCAAATCTTTCTGTGATGGCTTGGGTGAGCTGGTGTTCTTTAGGGTGGCAGATGGACTACCAGATCTCCTGAGCTTTCTTCAATTCCTAATTTTATATCTCTATATAAACTTCTACATTAAATAAATCTATATAAACTTCTACATTAAATAAATCTATCTCCATCCTCCATCTTGTTTGTTTTATGTAATTTTTGGCAATCCTTATCAGCATGCACTTGCCAATAAGGCAAGCAGTGAACTTGCACTCCTCTATATGATTTTAGTAATAATAAATATATGTGCTTTGTTAAAGACTTACCAGCATTGTTTATCTGCAAGTAGTAAATTGCTTATAGAGTAAGCTGCTGTTCACTTTTCTTGGGTATCAACCATAAGGGTGTGTGTGTCTGTTTTTCTTGTACACCTTGGATTTTAGTCAAGCTTTGGGTCCTGTGAATCCTGCCCACTGAGCAGCAGCAAAGCAGATATCGTTCTGTGGACATCTGAGATCCCAAGTGACTTTGGAAATGGTGTGAAACCTCCCCGGGGCCTGTGTGCACTCGGAGGGTCCTGGTAGAGGGATGCCATGCACAGGTGAGGTTTTCTGCTCTGAAACCATGAGGACCCCTAAAGGTACAAATGACAAAGCAGATAACAGCTACGTGTGATCCAGAGGAGTTATCTGCATCAATGCAAAGAAGAAGGCTCTTCTGCAAGCTTGTCTTCCAACTGCATCCATTGTGTTAACGAAAAAATATTATCTGTCTTACAAAACAAAAGCCCGGGTCAACAAAATAACATCTGTTTTTTGTTGTTTTTGTTTTTGTGAAAATACATCATTAATAAGCATTGTTTCCTAGAGAGAGAATGGAACCAGCATTAAAAGCTATTAGGTTCAAATAAAAATTATATAGGACCATTTTCTAATATTAACTGCACTGTTCCCAATAGCAAAACCATGCCCTTCTGACGAAGGAAGATTAAATAATTACTGAGGTGGAAGCTGCGCTTTTCTAATGGGGCATTAACCTTGATCAGATGTGATTGTCAGTGTCACTGCAAAGGGCATCAATAAATGTCTTTGAAAGGTTCATTTCCCAGAAGCTGGGCTAATTATACAACAAAATTAATAATAAAATCCCTCATCATGGTCACCATTTGGGCACTGATCATTGATCCTCCACTCGGCTGGGTATACCAACACTCCTCCAAGGAGAGGCAAAAATAGCAATTTGTCAAAAACAGACCTTCTGGATTCAACAGTACTTAAAAAAAAAGAAAGAAAGAAAGAAAGAAAAGAGAAAGAAAGAAAATCACCCCACTATCTTAGACACAGTGTCACTTTGNAAGAAAGAAAAAAAGAAAGAAAGAAAGAAAGAAAGAAAGAAAGAAAGAAAGAAAGAAAGAAAGAAAGAAAGAAAGAAAGAAAGAAAGAAAGAAAGAAAGAAAATCACCCCACTATCTTAGACACAGTGTCACTTTGGTTTTATTATTATTTTCTCAACAGATTGTTGCTTTGCTGCTGCCTGTCATTGCCAGAGATAAGGCCCAGCAGGGAAAACTGTCCCTTTGTTTTGTCAAGTAACGCTAGCATCTCTAGTCAGAATGTCACAGCAAATTATGCAAATTCTCAGATTAATGAACATAAATAAAACTTCGGGATGCCGTATACAAAATAATCAGGATTTACTGCTTCAGGAGGAACAACATGTTCTGTGACTACTGGTTCAGGTCACAGAACCCTGACTGAAGGGTACATTAATTCCAGCCCATGAAAAGTGAAGGTCTTGATTTCCAAAATGGGAATGCAGTTAACACAACAGTGCCTTTTCGGAGGTTGTTCCCTTGTGCCAGGTCACATCTGGGGCTCTCCTGACGGTTTCCCTCATCCCAGATACCGACAGCCCATCTCAGTGGTACTTTGCCTCTCTGTGAAGCCTGAGTGGCTTTTCTGATGAATTATGATAAAAAACTAGCTGGTGGAAACCGAGTGAACCTTGGGAAGTTTGTAAAAGTCACCAGTTTGAATAAATCTGTTGAAAAGAGGAGGAAACACAACCCAGGTGGACTGAACCATTAGTGTCCAGCGAACACGGTGGTTAAGATGAAACAGGCAAAGATGAAACAGGCAGCTTGATTATTATCTGTGTTGCAGGTCCTCGGGTTCTGCACTCTCTTTTTCCTGACAATAAACTATTATAGAAATAACAATCTGACATCTGATGTTTTGTGACAGCACAGAGCTCCCCGTGGCAAAAATGGCTCCTGAGAAGCTGTGAGCATGCAGGTAGTTGGTTCCCACCGAGCTGTGCTATGTCAAGTCTAGGCATGAAACAGCACCCAAGTTGTCTGATTTCTTCCTAAATCAGGAACATCCCTGCTGTGCAGAAATTGGTCTCAAGGAGAAAGGTAGATGGACCAAGGATGAGAGGGTCTAGGGGGAAGAGGGAAACCTGTTCTTTTATCTAGCTTGAGTCAAAAGGCTCACACATTCCTCCTCTCCAGGGACAAGATTTTTTCATGCTTTAGGTCCTTCCATGGACAGTGTACATGAGGTATTGAGTAGGTACCTCTTTTATGTAGAAAACTGCTGTTGAACACTATGGGCAACTATAAGTACACCTAAGTACAACCATATTGTACACAACCATACGTACACAACCATGTTGTACACAACCATGTATACAACCATATTGTACATTATGGTACAACTGCTAATGTCTCTGTTTCCCCTAAGAGGACAAAAATCAAGTCAGATTCTTGTTGCTCACAGAGTCCAATACTCTTCCTTTTAAATGAAAATAAGATCAATATATGTCACGTAGTGAGTAGGATGAAATGAGAGGGTAGGTGAAGGCAGAGGAGCTGCCAAGGTACTTTCTCTACACGCTCTCCTGCCTTTGCATTCTATGCAGCGTGGTCTGCGTCATAGCCTTGTCAGGTGCAAATCAGTACCAAAAACAGCTCAATTTTTCCTTCTGCCCTGGCTTTCTACCTCACCACCTTTCACCAACACTTTCTTTGCCATGGAGGATGCTCTGGTAATTAAGTCCTATTCCTACCAGAGGGACAGAAAGGTGGGGGGGAAATNTGCCAAGGTGCTTTCTGTACACGCTCTTCCCAGCGCTGACTCCCTCCTGCCTTTGCATTCCATGCAGCGTGGTCTGTGTCATAGCCTTGTCAGGTGCAAATCAGTACCAAAAACAGCTCAATTTTCCCTTCTGCCCTGGCTTTCTACCCTACCACCTTTCACCAACACTTTCTTTGCCATGGAGGATGCTCTGGTAATTAAGTCCTATTCCTACCAGAGGGACAAAAAGGTGGGGGGGAAATAAATGAGGGGGGAAAGAAGAGGAAAATCAGTGGAAATGGTTGGAATAAACCAGCAAGCTTCAAATCCCTGATGGTTATTAATATTTAGCTAGACTTGATGCACATAGAGAATGCACCAAAAATTATTGCATTTTCCACCCAACCCCAAACAAAGTGTTTTACTCGAAGTGGGGGTATTTTGCAGAAATGCACTGATTTTAAAGAAGGTTAATTCCACAATGTATCACACCCTGCACTAGAACAAACATAATTTTCAATATACTTTTCCCTGCTTTTTTTTTTTTTATTATTATTCCATTTTGCAGAATGAGATCATTGTCTAAATTCTGCATCCTCAGAGATGTGACCATATACAGTTTTTTTCAGTTTTTCTCAAGGGGTCCCCTTGTCCTGGGACCGCTCAGGACCCCAGTCCTGCAGGGACAAAGACGGAGTGCGGTCCCAATGGTCCATGTGTTTAACCTCCTGTGGGTTCACACTCCCCTCTGCCCAGTATCTCCTGCTTTCTGTGTCCTGGCAGAGCTTCCCAGCTGCCTTCTAGCCCCATGTTGCAGCATCCAAGGTTGCTACATCTCTGCTGCTCAGTTAATGAACCCTGGTCCTGCTCTTGTCACCAGAGCCAGCTGGCACATCTTGCCGATGGCCACTCGTTGGGATGGTGACCTCGAGACCTCCCTGGGAGCTGCTTGGATTGCACTGCCTGGCAAGGGCCCAAAGTGCCAGGGCATGCTAGCAACGTGGCAGTGTCGTGCTCCTGCGCTGGGAAATGCTCCCAGCACTGCTGGGACAAGCAGAGCCAGCCCTCGCAGCCAGCAGACACAATTTAGCTGGAGAGCATTGACCACCTTTTCATTTTCCCCTCTGCTGCTGTCCCTGAACCCCGCTCCGCTCAGAGCACCCCGCTGAGCACATCTCCATTCAAAGACTGTTGCAGTATAAACTACGGGACCCATGCGCCGAGCTCTGCACAACTCATGTCCTGTGATATAGTGCGGGCAAAAGCTCTGAGCAGACTTCAAAGGGCAACGAAACCAGCTGGACCAGCAAATCCCTCTTGCTGGTACAGTGGCTGCTGTGTGATCAGTCCTTTGCTTTGTGTGTCATGTTCCCAGTACTGGGAACATTAATCCATGCAAGGTATATTTACTCTTCACTGAGTAAATAGTCAACAATGAATGAAATATGATTCATTTCTTGGTTACCCCTCTTCCTCAGAAAAACTTAGCTGATGCAATACATGAATATGGAAAATAGCACCAACAGTGACGATCACAGCTGATTTTGGTTATAATGTATATGAATGTTTTGTTACAGGCTATCATATACGTGCCCCGTGACTTGGTTCATTATGTATGTGCTGCCTCCTGCAGACTAGCCCATCAACTGACCTATCTCAGACCTCAGGCCTATCGGATTAATGTAGTGTAGCACATTGGTAAGTCGTCTAGAAAAGGGATGAATAGAAGGAAAAGGAATAAATAGGAAAGGGATGACAAAGTGCCTTGATAATGTCAAGTTTTTCATATTAATTAGGAGGATGCCCTCTTAAAAACTGTAGGAGGAGCTTGGAAGAAAACAGGTGCAGTGTTTATAAATTTTAGTGGGAAGAATCAAAACCATCTTCACGTATCATATGATAAAATCCCATACTGGAATTGATGCTGCCCAAGAACATCAGTTCAGTGTCTTATATGAGTCAAAAATGCCCCCAAAGCTGTTGAGAACTGGCAAGAGAGGACAAAGTGGAGAACACGAACAGGATTATTCCTCCATGCGGGCCCATTTGCACCAGTCTGCTCAGGGTTAGACGTGGTCTGAGCCTCTCATCTCAGAAAGTCCCTATCGGAATTGTTGGGTGGATTATAGGGATGGCATCTGCAGCGTTCCATGGTCCTGGTGCTGCTGCTGCAGCCCGAGGTCCGGCTCCACTTGCTGGTGCTCAGGTCACTCTTGCCTCTCCAGTTGCAGAGGGTGAGAGCAGACAGAAAGACAGTTAAGAAATGTTTTAATAAGAACTGATCCGGCACAGGCTGGGCTGGAGGAGTGTGTTGAATGGCACTTTCCATGTTCCTCCTCTCTGCTTCCCCACAAGCTTCTCCCAACTCCGTATTTTCCCCACCTTTGACCCTTCTACAATGATCATCTTTTCACAAGTGTTGCATAGTTCAACCCCCAAATATCCATAATTCCCACTTTAGCCTTGTTTCTCCCTGCTTATCCATTACAAAATCCAGGTTGACCCTCTTCAAAGCTGTGCTTTCTTAATGGCCCATCCAGGTGCCCAGGTTTAGTCTTCGCTATTTTAGTCTTCTTCGCTATTTTAGTGTTTGCTATTGCCTCCACCACTGCTTTTCTACAAAGCCCGTGTCCCCACTGTCTTGTTTATCCCATTGTTGCCTTCCCTCTGAAGTGAAAGAGTCCCTGCTCTGACAGCTCCAGTGAAGCAGATCTTCTCTCATCCCACAGGAATCGGAAAGGCTACAGGGAGAGACAGCAAAGACAATCCAAGTCCTACAGTAATTCCCATGCAAGGAAGAACTGGGTGAGTTTGGGCTCTTTATCTGCAAGAGAGATGACTGCCCGGGTGGGGAAGCAGCCTGTAAAATGCCATGACTTTAACAGGGTGCTCAGTAGTAATTGTTCTCTGTCTCTTTTAATACAAGAACCAAGACTCATTAAATAAACTAGCAGGTGGCAAATTTAAATCCAGTTAGAGAAGGCGTTCTTTGCTCAACAGGATTAAGGTTTGGAACATTTTGTCAAAGCAAGCTGCAAACGCCAAAAGTCAGCAGGGGCTTAAATGAGCAATAGGACAAATCCGCAGGAAAAAAATCCATTAGGGAATATTTAACGCAAAACACAGCTCTCGGTTCAGGAAGTGCCCGAGCCTCAGATCGATAGAAGCTATCAGAGAAATTATCTGCTGTTGCCTGCAGGGTTCTTAGTCCTTCCCTGAGCACTTGTCTGCTGACACTGTCGGTGCCTCCTCGAGTTCCCTCTGAAAGGACAGAGGTTCCTTGCACATCGTTCACCGCCGCGGGGAGCAAACGGAACATTCTGCAAGAAAAGTACATGGAGGACCACAAAATAAAACCAATATAGAGCTTAGAGGGGTCCATACCAATGGGGAACTGCTAAGAGTGCGATAAGGAGGCAAGATCCTGGATTGGGAGAATCCACCACATTTAAAATTGGGAATTCTTTGATGATATCGCATCCTCCAAAACTGGGGAGAAACGGTGTCTTAGCTGCTGCATCTTCCCACGTTATGGGGGGACATCTGAAAAGCAGAATGACACAGATGCTTCTTGTTTTGAAAATTTATTTCTATAATCAAAACTTCAGCAGAGAGAGCTTAAAACAGGAAATAAGGATAAGCAAAGTGCAGGAGACTGTGGGGCCACAGAGGACAAATTCTCTCTAGTCAGAAATTATACCTCTCCTCTCTCCCAACTTCAGCTGAGAGAGCTTAAAAAAGTAGGAAATAAGGACAAGAAAAGTGGTGGAGATTGTGGGGCCACAGAGGACAAATTCCTCTAGCCAGAAATTATACCTCTCCTCTCTCCCATTACCTCCTCCCTGGATGAGCAAGTTAGAGGAAGAATCTCTGTAAAAGATCCCAAAAGGGCAGGGACAGCTTGCACACAGCAGTGGCAGCATGTCCCAAAACCCTGGTATATGGCATATACATCATTTGAACACATACTTCTGGGTGAAGATAAAAACAAATTAGAACTATTCATATTGAATTCATTAAGTGTGAAATATTAAAGCACTTTCCTTGCTCTTCTATTCTGCCCTTGAATTATGATTTATTGTATCATTTTTTCTACCTCTTGAGGTGTGATACGTTTTTGCTGCCCACAGAAGGAGTTCATACCCTGGAAAAAAATACACACAATATATTTCTTCTGGTCATTTGTAATATTCTCAAGTATCTGTAATCAATACAAATGTAATAAAGAATTAAACTTTGGCCTAGGAAAGAATTCAGTGAATGATTAAATCTATGTGTGTGATTAGTCATGCTGTTTTCATTCGTCATGCAAGCAGCCATTCACTCACTCTCTAGGAATTTGTCAGGGACCAAACAATGCACAAGGATCAAACACCTTCAGCCTTGCTGAAATGTGTGTGGATGCAAAGGTTTGCATGAATATTTGCCCAATCTGTTCTAATATTGGCTGCTCAAGTACCAAATATCATCCCATGACACCATAGGATAGATGCGGCACAAGGGTAAGTTCTGTGGTTCATTTTCAAACCTATCCACAATCTCTTCACTGACTGTAATTAGAAATTCCTGGACTTTCCATTAGCATTAGAAATTAATGGAAAACGCTGGAGCTTTAGGCAAGTTTCTGGCTGTTGACTTTGACCTGCTCTGAGGTTACAGTAACTGGCCAGGATATGCAGAATGACTGAGCAGGGCACAGGAAATGACTGAATGTAGCAGATCAAAATGTGAGAAGTGAAGGAAATTACACAGAATCGTGATGGATGCCTGGTTAGCAGGCGGTTAAAGGGGAGTTGCATGCAAAAAGGCCATGCAAAAAGGAGGGGTCCAGTGGAGACCTTCTAGGAAGATATATTATTGTGCTATTACTCACCTATGACGCAGCCTGTCAAGACTCTCAGTCCCAAAGAGTGCTTATAAAAAGCTCTGCAGTTTGCAATCATAGCACTAAATGGGCTTGCAGTAAACGCTTGTGTCTGGCCTACAAACTCCTCTTAATCTTTAGACCCAGACGTTAGGCAATAGTCTTATCTCTATTTGTTTCTATACTGCAGAGGCCATTCAGTTTTAATGTGCATTTTATCACTATTTTAAACTCCTGAATATCAGGAGATGTGAAATACTACAGCTGCCTCAAACTCAAATCAATATCGACACGATGAGAATATGACAAGAGAAGATCAATGTGCGTAATAAGTTATTTAACAATATTTCCTGCCTGATTGCTGGAGCTGGAGCCTGTTTGTTTACTCACTTTTATTGCATTATCTGAGAGGCTGCACTTAAAAGTTCAGCATGGCAAAACTCCCCAGGAACCTGCTATCTGCTGCACTATTTTCTCCTGCTCGGTGGAACAAATTTCTCTTTCTTTTACCCAAGATGTTGACTCGTGATTTTACAGCACCAATTTTTCCTTTACACAGTGTAAATAATAAGTATTAAAACAATAAATAAACAAATAAAAAGAGAAAAAAAAGAGTGAAAAGGGAAAGATGTCGCTACCTTTTACAATGGGCAGTAATTCTGAAGTTAAAAAAAAAGACTTTTCATTTCACTAAGGAGAATTTAATCATTTGACAAAGTACAAAGGAAAGTAATTTACTTGGATTTATTGTTTGGAAACATGAACCTTGAAAACAGTGGTTTAGGAAGTCCAAAGCACCTGATTTCACTTGCAGCGATAGGGAATTGCACAATCATAACTATATACAACCTTTCCTTGATCATTTAATATACTTGGAAGGACACTTGGATCCACTGCCTATCTCAGAGACTGCAGAGTGAAACTTCTCCACAGAGCTCACAAACATGCTCCGTTCAATCCTGCTTTGGAATTTATGCCCATGATCTGCAGTTCTCTAATCTAGTCCTTATGGTGAGCAATATGTTGCTGCTCTTGCTTTTGACATGTGCAACGTCCCAGCTTCCTCAAATAGCAGGGAAACCGTGTCTCTGCACACCCCGGAGTCCCAGCCTACACTAACAGCCTATGGAGAGAAAAAGAATTATTTTATTTTCCTGGGGAAACACTCGGAGCCTGCAGCAGACTCCATGACACGAACACCCAAACAGCAATGCAATTAATGCAATTAATTTGCAATTAATGCAACTGCTGCATTAATTTCCATGAGCAGTGCTTGAGAGCATGGGGCCCTCCAGAGCTGCACATATACTGAGGGCTTGAGCAAAGAGCCCTGAATCCTGCAGCTCTGTGCCACCGTCCCAGCTGCAATTCAGTGCAGATCGTCAAAAACATTGCATTTTCCCCACCAACACGTAACGCTAAATCACTAAACCACTGCCTTGCCTTCAGTTAATTTCTCCAGCACTTTTTGTGTCAAGGGCTTGAGTAGAAACCTAAGGGTTAAATGTCCTTCTACCAGGTAAGAGGTCCTGAAAACTGCAGAATTTTTGCCCAAAACCACACGCACAAATCTCCTGTTTTATGTAGCACGTGAAAGGCACATTGATCGTTCCAGTCTCCTTCGGCACGTGGTGAACTGCACAGCGTCAGGATTATATTTCGATATTGTGCAGCTGAGGCTGTGCGCATGGGTGCAAAGCGCCCATCCAGGAGCAGCGGCAGAGCAGATTGCTCTCCTCCCGGGATACAAAGCAGCGGGCAGCACGTTGCAAACCAGACGTTTCAAACTATGGCAAATTAAGTCCTATTGAAGCACATTCAGGCTGCTGCTTGACATTGCATTGCGTATCCAGCCCTTTTAAAATCAGCTTCTTTTGCAGTAGATTAATTAATTCCCATACGAGGCAACGTCTCTCTTCTGAAGCCAGACTTGTGCACATGGGTAAAATGGACAAGTCTGCAGGCACCAATGTTCTTCTCCAGGCCTGAGCACATTCCATGCATGCTCCAGCTTTTTTGTTTGTTTGTTTCATTAATTTCCTAATTGTGTTTTATCCTAAGCACAGCATCTGTTGAATAATACCTCAAGGCTCTGAACTCTTGCATCATGGATTTGCGTGTGCTACTCTCTTGCCCCAGTGTTGCTGTTTATCCTACATTTCCCAAATACACGTTCGTATCTCCCTTGTCTTCCTTTTTGGCCCTCCTTTGCCAAACTCCACCATTTGCACCAGTCAGAAAAAGCAGATTCATAAGGAAGTGTCGGGATAATGGCCTGAGCTCCTGGTCATGTCCCTGGCCAGCCTTGGTGACCCTTGGGAGTCTGTGAATCCCAGGAGCTTCATCCCGGGTAGAAGATGCTCCTGCTCTGGAGATGTCTGCAGATCCTCGTGGTCCCTGGGCATTTGTCTCTCTGTCTGATTTCAGTGGACATCTCCATCGTGTTGGCTGTGCCACTGACCCAGGCCTCTCCCCCCAGCCAGTTTTTGTTCTCCCTTCTCTCCAAGGACCCGGAGATGGTCTGGAGCCTCCCTGGTTACCCAAGTCTGGCTGCCCAATATTGGTGTAATGCAAGACCTTGCCCTTTTGCTTCTAGAATCCCAGCTACTGTCAAAAGCAATTATGAACTAATTAGAAACAGAACCTAATTTGTCTTACTGCTGGTCTAGGACCAGCTCCAGTTTAGCAGGAGTCTGAACAAGATTACATGCACGGTGCTATGCGTTTTCAGCAAGTGAGACAGGACTGACATTTCTGGAGCTGTCAACAGAATCCCAGATTGAAGCCCACGCTCTGACTTCACCTGAGTTTTGCCCTCCGTTAATTCAAAGCATTAATCAAGTTGAGCTGGAACTGAGTTTGCATGACTCTTCTGTGCAAATTCCTTGGCGGCCCAAGGACTCTGGTGACATTTCATCATGTTCCTCCATAAAGAGCGGCTCGAGGGGGCCTTGATGGTGAGATCCTGGCAGGTTGTGCACATACTTCTCCCATTCTGAAAATGCAGGTGATAATTCCTGCTGGACACAGAGGCGGTTTGGACAGTGACGCAGCTGTACATGCTGGTTACGAGACTGTCTCGGGTTCCCCCGCTGAATTTGTCACGAAGGGATTTATTGATCAATGAGATGCTGTTTACCCAGTTCTGCAGATATCCAGGAAAATTGCTCCTTTACACCTCTGTAAAGGAGCAGCATTCAGCACAGAACACACATTCCTAAATCAATCCTGAGAAATATTGAGCTGGATTTGTCTCACAAATGCAAAAACAGTTTTGTGTATTGAATAAAGATGAGGCACATGCAAAATTCTTAGTGTTCGTTAAACCCAAATTAGTAGATGAGATTAACGTAAGTCAAAATTTGAAAATCAAAGGCAAGTATGAATGAGCTTTTTCCTTTGAAATGACATGAATTCAATAATTTGTGGCATAAAGGAAGTCCGTTGCCCCTCACTGGGTAGAGACATCCCCTCCGTTTTTTGGAGGAACTGGTGACAATGCAGCAAATCTGCAATGTGCAATTTTCTGGCTATTGTAACACTAGTTTAATGCTCTCTGGCAGTTTTTGAGCCTGTGTTGGATCATTTTCATGGCAATTTTACAAGGCTAGAAGCCAAGCAAAATTTTATTGGTTTTGGAACTGAAGCAATTCTCTTTTTTTTTTAATGATTTGTTAAAATCTGGAATTCATAATAAGACATCAAAGGTCAAGATCTGCACCAGTTAAAAGAAAGATATAAAATTCTAAAAGGACAGTGTGGGGATAGTTTTTGTTGTAATAGATCAGGCTTGAGGCAGAGCAGCAATGAGGTTTAGATGGTTTCTCAACTTCACATCACTATAGAAACTCTTCAGAAAAAAAAAAAAAAAAAAGAAAAAAAAGATCCTTTATGCAGTGGAGCAAGATCTACCCAGCTGAAACGGTGATCTGTTACAGCCTGATGATCGATTTGTCCACGCTGCTCAGATGTGGTAGATACTGTTCACCTCTGGCTCACACCCTCATGCACCATATCTATAGACGCTGCCTCTGCTAAATAAACAAATAAACAAATCCTACAGCAAAAGTTCAGTCTTGCCAAGACATCCAAAAGAGACTGGCACATTCTGTTACAGGAGAGAGAAAAGTAAAGTGCAGTAGTGGCTCTGGGAGGAGGTATTATTGCTTCCCCCAAACACACCAGCAACAGGAAGAAATAATGGATAATGCCAACATCAGAGCAAATGCCTACACACTGGTCATGAATAATTTTAGATGAATAATGCCAATATAACATAATGCGAGTAATAACAGGGGGAAAATATAAGTGTGCAACTAGGACTCAGTAAGATTGAAGCAACGTTTTCTTACTCCAAGGTGCAGATAAAAAAGGCCTCTGGAGAAACCAACTATGTAGAGAATTTAAATGCAGTCCAAGAAGTAACCTACAATTACAGTGATAAAACACTGCCAAGACACAAGCAGGAGCTGCGAGAGCTGACAGGAGTAAATTCTGGGAGGTAATTGTGAACACAAAACTAATCTGTCCACAGCTGTCTTGATACAGCTAAAACTGACACCAATATTTTATGCAACACAGGTGCTAGCAGAGACTCAACATCAGTATTCGTAAGTGAGGAAAGTCTATGCCTATTGTGTAACTCCAACAAATGCCATGTCTTTGTGTTGCTGTTCAGAAGGACCTGGGCAGATTGGAGAGTTGGACACTCATGAGGTTCAACAAAGACAAGTGCAGAGTCCTGCACCTGGGCAGGAATAACCCCAGGCACCAGCACAGATCAGGGGTTGACCTGCTGGAAAGCAGCTCCACGCAGAGGGATTCGGGAGTCCTGGTTGTCCCCAAGTTGCCCCCGAGGCAGCAATGGGCCCTGGTGGCCAAGAAGGCCAACGGGCTCCTGGCTGCAGCAGGAGGAGCGTTGGCAGCAGGGCCAGAGAGTGCAGGGAGGACGGGGCCAAACTCTCCTCGGTGGTGGCCGGGGCCAGGACAAGGGGTCCCGGGGACAAGCTGAAGCCCAGGCAGCTCCATGTCCATGTGGGGAAGAACTTGGTTGGGGTGAGGGTGCCCGAGCCCTGGCACAGGCTGCCCAGAGAGGCTGGGGAGGCTCCTGCTCCGCAGATCTCCAAAGGCACCTGGATGCGCCCGGGTGCCCCGTGCTCTGGGTGTCCCTGCTGGAGCAGGGGCTGCACTGGGGGGTCCCTAGATCCCTACCAGCCTCAGCCCTGCTGGGATTCTGTGATACCAAAATCAGCAGAAATTGATCATAAGTGATTCCCATTGCCAAATGACTTTGGCAAGAACACTGGAAGAAAATGCCCTAAATGTGTGATTTGCAAATCGAATAAATTTGCAGGAAGGAGGGAACTGGTGTTTGCAGATACTGCATAGATCCATGACCCTAACTGTAATTCCTCAAGTAACTTCCATTCTTCTAGTCAGCCAAGGAGACTGCAACATACCAAGATAAATATGCTAAGGGGATCTCGAATATTCATCATTCAAAGCTGAAGTCTGGCTTGTTTCTAGCCAGACTGTCCTTGGAAGCCTCGACAGTGACAGTGGCAACCAGCCCAGGTGGCCTCCCGCCACCCACTGTCTGTTGAGGGGATAGGGATGCTCGGAGAGCTGATTATTGCTTTTCTCCTCATTTCAGCAGGAGCTGTGTCAGCTTCCTCAGGCAAACACTTTTTAATGGGTATTTAAGGCTGGAAGGATTCAGATTTTCAGGTTAAAGTTAGGGATTATGGGGATCTGTCAGGAAACAGCACCTGGAGCAGCGAGTTCCCTAAGGCCAGTGGTACGACAGCGTTTCATGACCCTCCCTTGGTTATAACCCAGCTTCTTCTTCTTAGAAAATAACTCTTAGAAAATAAACTATTTCAGACATTCCTTTCGGAGCAGTTTTTCATCCACACATTTAATTAAAGAATAGTCAAACAGTTAAGAAAAGGACCTCAAACACACTGATCTGCAACACATGCTTTTATTTCTGTATCATTCCTTTTGGAGACTTTTTCTTAATTCTCTGCATTTTAAAAAAGAAGTAGTTCCTCTATTAAACCCTGGTTCAGAGGAACAGGGTCATTGCATATCCTTTCACCTGAGAAAAAGCCTGGAGCTGAGCTGGAGACCTTGCTGCTACCCTGCAGTGCAAGCAGACAGTACATTTTTATAGGGAATGTCCCACAAATGACACGACCAGGGGTAGGTTCTCATTTCCTTCAGCAGCCTCCTTTGCAGAACCTGGCTTTTGGGCTTTATTGTCTTAATTTTTCTACAGACCGTTGTGGAAAGTGACACGGGGGGTCACGGTGCCCTGTATTTGTGATTTCAGAAGACGGGAATGTCACCTGAAATAGTGCAAAGAAAAGGGCTTTGGGGGCTTTTCCTGGAGTGCTGCCACGATGCTCAGCATTTTATGAGAGTGACACTTCACCCTTATCTCTGCAAAGGGCGATCTGGGGAGAGACCAAGCACGTTCATTACCTTTTCCCGTATGTGCCTGGTCCGCGCGCCGTACACGACGGGGTTGAGCATCGGCGGCACCAGCACGTACAGGTTGGCCAGCAGGATGTGGACGCGCTGCGGGATCGCGCGGCCAAAGCGGTGCGTGAGGACCGTGAAGAACGCGGGCACGTAGAAGAGCAGGATGACGCAGAGGTGGGAGCCGCACGTGCCGGACGCCTTGCGGCGCGCGGCCCCGCACGGCCGCCGGAGCAGCGCCCGGACGATGAGCACGTAGGAGGCCGCGATGAGCGCCACGTCCAGCACCACCGCAGCAAACGGCACCGCGAGGCCGTAGAGGACATTGGCGGAGATGTCGGCGCAGGCCAGGCGGGCGATGCCCATGTGCTCACAGTATGTGTGCGGGATGACCCTGCGCCCACAGAACGGCAGCCGCCGCAGGAGGAACACGCACGGGAGGATGACGCAGAAGCTCCTGAGCGCGGCCGCCAGCGCGGTCTTGGCGACGGCGGCCGGCGTCAGCAGCGCCGCGTACCGCAGCGGGTGGCAGATGGCCACGTAGCGGTCGAAGGCCATGGCCACCAGGACCACGGACTCTGCGGAGAAGCTGAAGTGCAGGAAGAACATCTGGGTGAGGCAGGCGCCGAAGGAGATCTCCCTCCTGCCGAACCAGAACAGGGCCAGCATCTTGGGCACCGTCGCGGTGGACAGCGCAAGGTCGGCCAGCGCCAGCAGGCACAGCAGCAGGTACATGGGCTGGTGCAGGCTCCGCTCGCTCCTTACGATGGACAGGAGGAGGCTGTTTCCTAGCAGGGCCACGAGATACATGGAGCAGAAGAGGATGGAGAGCCAGAGATGAGACTTCTCCATGCCAGGGATGCCCATGAGGATGAACGTTGCTGGAGCCAAGCTGGTTACGTTAAGTGGTGGCATCATCTTCACCTGAAAACAGACAGAAGACACTGCAGAGCCTTGTTCCACCCACTAACACTCTTCCACCAAGACCTGGTGCCAGATGCCTTGCATTACCTTCTCTAATCTGCTCAGGGCCAGAGCCAGAAGTACAACCCTGTATCATGTCAACTCATGTCCTGATAAATATTGCAACGTGCACATCTCCTCCTGGGCTGTGAAAAGAGCAGCTGTCCAAATTTCCTCTTCACTTGTTTTTAACACGGTATAAGCGCATTTTTCCTCCAAGTATGTCGGCTTAGACCTAGGTGAATGGAAGCAGAATCAATGTTATTTGAAAAAAAAAAAAAAAAAAAAATGAATTGATGTGCTGTGAGTCCAGAGAGCAGAGAAAGGAGGGGATCGCTCAAGGAGAGAGGAAAGGCCAAGCTGCTGCAGGGATGCACGAGATATTCTCTATCTGCAAAGGGAATAACAGGGGGTTTTAAGATACCTGAACTCACACTAATTTAGAGAACAAAACAATCTGCAGGTCTGAAGTCGCCTGCCCTCTCATCCCTCATTCCCAGGCTTCTCTTTCCCTGGGGACTTTGGGACTGAGAAGCTGCTTGTTTTGCACCGCTTTGTCAGTGCAAATCTAGGAAAAAGCAGAATTCAAACAGCAACTGGAGAGTCCCCTGGGCCACGGGAAAGGCAGAGCCCCCCTGCAGCGAGGAGGGGCTGGCACTGCTGCCGAAGGGATCCGAGGGCACCCAGGGCCACACAAATTCACTTCTTTGCACCATCTTCTGCGGTTACGGACAGCTCTGCAGGCTCAGACCCCAAAGCAGGATTCACGCAGCACAGCTGAGACGAGCAAGAGATGCAAGAACTTAAAAATGAAACCGTGAGGTTGCTGCATGCCAAAACAGCCACTCCACTTAGCAGAAAAGATAATTGTATTTTTAAAGACAGAGGTGGAAGTTGGTTCATGTTCAGCTGGGCAGGGGAGACACCATTTCAGATCTAAAATTTCCTGATTCAAGAAAGTACAGGAAAGTCCGGGAAAGTCCAAGAAATCTGTTCCAAGAAAGTCCAGGAAAGTCCAGGAAATCTGCTCCAGAGAAGCCAAATGCAGTAGAGAACTCTTTTAGAAAATGCATGACTGTGATAAACCATCTAATGCTGTGAATTAATTGAATAATGCAGTATACACTCTGCATGAAATAAAAGCACACGAGGTATATTAACAGGCGTAAAATGTTATTAATGCCGATAGAGCGCATAAATTCTGTGCTGTGGTGCTGGAAGGCAGTGATCTCTTGCCTACCTGCACGTTACCAAGGCTCTCATGTCGGAGGAGCGTCCCCAAAAGCGGAGCCCCCTTTGTGCCCCCCGTCACCACCAGTGCAAACAGAGCCCCAGGGATGCACCGCTCGCAGCTGCCTCTGAGCAAACCCTGGGATCCTTCTTGTCTTGGAAATTTTCCAGCCTCATTTAACTAAAAGGACTTAACTTTAACTTAGGAATCTGTATTCCTACGGTGATTCCTGCTGTGGGCTCTGGCCAGGGCATCTCTGCAGGGATTGCTTTGCTTTTACTATCCAAATTGCACTTAATGCAGCAGCCCTTGCTCTCCAAAACGATGCCAACCCCACGTGCGCAATGCCAGCAGCTCACCGTCACCGCCACAGGATGGGGATGCAGAGCTGGGGATGCGGATGCATTTGTACGGCATTCCCGGGATCCCGGGGGACGGCGCTGCGCTGCGGTCGGCGGTTTGTCCCTTAGATATTCCCTGGGATTTCATCCCTCCCTGCGCTTCCCGTCGCCCTGACACCACTGACATCAGCAGCATCAGTGCCCTGTGTGGGTCCCTCTGTGGGTCCCAGGTCCCATTCCCTATGGATCCTGCTCCCTCCCTCCTGAGCCAGTAATTGGTCTCTGCCCCAAGGGGTTAATTGGGCTGGTATCAAGTAGCCACAGGCACAGCCGACACAGCAGGCACATCGGGTCCTAAACACGTGGTCCCACTTGTCTAAAGCGCCAAACATCCACATTTCTACATTTAGAACCTTGATTCAGACAGGCACTTTTGCAAAAATCTTGGCTGTGTTCATGTAAAAAGTAATGTAAAAAGTATTTTGAGTAGATTAACCCGCGTGATGCACCGTGGACTCGGTGATGGACACAGCAGCAGGAATTTGGAGGAGTTTCCCTGTGGGAGAAGGGCTGCACAGGCTGCGCTGCCTTATGGAGGCTGGTGGCAGGCTCGGGATAAGGAGCCCTCCCTGGAGCCCCACTCCGCCGCTCATCCTGCAGGGAATTCAGCCCTGGGTGCACACACATTTCCCAAAGGCACCAGCACACCCTGGTGTCTCCATCCTGGCCAGGCAGCAGCCTCCCAGATGATGCTCAGGCTGCGCCTGCTCCATGCCAAGGTACAAAATTCATCTCCCTTCGCATTCCCAGGACTGGAGGTCACCTGGGAGCTCCTGGGCTTTCATGTCACCCGTGGGTCACAGCCCCGGGCCCTGCGCAGGGGACAGTCAGCACTGGGTGAGCCAGGGCCAGCTCCTTCCCCGCGCTGGCACGCTGGGGACAGCAACTCGTTTTAGCATTTCTCTGTTTCTGTGAGAAAATAATTCCACATTCAGCAACACTCGCATGTGTCATGAGTTCCTCTCAGCCTTGCCAAGAGGCTTATAAGGAAAACAGAGTAAAAATACATTTAAAAATGCAAATTATTTTAGCACTTTTTTTAGCTGTCTGAAATTTCCTTAAAGTAATACTTCATTCCACTCATTTTTAACACACTTTCTGAGGTGCCCTGTTCTGCCCCTCATCTCCAGGCACTGGTTTGGGAGGACACAGGGGTTATGCAGCTCCTGTGTTTCCCATCCATTTTGGACCTTGCAGATGTCCAAGATTGGCCCTTATGAGCCTTGGCTCCTCTGTGCGAGCCCCATAACAGTTGGACAGATGCAGTGTCCCCACCGGCACGTGCACCGTCCCCCATGCAGTCTGCAAAGGCACAGGGACTTGAACCAGGCCTGTTTCTCAGTCCAGCCACGTCCACATGCCCAGTGCTATCCCGGTCCTTATCCTCACCCAGGCAGGAGTCCCGGGCACAGCTGGTCCTGGCCCAGAGCACATTTCCCCTCCCAGCTCTGCTTGTGTCTCTCAGACCACCAAGTAACGCAATTATTGCAATTATTGCATTATTCAGGTCAAACGGAATCCTAGAACTCCCGAAAGGTGAGAAAAGGGAGCCTGGAAACAGAGGGAGCATCCTGCAGAACTAGCCAGGAGAGACTGGACACAGAACATCTGCAGCAAACAAGTAACAGGCTCTCAGAGGTGGAAGAAAGCGCCCGCACACAACGTCTCAATATGCACCCTGACGATTTTAGTGCGCAATAAGACCAAATCACAACAGGCAAAATGAACCGCTTATGGGATCTCATTTGATGACTCTGTTCTCGTCAGTATGTCAACTGCTGCATTGATCTCTCCTTCCGTGTCGATCAGAGCCTGCAGGTTGGCGTCCTGGTCCCGGAAGCCCATGGCACTGAGCTGCTGCATTTGTCTGTCAAATCTGGTCTGTGGTGCCTGCTCATCCATCTCCTCCTGGCTTTCCGTGTCGTCCCTGTCTGACGTTAGACTTACGTCTTCCTCAGAGTCACTGCTTTTTGCGGAGTCTTCCATGCTTTCCAGATCCAGCTCCACATCTGGATCCGCCAAACTGAGCAGAAAATCCGGGACTTCAGCTGAGAGGGTCTGTAAGCCCAGCTGGACCTGCAGCAGAGCCTGCAGCGCCCTGGGGTTTCTCAGCAAGGATGAAATCTCCGTGTTCTCCATCTCCGGAGGCAGCTGCTGGGCCCTTTCATCTTGCAGCGGAGAACTCGAATCATCTGAAACCTGGGTGTTATTGAGCAGTATTTGTGCTGCCGGGCCCTGCGGGTCTGTTAACGCGTTCTCCAGGTTGTGCATGAGCTCCGGGTTTTCCGTGAGCTGCTGGACCATGCCCTGGATGCTGCCCGACCTGGGCAGCACTGCCCTCACCGCGGGCCCCAGGTTCAGCACAACGAAGTTGTGCTCCGCGCCGCTGTCGCCCTCCTGGTCGCTGCAGTCGTTCCTGCTATCGCTAGCCCCGTTCGACGGAGGGGCCCAAGGGTTGGGCAGAGGCCTCCGGTTTTCGGTACGGGCCGGCAGCCTGGTTCGGTTCGGGGACGGGTTGTCCTGTGCAGCAAACGGGTTGTTCTCCAGCTGCGTCTGCCCAGCGTCCAGCATGGTCTCCTCGATCTCCCTGTAGAGCTGCTCCAGGGCGCTGAACCCGCCAGGGATGCTCTCAAGGTTGTTGAGGGCACGGTCGTGGTTCCTGATCATCTCCTGCATCATGGCAGGGCTGTTGCAGGCTTCCACTATTTCTCTGATAAAATGCGGGTTGTTGAGAACGTGGCTGATTTCGGGGTTTTGCTCAACCAGCTGCTGCACCTGCGGGATGGACATGACGAAATCCCTGGCAATGTCAGCGCTGAGGATGATGGTCTGCACGGAGGAGTCCTGCATGATGTCACTCAGCAACCGGTGCAGGGTCGTGTCTCGCTCCTGGAGCCGGCTCACCAAATCCGACACCTCTGTGGAGTCCAGCCCGGTGATGTGTATGCCCGTCACGCCGATGAGAAACCCCAGCAGAAACAAGTTGTTGTTGATGGTGTCCATATCCAGGTCCGAGCTGGCGAGCTCAGACAAGAGGTTCTCCATGGTCTGGGCCACTAGTTCCTGGCTGGAAGTCAGCATGAGTTCAAACTGGCCTTGGAGATCGGGCATGTGAAGATGGTTGAAGCCCTGGCTTTGCAGCTCAGCGAGGCTTTCCAAGAAAAGCGAGTTGGAATTACCGTGGCCGGAGGATTGCACCCACGTGGCCGCAGCGCGTTGCTCCGCCTGGCCATCCTGTGGGCTCTTCTGGGACCTGATGACAAGGTGGATGCTGACCCCGCTGTGGACTCCGTGCTGGCTCAGCGTGTCCTGGTCCTTGAGGATTTTCCCAGCAAAAATCAGCGCCAGCAGCTCGGGGGGAGTTTTGAAACGCTTGGAGATTTCTTCCTTAAACTCCTGCACGGTGCTGCTCTGAGCAACCTCAAACTGCTCCTTCTGCTTGAGGGTCTTCACAGTCACTTTGATGACGCCCGCTGAATCCGCGGCCACGACGGGCTCGCTAGCCCCGGCCGCCTCTCTGCTCTCGGACATGGTGACCGGGGCCGTGGCAGACGGTGCCGGCAGGCGAGGGGCAGCGACGGGGGCTCCGCGCTGCGATCCGGGGGCGGCTGTTGCTGGCGTGCGCGGGCGGCCGCCGGGAAGGGCGCAGCGGCACGGGGGCGAGGGCTGCCGCCGGGCCCAGAGCGCTCATACCAGCCCGATGTTGCGCAGCTGCTCCGCTCGCTCAGCCGCCCAGGGGCTCCGTCATGGCCCTCGCGCCGCCGCCGCCCCTGCCCGCGCGCAACCGCCGTGCGGCCGGCGCGCGCGCGCTGTGACCTCATCGGTGACATCACAGTGCGCGGCGAGGGCGGACACGGGGACGTCTCCCTCGAGGCCACCTCGGCGCTCCCTCTGTCCCCGGCCAGGCTGGTGCCAGCGCTGGGATTTAGTGACTGAGTTCACTCCTCGTGGAGTCTCTCAAATTGAATCCAGCGTTCAAAAAATGGAAATACATTGTGGCAAAATTAGCAGAAAACAGCTCTTGCCCAGCCGAGAAAGCTGATGTTTCTTTCAAAACCGCACTCCTAATGAGCCAAAATGAGGTAAATTTATCTTTTGATCACACGTTTTATTTCTTGTTGGTGTGACTTTTGGAAAAAGAAATAATAAAAACACGTTTTCTCTGACTCCAGCCCAGTGCTTCATTTCCTCATTTGCAAAATTCAGAGACTAACCAACTTCCTCGGAAGCTCCCAGTATAAAAATACAAGTGCCCATCAGGAAAAGAGCTTCACTTTATGCTTTTTTTCCCCATAGCTTTCAGGTAATTTAACCAAACAGTTTCTGAGCTCTGGCGCATTGAAGCTACACGCAGAGGGTGTCTATCTCCCCCCTTGGCATGTTAACCCTGGAACACACAGTTTGCTTTCTGCTCTTTGGGGACATCTGAGGGACCCCAACACCCTGGAGCCCATGTGGCGCCCAGTGCATGGATGCAGGAGGGCCCCAAGGGCTCCTGGCCCCGACCAGCACTCGCTGCTCTCCAGTTTTGGCTCCGGGATGGATTTCTGCGCGGCGCTTGTGTCCCGTGTCCCAGCACAGGGTGGCAGGGCCATCCCAGCAGCGCATGGCACCGCGTCCTCCCGCTGCAGCGCTGCAATGGGGCTGCAGCCGCTGCATTACTGCAGGGCTTGGGGAAATCCCTCCGATTCGCATCCCAGATATATCCACCCCCCACTTTATTAGAGGAAAGGCGTTACATCAGTACACAGCAATAGAGGCATCTGAAACACTCGGTATTTTTAAACACAAAAAAAAAGAAGAGAAAAAGAAAAAAAATACACTATCTGAAGGAAATGATCACTCTCCACAAAACTTGATTTTAAATGACCACAATCCAGATGTTGAGATGAGCAAGCTAAGAAGCATCGCTACGATGAGGGAACTGCGCACTCCCACCTCTTTGCTGTCACCTATCCGTCTCCCTGGGTCTCCGACGCCTCCTTCGTCACTAGCCTCCCAGGCTCTTCCTGGGATTTGCTTTCCGGATGTTTCCTGGGCTCAGGGCTGGCCTAGACGTTGTTGTGCCTCTGCTGGTGGGGCTCGTAGTGCGGGGGTGACTCTCCGGAGCCGGAGCTGCCGTTCCCGGCGCTTGTGGAGCCGCCCGCGTTCCCCAGGCTCCGCAGGCGGAAGGAGAACCACGGGATGAGCACGGGCGCTTCCAGCGCCAGCACCTGCAGCCCCTGCTCGATCTGCAAGCAAGCCTGCATGGCCTTGGGGTTGGACATGGCCGCCAGCATCTCGGGGTTCTGGATGCGCTGCAGGACGTCGGGCAGCCGCTGCGCCGCATCCTGCTGCTGCCGCGTGGCCTCGGCCTCCAGCTGGGAGCGCTGCAGCAGCAGCAGCGTCATCCACTTGGTGTAGAAGGCGCAGAGGTTCACGATGAGCTGCAGGGACTCGGTCACCTGGTGCAGCATGTTCTGGACACCCCCGGCGCCGGGGGGCTCCGGCCCCAGCACGGGCAACGGGCCAAGCTGGCGGGGGGGGACGCCGGCGTCCAGGTCGGAGCTGCTGCTGGCAATGCTGGTGGCGCTCTGCGAAGGAGAAGGGGGCCCCGAGTGCTCCCTCGTCTCGGAGGAGAGCGGATTCCTCCTGCACAGCCGCTCCAGGGACCGGTTTCTCACCGGGGAGGCGAAGCAGCCGTTTCCAAACTGCTCGCGCACGGTGGTGGCCAACACGGTGTCCTGGCTCTCCGTGCCCACGCACGCCAAGGCGCTGTCACCTCCCAGCGCGTGTTCGCGGCTGCTCGCTGCTCGGTCCCGACTCCGCATCTCCCGCAGCATGTCGGAGTTCTTGACCATGTCCAGCATCTCCTTCATGACGTGGCTGTTGTTGAGGATGTGGCTGATCTCCGGGATCTGCTGCGCCAGCTGCTGCATCTGCGGGTTGGCCATGATGAGCTGCCTCATGATGTCGGGGTTGGAGAGCAGGCTCTGCGCGAAGAGGCTCTCGAGCGCCTGCACCATGACGGCCGCGCTGGGCTGCTCCGCGCTCCAGCCGCTCGCGTCCGACTCGCTGGGGCTGCTCCGCGCCGGCACCGCGGTGCTGCTGGAGGTGCCGGACGCGCTGGGGGGCCCCGGGGAGGCGCGGGCGCTCACGGACGGGCTCCCGGCCGGCAGCAGCTCCTCCTCGTGGCATCCCCGCACCTTCCGGATCACCAGGTGCACCGTGGCGCCGTCGCGGACGCCCAGCTGCCGGAGCGTGTCCTGGTCCCTCAGGATCCTCCCGAAGAACACGAGCACCAGCTGGCTGCTCTGGCAGTGGAAGTGCTTGGAGATGACCTCCTTGAACAGCTTGATGGTGATGCTATCCGGCACCATGAAATCCTTCTTCATCTTGGGTGTCTTCACTGTGAACTGGACGATGCAGGGGTTGGCGGCAGTGACGGAGGACATGGCTCTTCTCTCTCCGCTTTCCACCATGGTCAGCACGGTGCTCGTGTTGAGTGGTGATGCTCTTACGGTTACCGTTCTTATTTCTACAGTTTTGGTACTTTCAGGTACGGAGGAGTGGGAGGTGAGAGGTGGGAACCGACCTGGCCCTCTGAAATGCCAGACTCCGTTCCCAAACCATCCCTACCAGCTCCCTTATCCCTATGTCCATGCCACCGGATTCCTCATGCCCTCCCCCCTCCCACGCCCCCCCTCCTCCGGGCTGTGCCCGCGGGACTGTGACATCATCGGTGACATCCTCAGCGTTGGGGTCACCTCTCTGTCCCCGCTGCACGGGCAGAGGCACAGGGATGTGGTTGGGGGGTCTCCATGGGTAGCTGCTCCGCTCCTGTGTCCTCCGCACTGTCCCGGTCCATGCGGTTACACACAGCGAGCGCACGAGCCCCTGGCGCAGGGACCATGTCCCCTCTCGGGGACCTCGGTGAACAGCAATATCACCCATTTCAAGCACGCGCATACATAGAGCTAGAGGCCAGAGATGTCCGTGCCGCCCGTCAACCCCTCTGGAAGTCAGAGATATCCCAGGGAAAACACCCCTGGACCCCACAACTTCCATACCCACGTGGGCATACTGTCCAGATTGGGTTAAGTCAGTGTTGGAAAAACCACTGCTGCCCTCCCGAGCTGCTCACAGTTAATCATTCCCACTGTGCAAAACAGGTTTTTATTTCTAATCAGAATGTGCCTGATTTCCTATTTCCATTAATTCAAACTCATCCCTCTCAAGGGTATCGCATTGGCCCTCAGCATCAGACGTTTCCTCCTTGACACATCCACCCCGCAATAAAGCCGCCTCTTCAGCCTTTTAAGAGTTGTTACGATTTTGCACTCTTTATAGATTGAGCATTTTCTTAGCACTCAAATAAAATGTCTGTTCTCTTTCCTCCCTATTTTCTTGCTATATTCTAGAAATGCCAACCCCAAACCAGAAGGCAGAGCTGCAGCACAGCTCTCACTGTCAGCCAGTTTCCTGCACAATCCACATTAATTTACTCATCCCAGCAATCCAGTTTAAGGTTAAACAGGCTGTGGGTTATTATGAGCCCCAAACAGGTCAGCCAGGACCAGCAGTGAGCATTTACTGAGCCCAGCAAGGGGCGCTTTTTTAGAAAAAGTAACACTTAAAACTGCACTGTGCTCACACCTGGGTGGGAATGCAACTTTGTCGTGTTGTGCCCCATGCTGATCACCTGCAGGTTTAATCTCCTGGGTTTATTAGCCAGCAGCTTCACATTTTCTACTTGTCACTCCTGCAGCTTTTTAGATGCAATGTCGCCTTGCAGATGAATCTGTAAGTGCGGCATGTGCGAGGAGCTAGTTGCACATACAACACCTACACACACATGTATAGGAAGTCCCTGCCCAAATGCAGACACTAGGTCTGCAGGAAACTCCCTCGAAAGCAAACGCAGGGAGGAAGCAGTCGACAAGGAAAGCTCCTGGTTCGCAAGGGCTGGCGCTGTGCTGCACTGCAGCTGTGAGGCTGCTTGCACGTGTGGCATGGAGAAAAGCTGCGAGTGCATGGAGAAACGCTATGTGTGCATGGAGAAAAGCTGTGAGTGCATGAAGAAAAGCTAGGAGTGCATGGAGAAAAGGTGTGAGTGCATGGAGAATATGTGTGAGTGCATGGAGAAAAGCTAGGAGTGCATGGAGAAAGGGTGTGAGTGCATGGAGAAAAGCTAGGAGTGCATGGAGAAAGGGTGTGAGTGCATGGAGAAAAGCTAGGAGTGCATGGAGAAAGGGTGTGAGTGCATGGAGAAAAGCTAGGAGTGCATGGAGAAAGGGTGTGAGTGCATGGAGAAAAGCTAGGAGTGCATGGAGAAAGGGTGTGAGTGCATGGAGAAAAGCTAGGAGTGCATGGAGAAAAGCTGTGTATGCATGAAGAAAATCTATGTATGCATGGAGAAAATCTATGGGTGCATAGAGAAAAGCTATGGGTGCATACAGAAAAACTATGTGTGCATGGAGAAAAGCTGCCAGTGCATGGAGACAAGCTGTGTGTGCATGGAGAAGAGCTGCGAGTGCATGGAGAAAAGGTGTGAGTGCGTGGAGAAAAGCTATTTATGCACGGAGAAAAGCTGCGAGTGCATGGAGAAAAGTTATGTGTGCATGGAGAAAAGTTATGTGTGCATGAAGAAAATCTATGTATGCATAGAGAAAAGCTATGGGTGCATACAGAAAAACTATGTGTGCATGGAGAAAATCTATGGGTGCATGGAGAAAAGCTGCGTGTGCGTGGAGAAAAGCTGCGAGTGCACGGAGAAAAGCTGTGTGTGCATGGAGAAAAGGTGTGAGTGCATGGAGAAAAGCTATTTATGCATGGAGAAAAGCTAGGAGTGCATGGAGAAAAGGGACGAGTCTGCCCCTGCCCATTCCTCCCAGCCCTGGAGCAATCCCTGTTGGAAGATAAAGCCTTGCAGAGGGGAAATCTGCTTTCACTCCCCTCACCCCCTGCCAGTCCATCGCGGATAGCAGCTGCACAGCACCGGGTCGGGTTCTGTCCCGCTCGTATCCACCTGCACACACCTCGGGTTGGCCGTGCCCCCAGGCCCGGCCCGGCAGGCTCCTCTGCTGCTCACACGCTGACTTTGGCCACTGCACCAACCCCACGGCGCACGGGTACCCCTGGGCATTGCAGTGGGCCTAACATCCTCTCAGAAACTCGCTCATTCACTGCAAGCAGCTCAGCAGCTTCCCAAATGGGAATGGGGGGTTTGGGGACGCGGAGGTGCTGGGGAATCTGCACTCACAGCAGGCAATTGACAGAGATATTCACCGAGCCTTCCCGTGGATCCCAGGGATCCTGAGCCGGGAGAGAGCTCAGTTCCCTCCCTCTGCTCCCCACCACCACCTGCATCAGATCTAAGTCCTGATGGGAAGAAGCAATGGAAAACGAGCATCATCCACGGCGCATCCACCCCGCTGCTCCCTCCATGGGACACCCCCGCTTCCCTGGTCACTCCTGTCGGGACACAGGCCCGGCTGTCCAGGTACAGCCTGTATCCTCACTCCTTACGGCATGACTTTGCATTGACCCCTATTGAATTACAGAGCATTATAGAGTCTAACCGCCCTGTCCACCTCAAACGCATGTTGGTCTCTGCGTCAGCTGGAAATCCGATTAGCAATGATCTTATGCTTGCTCCTACACCGCTGATGACAGTCACGCATCGTATCGGACCCGTGTCTAATCACTGCTGAATCTACCCAGGAATATATTCAAAACCAGCTCTCAGTGCCGAGCTATCATGGAATTATGATTTTGTGTTTAGCCGATCTGTGTTCCATTAACCGCTTTGCTTGCAGTGAGGTGTGCTCTTGCCCATCAGAGTCCTGTGAAAATCCAGTTCCTCAGGGAACGTTATCACCCAGATGTGGAAGCCACCAGAAAACAAACGACATGACTCTATGGAAACGAAACTCTAAAAACAAGCACTGATCGCTATTAATTACATTCTTTCCTTTTTAAACTTTATTGATCAAGTCTCATATTCACTTTTCTATTATTTTATTTGGAGCCGATATCAAATGAAGCAGGTTCAGATTTCTCTGATAATCCCATTTT
>VWPW01021859.1:0-78579 GCA_013389825.1 Crypturellus undulatus
TTTTTTTTTTTTTTTTTTAAGATTGACAAATTAAATCAGATATCAGCTAACCCGCAGGGAGAAGAGTCAGTGAGTGCAGCCTCGGAAAGGCACATCTGCACCAGCGCTGCCCTGGGAGTCTGCCTGCAACAGCCCAAAAAGAGCAGGGAGAGACACAGAGAAGCCACCCTAGGAAAACCAGCCAAGGGGCTTGCATAAAATGTCACTTTTAACACATTTGAGAGGGGCAGATAAATTGTGCTGACTTAATGATTCTGCTATAGCCACGAGACCTCAAGCAGCTCTGGTTCTCCAGTGGCAAACATCTATTGCTTGGATTTCAGCAGCAACACGGATTCATTTTAAGTCACTGGAAACGCAGAAGCTCTAAATGGAGCCACTGACTTCATTTAAAGCATTGAGCATCTATGTATAATTGCACCTCTGTGTGAACGTGTGTCCATCCAATCTTTAATAGCAAAGAGTTTCAAGATAATCATTTTGAGGTAGGCCAGTAAAGAGTTCATGATAGAGATGCTCTTTTAGAGCAGCTGCTGTGGTGGTCACAAACACACCAAAGGTACCTAACCGCTTAACTTTAAGGTTAGGTTTAATATTCTTTTTATTTTAAAGCCTCATACACTGAGGAAGGATCTTGCATACAGTCTTACATGAACCTCTTCTTGCTGGTGTGTGCCCCAAGCACAGGCTGGTAGGCTCAGGCCTAGGTTTAGCTTAAGTCTCATGGCAAAATCTGGCCTCCAGTGAAAAAAAAATGAGCGCTGCGGGGCAGTTTGGTGAGATCTGCCTCCATCGCAACCCACTGCAGCACAGCTTGGGCTGCAGTAATTAGGCTGCAATAACCTGCAGAGCCTGGGTCGGCTTGAGGCTGACTCACCCATGCTAAATGCTCATAGCAAGTCTCTAAGTCTCTCCCTCTAAAAGCTTGAGGTTCAGCGCTAAAAGCTCCCAGCAAATCGCCCCTGCAAAATGCAAATTTCCAAATACCCCGCAAGTTGCTTGGAGAACAACGTGGCTCTTCCTGGCAGTACCTGGCCCTGCTCTGTAATTTGGACTTTGCGCCTGCCCGAGTTGCTGCTGCACCCACCAAGGCAGCGCCGGGAACGCAGCCGCTCGCTGACTTTTGGGTATAATGTGTCCCCGTGGTTCAATTAAAAAGCCCTTTTTCAGAATAAACAGTTTGAGTAATTTTGTCTTCTCATCTTAAACGGTCAGAGTTAAAATAATTTCTTTAACAAGCGCATTTAAGGAGCCCTTCTGGTGATGCCTCTGTTTAACAGCTTGCTAACTCCTACAACACTGCCTACTCTAATTACTCTCAACTAATTAAGAGAGAAAAACAAACCAATCTAGCTACTGAAGGGCTAGCGAGAGGGATAGTCTAAGGGCTGCGCAGAGATGGATGAGGGCAGTATCAGCAGGGTAATTTGCGCATTAGCATCCTCCCACCACCAGGTAGACTAAATGGAAGCAGAATGATGGGGAGAGAAACATCGATAGAGAGAGCGGAGACACAGCTCAAAAGACAAACGGATGTGCCATAGTTTCAGAGACCAAAAAAAAAAAAAAAAAAGAAAAGAAGAAGAAAGAAAAAGGTTACAAAATAAGCAGAAAGTTCAAAATCCAGTCTGCTTCAGAAGCAGATAAAGCACTAGAAAGAATCCAGGAGAACAGCAATAACATCACAGAAAAAAATGGTCCCTGCTATAGCCACGGCACAAAAAGCTGGTGGTTTGGTGGAGTTTGGAGGGCAGGTGGTGGTCTACCTTATAAGCAACACGAGCTGGGCATTTCTTTCCAAGGCCTAGAGGTGGGGACATGTGTCTCAGCATCTCGTACATGTCAGTGTAACTGATGCGCCCGCTGGGAGCCATGGGGAGAGGCAAAAGCAGGAGGATACAGAAATCAAACCAGAAGTAAAAAAAAAGCAAAGAAAATAAAAGAAAAAAAAGGGGAAGGGGAAAGGGGGAAAGGGCAACACCGCAGAGAAAATGAAAAGGAGGAGAGAGAAGGGAAGAGGGGAAAAGCAGACAAGAAAACAGATATCCGGTTAATCAGATTTCTCAGGAAAACAAAAACGACATAAAAAGGTGGCTGAATCGCAAGGTTTCTCCGCATCCGCTCCTGTGCCGCAGTGCTCAGCGTCTCCTCTCGCTGCAGAGGAATCCGAGGCCCCGTCACGCGGAGCCCCGCGGAGCCGTCGGGAATGCGGGAGCGTCCGGGGGAGGGCAGGAAGGCGGCAGCGCCGGCGGCTCCGCGGGCTCTGCCCTGCGCCCCAACCGGGCGGGCGGGAGGATCATGTTCACCATGCCGGGAGTGCTGGGAGGCAGAGTTATGGGACAGAGACAGAAATATTCCAGTTTTCCTTCAGGGACTAAAGAGCTTGATTTTCAGGCTAGCTTACAGGCTAAAAAAAGGCAAAAGAAAGGAAAATCTAACACTTTTGTTTGCCTTCTCATGAGGACAGACCATGGCTGTTCTGACTCCAAGCAAGCAGTGCAACGCTGCAAACCTCGGTCAGCCCCGATTTCCCTCTCAGCCAAAATTCAGTGTTGACAAAGCTAGAGCCCAGTGCTCAATCTGCGAGAAGGTGTGGAAAAAGGGATTCATTTTCCCCTTGCATGGGTTGGGGCCACACTTTCCTCAAGCTGGGCCTACCAACGGCAACGCCAGCTGGCTGTCCTGAGTCTAAGAGGGAGTCGGGAATGATGGAGATTTGGGAACAGGCCTTTAGACTTATTGCCATTTTTGATGCCATCCACCCTCTGTGCATATTAGGGGCAACTGAAATCCTGCCCTGGAAAGCAAGGGAGGAAGAAAAAAAGTAAGAAATCGGCCTAGTTAACCTCCTTCTAGCTCTGCTGAAACTGGGACCAACTGTGGCAATCTCACTTTGCTCTCCCAGGTGGCTGCCTGCTATATTGTGTAAACCTGTGCTGCCTTGCATCTGAGGAGACCCAAGTATACTAGAGAACATTTTTAATTAATGTTACTTCCCTGGAAAAGCAGGAACGTATTATCATCCCCACTGCACCACGAGGAAACCAGGACCTGCAGCACTCGGATGAGGCACGGTCCTCGCTGCACAACCCGACACCTCCGCTCCTGCCGCGGACCGGAATTCCTACACAAAGCTTGGATGTAGACAAGGATAGGGGAGAGAACTCATCAAGCCAAAAAAAAGCATCCATTCCTGTCAGTGATAACTAACTTGGTTAAAATACCAACCAGATTTTACAGCCCAAAGTTAAGTTACAGGCTGATGAGACTGAAATTATTATTGCAACCAGTGCCATAATCCTGACTCCTCTCTTCTGCACCTAATCCTCACTTGGCCATACAGGGGCTCGCTGGTGTGTGGTGCCCCTGAAGCTGCCTCAGTCAGAGCTGGAAAACACCTGGGTTGGGAAGAGCCATGGTAGCTCCTGACTGGGCATTTCCACCATGCATCCTTCATCTTCTCCTTATGTTCTCCTTGCAATAAGAGCAGGAAAATCCTTGCTGTTCTCCTTGCAATAACAGCAGGAAAATCCTTGCCTATACCAGCGTCCTCACTCATGTCCTGAACACTGTGCCGGGAGGCACTAGCCTGCCCGCAATCTTTGCAGGATCTGTCCCTAATTCTCCACTTTTGCTCTCAGAAACAGGATAGCTTTTCTAGTCCATAAGGAAAAAGGCTTCACTCTGTGCATATTATATCTGTCAACCTCGGAGGTGTAAGTGCTGCCCCCAGGGCAATCTACAGGTGCTGGGGTGGACAGAGATCTCACTCCCTGGCCTCTCGCTAGCCACTCTGCTGCCAGCTTGACTCACCTCCAGATAAAA
Organism: Crypturellus undulatus; assembly: GCA_013389825.1. Classification (NCBI taxonomy): domain Eukaryota; kingdom Metazoa; phylum Chordata; class Aves; order Tinamiformes; family Tinamidae; genus Crypturellus; species Crypturellus undulatus. The sequence goes on from VWPW01021859.1 coordinate 3,826, forward strand.
TGTCCTTTCAGCTCAGGAAAGAGAAGGATTCAAATGTTAGTCATTAAACTGGAGGGACAGCACTATGCAGCTAAAAGTAAATAGACTTAAGACTCCCTAGGACCTCAGATGACATTTCTCCCTGGTAGGTATGTATAGAATATTCCAATCCTGGGTGGCTTTTGCCCAATGCTTCCTCTTTGGACCACAGCTCTGGAGTCCCCTGTCTCATAAAGCTGCCTGTGTCCAGCCAGACGAGGGTAGGAGGAGACGGGGAGGAGATGCACCGCGGAGAAAGGAGGCAGTCGCTCGACCATTCCTTCTCGCGCAGCGGGGTCGTTGCGTTACGGTTTCTTTTCTGCACCACTTGCAATCGCACTCGGGGTAGAAAGAAACGAGAACACAACTGAAAATGCTGGAGGGAGTCTCCGAAGTTGCAAACCTTGTAGGCCACCCTATGAGGGCACTTCTTTCCTAAGCCCAGGGGTGGAGCAATAACACGCAACAAATTGTACATATCCTTATAATGAATCCGGCAACTGGAAAGAAAACATCAGATGTTACAACAGCAAAAACAGAGAGGCACCAGTCTCCCACCGGCAAACAGGAGAGGTTGGAGGGCAAAACACACTGGAAAAACGTATTTAGTCAGATAAACACTGGGTTTGCAAAGAAAGTGCTTTACCACACACTGCGAGAGGGAGAGAACTTCCAGCTGATAAACAAAAGCTCTGTCCTCATGTTTTCTTCCTCAACAAGCTTCAGTGTCAAATGAAAGATTTTTCAACCACTGCCTTTAGATACCTTCATCACTCACGTTTTGGTTGTCTGTGCCTGACCACACACCCACGTGACAGTCCCTACTCATAGCTCAGGTGCTGCAATGGACAAGTGAAACCAGAGCTCCCAGCGCACAAAAATTCCATCAGTTATTACTGGAACTTGAACCATCCAGCTGAAAGAGCTTGGGAGCTTCCACTTTCCAGCGTTACTACCTCAGTAACCCCAGTCTGGCTGGATTTTGCTGCAGACACAATAAGCAATTCGCAGGAGGGACAGAAAGGGCCATCTAACAAGTCTTCTCAGGCCCATCTGCACCAAGAAAATTGAGCCTTCGTGACCATAAGTTGAAAACAGACTCCTTGAGGTGGCTTTATGGTCAATCTAATTAACTCACAGCAATATTTTCAGCTAATTTAATGGCAGGATTAAATTTCTTAATTTGTTTTAAGTAACCAAATCATGTACAGTAAGAGCTGGGCTGAACATCAAAATGACCTGCAAGGGAAAATGAGATGATTTGGCTTCACTTCACTTATTTTGGTACATTATGAATAGAAGGCTGGGATGTGCTGGAGTTGCTCCTTCAACAGTACTTTCTTTTACACATAAAAATTTAAGGTCTGTTCAAAACCTTCAAAATCAACTCAAAAATATTAATTTAGAACCAGATCAAATGAAATTGTACAGGTCTTCACTGAAGGTCTTACAGTTATAAAAAGTACTTATAGTTATAAAAAGGTACTTATTACCATAATTGAGTGCAGTTTTGTAAAAATCAGTCTACACAGAAAATGTGTGAGTAGTTCCATGGGTGCCCTGAGAACTGGCAGATTTACTACATCAGAAGGTCACAGCAGCAAGTTAGGACCTGCAGCATAAGGGCTTCTTTCTTAGGTCATTTCAATTTTGAGTATGGTTTATTTTTACTATCTGCATCCTGCCCGCTCAGGCAGTCCCTCCCTTGGGTGGCCCTGCACCTTCTCCTGAATCCACTGCCAGTTCTTCCCCCCAGCCACATAGGAATGAGTCAAGAAAACGGGAAGGCAAGACTGGTATTTCCCGTGTTTCTAAGATGGGTGTTTTGAGGTGGGGCTGACAGGAATAATGCTGACTTTCTTTATACAGCCTGAGCAAAAGCACTATGGACCCCAATTCTCTTTGCTTTCCCATCTCATCCTGAAATTCAGGATTAAAGAGAATAGAACCAGGTGAGGATGAAGGAAGGCTGCTTTATTCTGGTGCTGCTTTACCCAGAAGCACCAGGGAGGTCCCCGGCTGAGTTCTCTCACTCTCTCTTGCCACATGTCCATGATGCCAGCTCTAAAGCGAATGCTTTAATCATACTTACCCCTGCTGGGTAGGATACACATCTAGAACAGTTGCTAGTTGCTATTTTTTAAACCTGTGTTTGAATATTTTTCCCCAGAAAGCTTTACAGAAAGTTGGATGTTGTAACAAAGAGAAAAGTGTCGCTGAAAATAGGTTATGTAAACACACATACGTTACAGATATGTTTAAAGCACTATTTGCACAGCAACAGTAGAACAACACATGTACTTTTTTCTCTTGCAGCATTCTCGCACCTGAGGGTCTTGTGAAGGTGAACAAACATTGCCACTGTTACATGGGAAAAGCAAATGAGAGCTTGAGAGAGGGCCAGAATTAGTCAAAGATGGAAGAGGAATCTAATTGCCTTTATCTAAGCATCAAGTAACACTGCGCTTTACAGTTTTCATGCAAACTATATCGCAGTGATCATTCGTGGTCTCCCTGTGCCTGTACAGACTGAGCTTACAAACAAAAGCTGAGATGACTGGCTTAGGAGGATAAAAATTGGATGGACACTTCCTTTCTGGGAGTTTGACCAACTGCTGGAACAAACAACTGAATAAAATTTTAACAATGCATAAAAAGTGTGTCCTGAGTTCTGTATCTTCAGATCCAAACTGGATGCACTGCTGGGAGCTGCACCTGAAGACGAGTTATTAGGTTCTGTTCATGGGTAGCTATGGGACATAAGGTGCCCAGATCTTCATGGGAGTTCAGAACAAATGATCCACAGGTCTGCTCTGGCCTTAAATTGTAAATTGATTCCAGATTACCTTTAGATTATGGAAATGTTAGTCCTGCTCAGGAAAACACTAATGGCTTTAGGATAAATATTCACACACAGAAAATCCTGAACGTACATATGGTTTTGTGGTTAAGCCTTGAGTATATCATAGCCTTGGCTGCCCTTTGGTTTGCACTTCCGCACCCAGTCACGCTGCCAACATCAGTGGCTTTGCACTGGGGCAAGACAAGGACAAGGTTAGAAAAAAGCAGAATTAGGATCTTAATCTGCAGCACATGCTGTATTAAAAGCCCTGAAAGTGAGAGGAGCTTCCCCTAAGCGTCTCACTGAGCGTAACCTCCAAGTGCAGAGCTAACAGCAAACAAATCTTGCTATAAACTTTCTGTTCTGTCTCTTGGATGGTGGAAGTCACCTGAACACATCAACATTTTAAGAAGTACATTGATATTTTCTCTTTGTCCCACCCCCTCTAGGCATATAAATTCTCTCACTGATGCTAATCAGAGCCAAGATTAATTCTTAAGAAGAGAACAGGCATTCCCAAGTTTTCAGTTTCATTGGGATTTTCTAGGGGTAAGAGATAGAATTGGATTTGAAAAAAAAAAAAGAGAAATAGTTATTGCTGGCTGCCAAATGCTCACAAAGGACTTGTTTGCATTACAGAACACATGGTAATAAAATCTGCTTAGAGATTAGGAACTCTGAGAATGTTTGCAGGGAACACGCACACTCCCAGTATAGATGGCTTCGAGCAAGTTTAAATTGCACAAGTTTTGGAGACAGGCAGTCATTTTGGAATAGTTTTATATATAAAGTTACTGTATTTGTCTAAATCAAGTTGAGTGAGACTTCAAAGCAGTTTAATTGCATCCTAGCAGGTAGTTTCAGATCCTGTTGATACATCCACTTCCCACACCTATCTCTACTGAGGGGAAATAAAATAGAGTGGAAAGACTGAAGGAGCTGGAGGCAGCTCCATTACAGATACACAGCAGATTCATTGCAGAGTAACTCGTGGGGAGGAAGATAGATACAAGATGAGTAGGGGTTTTGTAGGGGGCAAAAATGCTGCTGAACATCAAGCAAATTTCTGTGACTCGGATCTCCGGGGATCTAGCAGTGGAAACACCACAGTCACCAGGGCCATCGAGCAGTGATTTTTCTCTGGTGAGGGCGAGAAGTACCTTAAAGTCAGTCTTGCTGCAGCAGTAACCCAGCAACACGGGCGAGGGGGGATTAGAGATGCAGGTTCCCAGCGGGGAGGGACAGACATGGCTTATAGAGCTTGAGGAGGCCGAGCCTCCAGTGTGTCTGGAGTGCTGCCAGCGGCAAGAGATTCAGCACATTTTTATCTTTAAAGTGGGATGAAGAAACCAAAGGCATCCAAAGCTGCTTTCAGAAGTCCTAAACATCTTGTCTACTTGTCCGTTCAGCCAAGATCATTTGAATTTTGCCTACTCTTTTTTGGCAGCGTGCACACTATTGCAGATTGTGTTTTTCTTAATCAACTTGTTAGTTCTCATGTCTATGTAAAGGAAATTCCCATGCAGTAACACAAAATTATTTAAATTCCAGTGCATTGTAAACTGGATTTGGAGCATCTCCCTCCAAAGTTACTTCCATCTTTGGAATTCCTTTCCTTCTGGAGCTCTACTCATATACACACAAACAGCCTGTTCTTAATATTCTCTGCATATAGAACATACATCCATTTCTCCACACACAAGTATAACAGCATACATACCAGGCAGCCGGGTCGTATTCAGCCCAGACACGAACAAACTCATCCAAATGGTGTGGGCCAAGGATGGAGGAGTCTCTTGTCAGGTATTCAAAATTGTCCATAATTACAGCTACAAACAGGTTTAGCATCTGCAAAGAGGAAGCAACAATAGAGTTTAGAAGGAGAAAAAAAAAAAAAAAAGCTGGAAGCTGAACAGTAATATTTCACTTAGAACACGTAATTTCTACACTGAGGCCGTTACTGAGTTTTTGGGCCAGCAGAATTGTCTGAATCTTCCTTGGCAACCTACAGCAGCAACGTGAGAACGCCCCAGCCCTGTGCTCTGCGGGGCCCTTTCAAAATCTCTGCAAGAGTTAAGTGCAACTGGCAGAGGGGGAAGCGAGAGAGATCCAAAAGTCTTCCGAGGTGCATACCAGATCCATCACCCTGCAGCCCCACCTGAAAATAACTGTGGTCTCAGGCCAGAAAGGTCGAGCCATGTGAAGCCACTGCGAAGTAGAGCAGGACTGGCTGGTTTCCAGATCCTGAGCAGGAAACCTCTGAAAACTCGTAATTTAGAAGTACGCTGTGAGGATATGTTTATAGGCAGCTTTTTCTCACAGCGACTCTTACTCGTGGCAGTAACATGAGCTGCTTTCAACAATGTCCATAAAGAGACCAAGAAACGGCTCCATCCTGGAGAACGGATCCCTACCAAGGAGGGGCAGCCAGCTCACAGCTCACAAGCAAACCAAGAGCGACTTCAGTTCTGTGGCCACCTCAGCTGAACACCCACACCTGGGGCATCCGACAGCCCCCACAAACAGAGCTGCAGAGACCCTGCTGCCGTCTCCTCCTAACCTGCCCTCTGCAAGCTGATTCCCCTTCTGCAGTGTGGGGAGCTTTTGGGTAATGTCCTTAACCTCATTTGGGTAATGCATTTGGGTAATCATAGAATCATAGAATGCCTAAGGTTGGAAGGCACCTCTAGAGGTCATCTGCACATGCAGGGCATTATAATAATGCATTATAGTAATGCATTATATGTATTATATGTATTACATTATATGTATTATATGTATTATGTTATATAATGCATTATAGTGATGCATTATATAATACACATAATGTCCTTAACCTCAGGGCCAGCTCTATGGCAGGACCTTCCAGCAGTCAATACTTCACATCTCAGGTGCCACGAACACAGCCAACATCCCTTCCTCATGCAATACCAGCATAAACTGGCACCTGGGCTGCCCCAGCAACTGAATTATGTGGCTCTCCTGAGAACACTTCCAGAGCTTACGAATCAAGGCAGAACAACAAGCAGAAAACCACGACTCTCCTAGTTTAGGCTCACAGCAATTCAAGCCTTCAGAGATACCCAAAAAGACAAGAAACAGAGCACATAAAAGTGTTCTTAAAGGGATGTAAAGGGACAGTGCACATAAAAGGACATTCTCCCTAACAGCTACCATCTAACACACAGCCTGGCAAATGCTCTCAGTATATAAAGATTTTCTTCTTATTAAAGCCAACGATGTGGCAAGATACACAAGGATTTCAATGGTAAAAGATCAAGGTGCGGATAGCAGAATGGAAGAGCAAGAAGGCAGACAGGAATTGCTGTTCCTGTGCTGCATAAAGACCTGACAAGCACGAGGCAGCTTTCTAAGCTCTTTTCTTTCTTTTCCTCTGTAGGGAGATTGATAAGCCCTTGTGAGCGCTGCCTCTCTGCACCATGTGGAGGAAGGATGATGACCAAAGTGAAGCAGCTTGTGAGCTCCCTCGCCGTGATCAGCAAAACTAAACTGAATGTAGGTGTCTCCAGATGATCAGCATCTGCCAGGCATTAAAAGAAAATCAGAAAAAAAAAGAAAAAAGGGGTTTGAATTTGTGCAGCCTAGAAAAAATTACAGTCTCTTCAGTATTTCTGGATGATCTGGAGGGCAGAAGGAGACTGTCACTGCTGGACACGCAGCAAACAGGCTTCTGCTGTGAGAAACGATTCACTAACATGGACAAACACAGTTTGTAACGGATCTCTATACTCATACATGAGTATCAGGAAGCATGGATTTGGAGCACTCCTCTCCAAAGTTACTTCCATCTTTGGAATTCCTTTCCAGACCTTTAGTCCCTCCATTTCCTAGAACTCACCTTCAGACTGTAACAGAGGAAGCCAATGCAAAGGAATGTATCTGATTTAATTTAATGTAAAGCAGAGAAGAGAAGCCAGCTCTCCAATGCATCATCTTGCACTAGGGCTCTTGGAAAGCATCTCCGGGCATGTCTGCCCCCGGCCACGCTAGGGCTTTTGGAAAGCGTCTCCGGGCATGTCTGCCCCCGGCCACGGGACCCGTGGCCGGGGGCAGACATGCCCGGAGATGCTTTCCAAAAGCCCAGGGCCCACCAGCCCTGCTAGCTCCCAAGTGGCCTGACGGCTCCCTGCTCTGCAGCAGCACGCGAGGGCACATGGGGACAGGCCACCGCAGTGACGATGGCTACGGCTGCGGCGTCTCCCCACGAGCAATGCTGCTGCCACCCCACACGCAACCGGCTACCCCCCAAGCACGAGCGGCTGGAAAGACTCTGCTGAACTTGGCCCTCCATCTATTGCATCGCTCCCAGTTCNTGTCTGCCCACGGCCCGGAGATGCTTTCCAAATGCCCGGGGCCCACCAGCCCTGCTAGCTCCCAAGTGGCCTGACGGCTCCCTGCTCTGCAGCAGCACGCGAGGGCACATGGGGACAGGCCACCGCAGTGACGATGGCTACGGCTGCGGCGTCTCCCCACGAGCAATGCTGCTGCCACCCCACACGCAACCGGCTACCCCCCAAGCACGAGCGGCTGGAAAGACTCTGCTGAACTTGGCCCTCCATCTATTGCATCGCTCCCAGTTCCCGTCAGGACTCAGGACAGCTCTTCCTTGCTTTTGTAAAACTACTCCCACTTGTTTTCATTTCAATTTATATTTTTCCGCAGTGTGAATTAGAGGAGGAAAATGATGTCGGGCTGGACATCCAAAAAGGGACAGAAAAAACCCTTACAGCCAAACGCATTACACGCTTTCCCCAAATCCATGGTGTAAGACTATCTCACAAACCACAAAAAAAACAGCCCTCCTGGCAAGGCTGCGGCTCCATAATGGTTTAATCACTTGTGGGGAACCACAAGTTTTATTGCAATGAAGTGCTGAGTGCATTTTAAGAGATGAGTTACAGCCCCGCGTGCGCCCGTCCGGCTGCTTGGCTTTCCGACGTCCGTTTCCGACGGCTGTTTCTGGAATCCGGGCGGCCTCCCCTGCTCCCCGCAGACTCACCCTCTCCCTGCCACGGCCAGAAGCCTCCCGGTTCTCCGAGGCTTCCCGGGAGCGCTGACGGAGAGCCAAGGCTCATGCACAGCTGCAGTTTACACAGATGTGCTGCAGCCTCCGGTTCTGCTTGTCCATCTCAAGTGCAATGACTGACATGGGGGAAGTTTGGAGGGCTCTGTTTGATTTTTTTTTTTTTTTTTAAGAGGCAGGAACCACCATGCAGTTGAAAACAAGCAAGCCTATGTCTGATGCTAGGTTAGGGGTTTATACCAGGAGGGATTTTAGCCTTAAATGCAGAGCACTGAAGGAATCAGTAGATGAAGCAGTAACTTTGTATGAGCTTTCAGGGCTTCTCTTTTAATATATGCAGAAGAAAAAACCCACAGGATGTTAAAGAGGGAACAGTCGGACAAATGATCTCCCTAGTGGCCATTCAAGTATTTTAATCTACAGACAATATCAAACTGCCACAGGAAACTTTTTTTTTTTTTTTTTTCCTGGTTAAAGGCTCCTAATGATAGCAGGGATCAGCAACACAAAGCATCTAATCATGTGTTTTAAAGCATTCGCATGCAAGTGAATGTTGGCCTGATACACTCCCTTTTGGGGCATTTCAAAGCCGTGATTTTTTAATTTCTTGATGTTTAATTGAATCCCTTTCCCTGGCTCTCCATTCTACCATCCTAGTGCTACAGAAAAGAGATTCCGGGCAAAGAGCTTTTTAATGCATGCAAGTGATTAGAAAAGCGCTGCCACGTATGAGAAGATTAGAGCTGGTGCTGCATGATGTCCATGGGCATGAATCAAGGACAACAGCTCTGTGCTGTCGCGTCTAAAGGTTTCCTTGACACCAAAGCAGAAGAAAAGAGCCCTGTTGTTTATTTGGAAAGCACCACAAAACCAAATCAAACCATCAAATAAGTGTGACGCTCAGGAGCTGCCTTTGGAAAGCCCTTCAGAGCCAACAGCACCCTGGCCATTCTCACCCAATTGCCTTCTTCGAAGGACTGCGTCACAGTTCAAGACAAAACAGATTAATATTTGCTTAATGCCAAATATTAGACCTCCCATGGGAAGGGAGATAAAGCCCGTCCATTTAAACTAATGACTAAATTATCTCTTTAGGGATTAAAGGGATTTTATCTCCAGGATGATAAACATCTTTTAGCGGAGCTGTTGTGTACTGTTGTATAAATTATAATTAAAGAGGATGAGAGGACGGGGAGACGGGAGAGGCACTGAGCTGAGGGAGGAAGGGGAGGATGGGGAGCGGCTCTGGACCAGCCCAGCCACTTGAGCACTGTCATCAGACTTACCAGAAAGGAGCACAGGAAGATGAAGGACACGAAGTAGAAATAGGCAAAATCGCTGCCGCATTCCTTCTTGGTGAGGCCGGAGAGCGGGTCGCAGGCTCGGTTGCTCAGGCAGGACAGCATGATCTCGTGCCAGGCTTCGCCGGTGGCGCTCCTGCAGGGCCAGGGCACCCGTGAGCCTTCCCGTGGGATACGCAGCGGTGCCAAACCGGGAACGGTCCCGGGCGGCTCCGCGCGGGGACCTGCCCCGAGGCCGCACACGGTGGAGGGGTCATGTGCCAGCATCCCTCGCCCCATCCCAGGAATTCCCGCACAGCCCACAGGTGCTGTCAGGAATTCTTCTGGACAAGAAGAAAGCTTCATGTGATGTGGATCAAAGCCATGCAAACTGAATATTGTGCTATTTGTTCTGACGCAGAGACATTCACCACATCACCCTGCTTCCAGACACCAAACGCCAGCAAAGAGCAGCCTTGGTGAAAGACCCTGGGATGAGCCTTGGGCGCAGACATCCCTTATTTGTCCCCAAAACAGAGTCTGGTAAGCCTTCCTCCTGGTCTTTGAGAGGACTTTGTGTCAATATAACCTGAAATAGCTTTCAGAGCACTCAAAAATACACTCCCCCTCGGTGATATTTGGGTCTTGGCCCCGCTCCTTGGAGGGTGTCAAAGCTCCCGTGCCCTCGCAGGGCTTCCAGCTCTGCCACCTCGTGTCCCCTCCCCACTGGGGCCAGTCTGGAAGGAGACCAGGAGGTCCACACATAAGCCTGAATAATTATTGGGTTTGATTAAATTTCACAGTTTAGATTCAACTGATTATTTGGAGCTTGAGGGGGCTAATGAGCTTGAGGAGGCTAATTTGCCCTCCAGTTGTCTTCACAGAACCCATGCAAACCCAGTCCCAAGCAGGAGATCCCATCACAAGCATCACATAATAAGTAAAGAGAAGTAAAATCTTCCTGAAAGAGCCCTAAATTTGCAGAAGGGTCTGTACTTCATTTTGCTTAAACTGATGCACATCAAATCTCAAATCACACTCCACTGAAACTAAATGTATATATTTTTTCCTGAAAATGCGTTGTACCCAGACAAAATGAACCCAGAGGGAATTGGTTTCACTCTGAAGCAGAGGTGATGTTGACATATGAATTGTTAATTTGCTAGCAAGGCAAAAATAACCAATTAAAGAAATTCTCACCTTAAAAAGTACATAAGCTCCCAGACTGAAAGGGCATTAATCAGTGCACACACTGACCGTAGGACTCGCATCAGAACTCAGGAGAAACTCAGGTCTTTAAAGGACCTCAGCAGTGCATATAAATCCTCATCACTGTCCCCAAGCAGGGCCAGTTCTACTTACGTCACTCACATGTGGGAATACAAGGACTTATTTATCATCTGTACTACCAGTATTTTGTGTTTGACTTACCTGAATAAAAGCATCAAGGCTTGAAGAAAGGTACGGAAATTATTGTGCCGATTAATGGAAGTTTCATCATCTAGTGCAATGTTCCCAAATACCTGTGACAGAAAACAAGAGCAACTCAGGCCAGGCGCATCCCTGTGTGAACCTCACCGGAGTCACCAGTAAAGGCAGGAAAAGTGAAGAAGCAAAAGCAGTAACAGAGTTTGTCCTAATTCAAGCAATCTGAAAAGTCAGGAGTCATTTCTGTGCTGAAGAGGAAGACAGAACCACATTGAGGAGATCAAATGGGAGAAAACAGGTTAATATACTTCATCTTCATGCAGCTCCCTTCCAACACCTCGGGGCCTAACTTCAGCTCCATCCAGCATAGACCATGAAAACGTTCTCATTTCTCCTTCAGAAAAGTGCAGTGTGGGAACAGCTCCCTGGCACCAGACCTTTCATATGCACTTATTACACAGAAATTCCACAGAAATACATGGCCACAGGAAGGAACACGTGCCCAGACCCAAGCACGTGGCTGCTGCGCTGCTGTTTCCTAACCCATGGCATCTGCTTTGCCCACTCGTGCTCTGCCTTGTGCCACCAGCAATATTTATCTGTGCTGGGGCCATGTGCAACACAACAGCTGGCAGCAAGGGTACAAAAAGGAGCTTGTTTTGCACTTTGGGTTCACCTGACACCAGGCAAAAAGAACCTTTTGCCTCGTCTGTGGGCAGGTATCGATGCTACTGCAGAAGTATTAGCCCATTTACACCTAGAACCAGAAGAACAAATGCAAACTACTTGNTCCTAACCCCTGGCATCTGCTTTGCCCACTCGTGCTCTGCCTTGTGCCACCAGCAATATTTATCTGTGCTGGGGCCATGTGCAACACAACAGCTGGCAGCAAGGGTACAAAAAGGAGCTTGTTTTGCACTTTGGGTTCACCTGACACCAGGCAAAAAGAACCTTTTGCCTCGTCTGTGGGCAGGTATCGATGCTACTGCAGAAGTATTAGCCCATTTACACCTAGAACCAGAAGAACAAATGCAAACTACTTGCTACTTACGGTCAGGATCAAAGCTAAAATTTTACCTGCATGCCAATAATGGCATAGATGAAGAACAGCATTGCAATGAGGAGACACACATAAGGCAAGGCCTGTGGAAAACAAGAAGGCAGAATTAATGGGAATAAAAGTGTACATCAGCTGGGACCAATCAGCTCTAGGGCCGCAGAGCATTTCTTAACACTGCTCGCCCTTTGGATGAAGGAACGAAGAGGAACCTCGGAGCAATTCTGGCAAAGGCGCCTTCAGAAGACAAACCTCTGGAATCAGGTATTCAGCAATTGCAAATCAACTTGGATTTTTCCCAAGACCTCTGTATTTATATCCTTACAAGCAGGTAAGTAAAAAACACATGAATCTCCACAGCAAGTGCTGGAGCCAACATCAGGCACCTCCTATGCATAAGTACGCATTAGTTTCTAGAGTGCTTGCTGTCCATTCAATAAGAAAAAAAAATCCAAGAAACAACAAGCTCTTGCTCTGAAATAGGCACAGATTACACTCTACAGAGGACAAAAAGTTGAATTTTAGTGAGAAATCAGCGAGGGCTGCAATGCAATTACGTTGGCCAAGCTGGGAGTAATAGCTACTTTCCCCCTAGGCTGAATGAAGGAGTGCTTGATGACTCTTCATTTAGTAATAGCTGAAAAAGAGGACAAGTTTCTGCCCAAGGATTATTTGCTATGAAGCCCAGGGCAAGAGTCAGGCCATGCAGCCCAGTCTGGGCCCCTCTGGGAGCCCAGTAAGAAACATGGGGCAAAGGACTGATGCAATTTCTGCCAGGTATCTTTCCACGAGGCACAAAGCAGCAGGTGAAAAAGGAGGCCAAGGAACTCCACACATGGCCAGGAGCTGGTCCAACTCTGCGTTGCAGGGTGGCACTTTGCATGTATGCCTTGGAAATAACCAGGATTATACTTGGATTATACTGAGGGGGGCTCTGACTGCAGTAGCAGTTTGGAAACAGTCTGCAGGGTTCAAACACATCTCGGCAGTCAGGGTAAGGGGAAAAGCACCCTCAGCTCACTAGGAGTTGGGCTGGTCACTGATGTGGCAATTTGGAGTGTGTGACATTGTGCAAGTAGGCACCCATTCAGCGCGGGACTAACATTTCCCCTAATCTTCCCCTTGATGCTGATGTATTTACAGAAGCCCTTCCTGTTGTCCCTGACATCTCTCGCTAACCCTAATTCCAAGCCGGCCTTCGCCTTCCTCGTTGCACCCCTGCATCTCTGACGATGTTCCTATATTCTTCCCCCAAGGCCTGGCCCTTCTCCCACATTACGTCCGTGCTCTTTTTCTCATCGAGTTTACCCAACATCTCCTTGCCCATCCACGCAGGTCTCCTGCCCCCCTTGCTCGACTTCCTTCTCGTAGGAATGCACCGATCCTGAGCTTGGAGGAAGTAGGGTTTGAATATCAGCCAACTCCCCTGGACCCCCTTTCCTTCTAGGACCCTGGCCCAGGGGATTCCTCCAAGGAGCTCCCTGAAGAGGTCAAAGGCAGCACTCTTGAAGTCCAGGGTTGCAATCCTAAGTCTTGCCCAGCTTCCTGCTCACAGGATCGTGAATTCCAATATCTCATGGTCACTGCAGCCAAGATTGTCCCCAAGCTTCACATTTCCAACTAGACCATCTCTGTTTGCTAGTACCAGGTCTAGCAGAGCCCTGCCCATGTTGGCTCATCTACCACCTGCATCAAGAAGTTATCTGCATTGCTCTGTAGGAACCTCCTGGACTGCCTGTTCCTGGCTGTGTGATTATCCCTGCAGACATGGGGGTGGCTGAAGTCCCCCGTAAGGACCAAGGCCTGGGATCATGAGGCTGCAGCTGCCTGTGCAAGGCCTCATCCGCTTCCTCTCCCTGGTCAGGAGGCCTGTAGTAAACTGTCACGAGTGTCATCCCTATGGCTGCCCTTTAATCTTCACCCACAGGCTCTTGACCCACAACTTTGTCCTTCCCTGCGCTGAGCTCCACACACTCCAGTTGCTCTCTCACGCAAAGAGCAGCTCCGCCACCTCGTCCTCCTGGCCCAGCCTTCCTGAAAAGCTTAGAGTCATCCATGGCGACGTTCCGTCTCCTCGCTGTACCTCAAAAGCGCAGCTAAAACGGAAATGGTTATGCTACATGGAGCCGCTCTCAACACATAATAAATACGGATTCCTCAGTAAGGCAACTCGGAAAGCACCGGGCAAGATATCCCGGTGTCACTGCAGCCGCACCGGCCAGACCTCACAACAGCACCAGAGCATACGCTCTCATCCGGAGAATTCAGTGGCAGATTGAAGAGCTCAACCCTGAAGAAGGCAGGACACGTTACCAAGCCTGACATATGGTTGCCAGCTCCGCAGTCACCCACCGTATGCACGAGCAGAGCTCGGGAGTGCGGCGCGCTGCCAGCGAGACGTCGGCTCCCGGGGCTGCGAGCTAGCGAGCAGAGCTGGCTCCAGCAGCACCCTGACCTTGTTGTGCTCTGCTTTCCTCAATCATCTTTCTACTTATTCTGAAATAATCTCTCTACTGCAAGATTTCTGAATGCAACGGTAATGGAGTGCTTGCTGGGATGAGGATCACACATTATTGCCTTGGAAGAGAGGGACCAGCCTGTGCTCTAAGGTTGCACAGGAAAAAAATAATAGCGCACTAGAGCTCAATGTGAACGCTACAAGAAGTCTGATTTCAGACTAGATGGTTTCTTCTCTGCACTGCAGACCATGATTGCTCCCCATAGACATTGTTAAAACACAACCAGCTGTGGAAACGGGCTGCAAAGCGGTTGACAGCTGTTCAAAATGACCAGGGCACCCGGGCTCTGACTTAGGTCTGCCAGGTCTGGGCACTGGGACGCTGCAAAGCTGCTGTTGGACTGCGCAGGGTGGTGGCATCCAGCTCGGAGGTGCCGTCCCAGCTGCCACGGCTGCTCTGCCCTGTGCCTACACGTGTCGGGAGGGAGCCGGGAGCCACAGGAGGCAACTGGCTGGCTTTGAAAAACAAAATCCTGCTTGTAACCCTCCATCTCATCCAAACACAGTCTTGTGTTACTCAGCTTCATGTCTTGTATTACCAGAGTTCAATGATTTCCCTTTGGCCTCATGAGACACATGAGCAAATTACTCCCGCTTAGTAAGTTACTCCTCCACCAAGCAGGTGGCTATCTCTTAAGCAGAAGCAGGTGGCTATCTCTTAAGCTACACAAACTCACTTAATCCTCAGTAAAAGGCAGTCAATGTTGCACTTGCTGGAGGGAAAGAGTGGGCATGAAGGCACTTACTAGCTGTACTCTAATGCCCCATGCCCAAGGCTTTGCTGGTGGGCTTTTGGGGCAGTTGCAAGGGGAACCTGAGCGCTGATCCTGCCTCGGAGCGGGCAGCTCACTGGCTTTCAGACCCCTCTTTTGAATGCTCCGTGTCTGCAGCGTGCATCAGACATGCAGCTCAAGGCAGGCTCTGCAGAACAACTACTCCGTGCGGAGATGGAGAGTGACTCAATGGAAGGTGCCAGGGAAACGGAGCGTGTCCTTCCCACTGCGGCTCTCCCGCCGCCGGCCTGCCCCGCACTCACCTTGAATGACTGCACAAAGGTCCAGAGCAAGATGCGGATAGTGTAACCCTGGCGGAGGAGCTTGATAAGTCTGGCTGCTCGAAAGAGCCGCAGGAAGCTGAGGTTGATGAAGTTGTCCTGCGGAAAGTAAAGGTTTGGTGTCCTTCAGAAATTAACGCGATTAGAAACCACAGCCCGCAAAAAAGAAATTAAAATTACCAGCTTCACGATCTAAGCAGCAAATCGGCCACCAGAAAACCTTCCAAAAGAAACATTCGTCAGTGCAGATCACTCCACATGCAGCAAGTATGAGAAAATCCCTCTCCACAAGAGCCCTCCCCTCTACTACTGGGTCAATAAGCAAAAAGGAAATAGCCCTTTCGTGCTGTCCATGGAGTCCTTGTTTTCTTTGAGCAAGGCAGTTTTTCTCCCTCTAGAGATTCAGGGAGAGGTAACGGTGCCACGGTATCATTTCATTTAAAAAATGAGATTGTTTTGAAGTCTTGGTCAGCTTGCTTTGTACAAGGCATTGAACTTCGGCCAAGACAGTCGTAATGGATTTGGCCATAACGCAGAAAGATATTGTCCAGTGAACATTTAAACATCCTTAATAAAATAAGGATATTTTCTAAGCTGATGGTTTTAAGTATTTATCCAACATGTGACTGGACGGGCTCATCAAGGAGAAATGGCACCAGTAAGACTGTTTGGAAGCTGGATCACTGGTAGCAAATTAACTGGGGGAGGTTGAGCGTTCAACAGCAGAGCAATGTCTTAGCAACCTGCTGCGTTTTTATTACTGTCTTTGCAGGTGGATCAAAGAAATGCTGGAGACAGATTGTGATTTTTCATTTGCTTTGTATGATTCTTTCTCCCACAGCCCATTTTTTTCCTGTTCTTAAGGAAAAAAAGATAGCTTGTCCCAATGAGCTAATCTAGAGAGGGTTCTTTCCAAAACAAAACATGCAAAAGCCAGATCCCTCTTGCCCTCCTATTTTAAGGAGATTAAAAATATCCCTCCTTTCCATGCTGATTCCAATTCACTTAGGTGTGAATCTCTGATCACAGCCACTTATTTGAGTTAGCTGAAGAAGGAAAACATCCCACTTTAAACTGTCAAGCAGTGGAAGGGAAAATATAGCTGTGAAGAGCTCTTGGCGGTAAAGATGAGCAAAAAATAGTCTTTCCCTTGTATTATTTTACCAGAAGATGCCCAGTCATGTTAAACTGACCCATATTTTCTTGCTCATTTGGCTACAGAGCTCATGCCAAGTTTTGGGGGGCTTGTTGGATCTATTCTTTTTTTTTTAAAAATGCCAGCTTAAATTTGGGGCCATTAGCATCGCATTCCACCAATCCCATCAAAGAGTTCCAGAAATCAGTCTCAGGCATGCACTCCGTTTCTCTCATGTTAAAAACGCAAGCAGCTCAGAGTTAGGCACAGACTGTATATCAGACTCAGTCCTCAAATAAAGAGAAAAGAGAAAAGCATATAGATATGTTCAATGAAAGAGCAGACAACATTGAGCTCATTCAAGTCAGCAACAGAAAGCAGCGCTAGCAGGCAAAATACAAGCAAGGATTCCCCTGGGTTGTTCAAGGCCAGTTAAACAGGTGCTAAAAATTCAGCGCTTGTCTCTCAGCTTTGATTTTATTTCTCCTTTTTGCATCAGTTACCTTCCCTTCACTGTATTCAGGCTGAACTCACCTTGGGAGGTAGGGGCTATGTGAGAGGTGAGGGGATCAGCCCCTGACTGCAGCGAGGGGCTGATGCAGACACGGTTAACTTGGACCCTCACCTGCCTCATCCCGCTGCTCCGGTCGGGATGCAGGCGCTGCCACCCATGCAGGGTGGCTGCAAGCGAGCTGAGGTCCATGGGCAAGCTTTAGTCCAGTCCTGGAAATGCTCCCACCAACAGGAAGGTCAGTGGGTCTTATGGACCACGCAGACGCACAGCGCTCAGGTCTGCAAGCCCCACAAACTATGACCGTCAGAGCAACGGTGGGGCCAGTTCCTTCCCGTGCCCCTGTCCACAGGAGCAGCCCTTGTGCCCACAGGCTGCCTTGCTGCCCCTGTCACTCCAGCTTAATGCCAGAAAAATGCTTTGTTTGGGCTTTAGTATAATGTTATGATCACAGTTGACATGATGCTTAACATGTCTGAGTCAATGCTGACTGCAAAAGTCTCACTGAGCATAGGCTCTCCCTGTGCAAAATGAGACTTTATATAGCAGAGCTGATATATATTTGCAGTAATATAATACAATACAATAAGTAATATGCAGCTGTGTATCTCTATATATACATAAAATAACTACAATATGAATCTAGGGGCTTCAAAACTGCCAGTGCAGTAATTTCTTTAACTTCCAACTACCTTGGATTTGGAAGAATCAAGATTTTTTTTTCCCCAAGTCCAACCCCAAACGCTCAATTTTTGACCCCTGCGCTGCCATTTCCTAAAAATGCAGTGACAACATCAGCTCCACAGGGCATCACAGGCAACCCAGGTAAATCCAGCTTCATTGGCGTTTGCAGAAGGACCGTTCTCTGCGCTCCTCGCAGGGAGGCCAAATCACACCCGCTAGCGTGAGGGTGGGAGGGCTCTGCATGTGTAACCCCCTGCACACCACATAGAAAACCCGTCCTTCAATGACTACACTGTCCAGGCAGGTTTTAGAATTGCATGCAATTAAAGGGGAAACTCCACATTGCAATATTTTTTGTGTATAGTGGTGCTTTGCATCAATTTTCCTTCCACTTGGCTATGTCTATAGCCCACGACATACAAAAGATCGTTACCTGGATTGTCAAGCTTATTCTTTCTGAGGTTTTGCCTCTTTTTCTGTTGCACAGTTGCTAAGGGCAGACCAACCCTGCTTTATGATATGAAACACCCAAGGACTAGCAGGGCCAATGGAGTCTCAAAGGCGTTTCCAGCTCAAGGGTCTGCGCACGACCTGGCAAAGTCACCATGTCCCACAAGAGCAGGATAGCGACAGAAGCTTCCCTGTGTAAAACATCCCAGCATCTCGGTACAGAGCAAGAGAGGAGGGGGAAACACGGAGCAGGTACATCCAAGATGCAGAACCGGCTTCTCTTACCATCAAGGCATGGGCAACCTGCTCCTTTGCCTTCCCTTAGGCTACTTCCTACAGCAAAAGGCAGAAGAGTCATGAATATGGCACGCAGCCACTGCCTCAATCCTTTGGTGTCAGCAACCTCTGACTGGCTTCATCCCCTGACCCAGGAGCTCTTCACCCCCTTGATGGGAAAGCAGTGTCATCTGCATCCTGCAGAGCAGTGGCAACGTGCCCAAGACATACAGCCTTGGATTTCTGACCTTGAAATGGGAGTTTGAATTTTCCGTGCTGCAGCTGGAGGTGCTTGCAGGATGTGGTGAAGGAGGGAGTATGCTACGCTCCCACAGAACAACCTCACCACAATTGAGGTTGCTTGCCCCTACTTCTTTTTGCAGCCCTGTGGCAGAACAGAATAGGAAAAACAAAACAAAATCTTTGAAACTTCAGACTTCTCACTGTCTTCGAACTCACCCAAGTTGCTTCCCAAACTAGCTCACCCAAAGTTACTAAGAGTTGTGGGAAGAGGAGTCCAACCAAGCCAAAAAGCACCATCACCAAAAGCTCTCTGCGGCTCACAAGCAGCAAGAACCACCTGCCCTGCTAAGAAACCTCCATCGAGGAAACTCTCTTTAAGCACACGAACAATCCTGAGCAAGCAGTTCCTGTTCCTGCACAAAGGTTTAACATGACCAGTACTCGTGACGACTTACAAAACCTTGCACGAGATCTTTGCCTTCCCTCCAAGCTTAGGGAAAGCCTTGCTGATTTTAAGAGGCCCACGATTCTTGCCACACTGTCAGTGTCACGGGGACTCTGCTGTTAAGAGGCCTATCACATCCTTTAGCCCCCAGCTAGGAGAACTGAAAAAATTATTTTCAAAACATGATGGCCAAATCCCCCTTCCTTCCCTGCTACCTTTCAACTTAGATGCTCTTACTGCACCGCAACAGGATCCTCTTGTAAGCACTGGGGGTAGAAAGGCAGGTCTGGAGGGCAATTTGGAGCTCCAGAAACCCAATTTCGGCTTACACAACGTGGACTCCACATGGTGGAAGAAGTCTCCGACTGAATGCGGGACTAAAGAGACTGTTTGCAGGATCAATGTTTAAGTCTTCAAGCTGCAACACAGATACCAAAGCCAAAATTCTGACAAATGGAGATAACCTGATTCTTCCAGTATATAACAGCACACGCACAGCTGCTGCGTGGAGCTTTGCTAGACTGTCTGCACCCGGGGCACACCAAGATGAATCGTACAACCATGAGCGTCTCCACCCAGCTCTAATGGTTGCAGCTCCTGCAAAGATGACAGAGGATCCCTTCTTCAGTCTACACTGTCTTTTCTTCTGTATTTCTTCTCTCAGATTTCCTCCTGCAGCCCCGCACTGACCACGCGCGGTGGTGAGCAGCTGCAGCATGTCAGAAAGCCAACAGCAGGTTTCTCCCTGATAAAATGGCAACCGTGCAACAGAAAATCCAGATGTTGAGTGAACACAGATCCAAGAGGTGCTGTCAGGTGACCCAGATGTATTTTTAATAAACTTCTTATATGCTATTAACCATATTCAGAATAAGGCAGGGTTGTTTTTTTGTTGTTGTATTTTCCTCAATTTATTCTGTTTTGCTTAATTTATGATATCCAGAAACAAATGCCAGCATATCCAGGGACATCTTTCAAAGCAGGCATTAAATTAGCATCTTAGCACCTTTCAACCCTGTTCATAATTTGATTTATAAATTTGATGTGCATTCACTTTTGCATCCAAGCATTCTGTGTCTGCTGTGGATGCACAAATTGTTTTCAAATCTGAATAAAATCAACCTTTCCTATGCCTGCTCTTTTAATTTGAGGGAAGCAAGTCTGTAGTCGCTTCAACAATATTTTTGCCTTACAACACATTATAAACGATGGGTTTAAAATACCTGTAAGACAGTTCTCTTACATGAACTGCTTCACTTCGCAGACTGCTGAACACATCTCATTGAACAGAGAAAAATGAAAACAAAAAGAGTTTCTTAGAACTGGATTTGGTACTACCACTTACAAAATGATGGGCTTCCCAGCCAGCCAATCTTCTCTACTCCAGGTCATCCAGAAGCATCCTTCCCTCCTATCCTCATTAAATTTTCCACCAAAATAAAGCAAGTGTCAGTCTCCCCTTTACCACAGTCAGGTGTAACAAGCAGCAGAGAACAGGCTATTGGTAACTGCATTTGCCTCACGTCACCAATTAGCCAAGGGGAAGAAGATGCAGAACAGAAGCCAGTTTTGAGGCACGCTGCAGTGAGGCTTTTTCACCAGTGCAATCGGAAATCTCATCAAAACAAATTAAATTAAAGAAAAACGAGAGAAAATAAAAGCAGAGAATTTAAATAATTGTTTAAATTCAATGAAACCAACCGTGTCCTATATGTGATGTTTTCATGGATGGATATTTGCAAGATTATTTTACAAATTTATTTTTTTGAGCAGCAGGTGCACAACATACAGACGGAGACATGGTTTTCGCATTGTATGTTGATTGGATGGCGTGATTCAGCAGGTAGAAAATAAAGAACAAAACAGGAAACAAAAGAGAAAATGAGTAATCAGGACAAGCAAAAAAGGAAACTCTGAAATTTCATTGGAAAAAAACTGTTGGGCTTTTGGGTGTGTTATTTTATGATACTTATATCAACTCAAAAATGCTTCAAACCAAAACAGATTTTGAAATCCTAAAGGTAACACAGACAGTGCAGTTGTCATTTGCATTTCATTTTGTAATGCAAATTGGGAGACAATTCACAAACACTTCTCAGTACGCTTTTTGTATTTCCAGGCACAGAAATAGATGTCAGTTTGCCAAATACTTGTCTGTGGACACTAAGCCATGTCCACGAGGACACTTTCTCCTTAATGACAGCTGTTTTACTTTGGTTACTTAAAAGCAATTAGAAAAAAACTGACATACACGTTTTTGCCTAAGGAAATAAAAAAATATATATATTTCACTGCATTCACAAAGTAAATTACATACAACATGACTATAAAACTAAAACAAAGCAATTAATCAACACATTTCTTTTCCTTTTATCTTTACTCGTCAGTGGGTTAAAAGCGCCGGTGCAGCAAGGCTGGTGGAAGCTGAGTCTCTCAAGGTGAGACTGTCCAGGGGAGCAAATTTACGTAGCTTGGAGACCACACACTGTCAGAAAAGCACAGACCAGCGGTGCAGGAACCCGCTGCTCCTGCAGATATTTGCTAGCGTGATCTCAAAATCATCCCCAGAACCGATCCCATCGCACACATGGAGCAGGAGGGCCTCGCACTTTGTGCTGGGGACATAAGTGCACTAATGGAGCAGAGGTAACAGCATCGCGACTGCCACCTGGGTGCCACTGTGCTTGGGACACCTGGAAGTGTAAAAGGGCAGTAACCCAGGGCTGGACATGGTGGGGAAGGAGTGTTCAGGGCTGGCACCCACTTATCTGCACTGCCGCTTATCCGGGGAGGAGAACTAGGATTGGAGGGAGGCAAAAGGAAAAGAGCAGCCCTGATGCCATGGTGCAGAAAGCTGCTGCACTCCAGAGCCAAAATTTCAGGTGAGATTCTCAGTGTTAGCTACAGTGTGGTGCACCGAGTGGACGTTCATCTCACTCCTTGGTCACTGCTCCCCCTTACCTGGAAACATAATGGGCAAAATGGGTCGGAGCAGACGCGGAAGGTCAGCATGATAGAGATGCAAGACCGTATGCCTGGTGTGTCTTCATAAAGGAGGTCTATTTGTTATCATTACAAAAAAATCTGCTATAAACCTACTTTAGGAGACACTCTCCAAGATATCACTTGTGTAATCACATGCGAGTCTGTGGATACTTCTTTTTGTGTGTCAGGAGCTATAAAGCCACCCAATGATGGTGCTTGTGCTGCCACAGATGGATGCAACAGAGGGACTGGTGGGAGATCAGGGAGAAACTAAATGAAAGAAACTTTGAAAAAGAAGGTAGCAAGAAGGCACCAGGGACCACCAGGCCTGTACTGTCTGCGAGGGAGCATCAGCATGGGCAGAAGAGGGTCTGTACTCAAACATTGCCGAGGGAAAGATTGAGGTAGACAAGATCAAACAGGACTATTGACTGAGATGCAGGAGTAAGAGGCAGGGGCTGGAGTGGCAGCAGCAAATGAGCTGTGTGCTCAAGAAATGTTTAAGCTTTGTAGGGCACTGCTGGGGAGGCTGCAGAACTGCTGAGCTGTTTGATTAGACAGCCCTCTCCAAGGTTTGGCTTAATGGACCTAATCACTTGTAAATCAAAAGCCTCTCAGTTACCACCTGTGAGGATAAGGGGAAGGTGTAAAGATACTTGGAAGTTTGACCTTTTGGGACTTTGTTATTGGACTGGTTTCAGAGTTTTTTCATGCTACTCAAAAGGCATCCAGAGCTCCTGCTGTCTTTAACGGTGGAGAATAAAGAAACAGCCACAGCGTGAGGGGAAGGTGCAGTCAGTTTCAGCAGCCCATGACCACTCCATCAGTACATCCAGCTCCCACAGCCATGTGTCCCTCGTGGAGCTGTCTGGAAACACGGTCACTCTCTTGTCCCTAAACCATCAGCCAGTGGCAACAGTGGGAGTAGTCACTGCTCCCAAGGGTTGTCCATGTGTGCCCAGAGCCCCAGACATGCTTAAATTGTGTGATGCCCCAGGCCAAGCTGAGCAGCGTGTAGGCAAATCAATGTGTGCCGAGANCCAGTGGCATCAGTCGGAGCAGCCACTGTCCCAAGGGCTGTCCATGCGTGCCCAGAGCCCCAGATGTGCTTAAATTGTGTGATGCCCCAGGCCAAGCTGAGCAGCGTGTAGGCAAATCAATGTGCCAAGAACGTGGCTAGTGCTGGGTGACCACGCACAGGAAAGGCCTTAACAGGCCTTAGCGCCCTGTGAACTAAGTACCATCCACTGAGCAGGCAGTGGGCAAAAGCAGCGGTTGCTGGCTGTTCTGAGCCTGCAAAATACCCGCCCAAAGAAGGATGTTAATAAAAACCCTTCAGGCTTCACATTACGAATGAGACATCTCCCTGAAGGAGACACGACGCAGGCTCCCTCCACGGCTGCAAGTTTAGGGTGCTGGTTCCCTCTGGAAGGAGCAGAGGGTGAAAGAGAAGCCCCAGTCTCCACGTTTGGGCCTGACTTTCAAACACTCCCACAAATTTTCACACCAAGGCTAAGGTTTGGGAGCCTTAGGCAGGGAAGCACATCCCACAACAGAGCGAGCAGATGCAAGTGGTATTCAGTACCTGCCCACAGTGGCATAAATCTTCTAAGGCTTCAGGAGAAGCGGTGTTCAGATCCTGTGTCTAATCTGAGTGACTTTAACTTGGCTGCAAGCTATGTATTAACATGAAACAGTAATCCAAAGGCTACAAGGTTCACCAGCTGTTAAAGGGACACCATTTGGCAAGTAAAAGTTCATTTTTCTGTGGTTTTTTTGGTACCAAGGATGTTGCATAATAAGATATTTTGTTAGAAACAGCAATACGATGTTCATCACCAGCTGAAAGTCCTGTAAAGAAGCCTAGGGAACATCATTTTTAGTGTAAAAGGGAACAATCTGAGTTCTTAGCATACTCAAAACAGCTCTATAAATAAATCCGAGGGGCTGAAAAGAAAAAATTACAGTAAAGTTCAAATTCATTACACACAGATACAGCATCGTCAGCTAAACCATGCACTGGGAGAGAAGAGGAGCAAATTTATAAAGTGGATAATACCAGGCTGTCAAGTCTCGAGTCAGTCATTTGCTGCCCTTATGGAAAAATCCTCCAGAATTTAATGGAGAGTTTGTACACTGTTAATATAATCTCCAAATTCATTAGCAGGGATAGAGCGGGCGTTTTAGGGCTGAACAGGGTATCCCTTGGCAAGGCGGTCGGTTCTGTTGGGGAACTGTGATTCCCCACTCAGGACCGTGCACGCTGGTGACTTCCAGATGCAACTACTGTTCCCCTCCCCTCTCCACACTCTTCCCACCTTTGCCTCTAGCCCATAATCAAGACAAACTCTGATCTCCGAGGCACAGAGATGATACCTGTGTGTGCTCTGTGGAGAAATTCCAACCATAAAAGAGTAATTTTCATCATGGCCCTCTTCATATTGTCTCTTTATTAAATTCAACAACATTTTTCCATAAACGGGCAAAAAATGGCTCAGGGTTAAGGTTGTTTGCTGAATGAGAAACAGAGACTATTTCCTGGCAGAGTGACTAGCACTGTCACTCTCATCAGAGCTTTTTGCACTGCTGCCTTTAGGGCAGGCAGCAGCGCTCAGATCTGTGGAGAGAGCAGAGCTAGTGGGAAGAGGCTGCTGGGCCACCCAAGGACATCGTCACACAGCGAGGTCCAGAGATGACCGCAGGGAATAACAAGGCTGCCAGGGAGAAGGTGCAGGGTCTTGACAGGGTACAGCTTGGTCGGTAATGAAACAAAGTGAGCAAAGGGTACTTACCGCAATCTCTGTTACTAAAATATCAGTAATACTTCCCAATACTGTTACAAAATCAAAGACATTCCAGGCATCTCGAAAATAATTCTGCCAAATGAAAACACAAGGGAGATAGAGAGATCCAGAAGTTATTTTCTTTTGTCAAAGCAGTGTTTCTGTATTCTTCTTTTAAAAGTGCATCATGAAATACAAGTATTTAATGTAAAGAGAGAATAGTTGAAATTAAATGAGGAAGGAACATACCAGCACACCAAAGGCAATGATCTTCAGCACACATTCCATTGAAAACATGGATGTAAACACAATATTCAGGCATTTCAACATTTCTTCATATGCTTCTGGAGCATCATAGAACTAAAAGAGGATGAAAGAAAGTTACTGGAAGATCCCTTATGAGGACAGAATAACACGTTCCCAGGTGACTTGCCTGACTGCAAGACTCCTGCCCATTTTAGTGCTGCATTCTGTGCTCACTTTAAGCAGGACTTTGGTTTACAACAAGACTATCCATGCCATTCCAGAGGCACACCTTTGTCCACGTGTTATCCAAACTGGGCGTTTGGGAATTCCTCTAGCACTGGGAGACCTGCTGGTACCATCACCCTGAAAGCACGGAGCAGACCAGGAGGAAGGAAGGGCTGAGGACAAGGGCAGAACCATGTTACTGTGCTGTGTGCCGGCAAACCCTAGGAGCAGGGTGGACCCTTGACTGTAAAGATACGCATGGGAGACCACGAGAGCTCATCCACAATATCCAGCCATTTCCGTCTCCGCCTTTCAGCCACTACTGAACACGTTCCAGAAACTTGGCAATGCTGCAGATTTGTGCAGTTTCACTGATACTGCTGCGTTCAGGGCATCCACGAGCACTGAAGCTCCCGACTTTTAGGCATTGAGTTTCAGTCTTGCTGGCAACAAGCTGAAGGAAGCACAAGCAAACTCACAGTATTTCTGCACAACTAAGTAACACCTGCCTGTGGGGACCAGAGGAAACCCTCCAGGACTCTAAAAGTGACATTAATGAGGTCAGGGCAGTTGTTGCTCTTGGTCCCTCGCTCTCAGGTGGGGAGTGCAAAGCCTCCGCAAGTAACACCACATTTGCTAGCCCAAAGCTACAAAGATGCAGTAACAGCCCACTAACCTTCATCATCAGAACAATAGTATTGAGTGCAATCATGACCATGATAAAATACTCAAAGGGAGGGGATACCACAAATTTCCACATCTTGTATTGAAAAGATTGCTTGTTCTGAGGCATGTAGCGGGTCAGTGGCTTGGCACTTATGGCGAAGTCTATGCAGGCCCTCTACAAAACAAGAAGGTGGAAAGAACACAAAAAAAAAGGGTTGGCATCATCTATCAGTCAGGATATTGCTGGGAGAACAAGGGAAGGATTTAGCAGAGGACGTTATTTCTAAGTGTTTTTCACACACAAAGCAAGCACTGTCTCCTACTGTAGAATATAGACCATGATCCCCAAAGCATGGTCGCTTCTGGACACTCTTTGAAACATCCAACCACACTGGACTCCTATGACCCCCATAGTCCTGACAGCCTTTCATCACTGTCTTGCTCCTGGTAGGTCCTGATCCCTTCCTACTTCGGAAATTGAGTGTTAAACCCACAGGCTTTCTTCAGAAGACACTGCCAATCCATCCTGGTAGGTAGTTCTGTAAACTGAAACTGGACAACTAGTAACAGTGTGCTTAAGAAGTATTGTGTGAAAGCACAGAAGTTTCACACAGCAAAAACAGTCCAGCTAACAACTTCAATGAAACGTGAATTGAACTCATCTGATAAATTATCCAACAAATATTGCCAGGCGACTCTCAAAGCCACCTTTTTTTGGTAATTTTTGTTCACATTGTTATGGGTAGAAAGGTGCATAGAAAAGCGGTTTCTACCCATAAGAGGTTCTGATTCTGAAATATTTTCCCATCCTGGATTGAGAAGAGATCTCTTCTCTTCTTGGAGATAGGAAGTCAAAATATCCGAGTTTTTCCTACTGCAAAATCTCAAGAAAAATATTTTTTTCTCAGTTCAAAAAGTGGATAAATTATCTCCAAACATTCAACTTTGATTTTGGACAAACAATGCACTAATGAATCACTGATTAAAAAGCCATCTCTTTTAACCAAAAGTCAGGTTCCAGTTTCAAAATAAATGAAAAGAGATGCTTCTCACATAGCAGGCAGCTGAAGCTATGTAGCCCTGGACAAAGGATGTGGTGGATGCTAAAAATCTACATGTATTCAAGAAAAAACTGGACATATCCATGAAAGAAAGATACACACATGGTTACTAATTACAGAGCAACCATATCCAACTCAGCAGGTTACTGAGCTGAAAACGACAGCGTTTGCAGAGCATCAAAGGAAAGCATCATTCATGCTTGCCTTGTTCTTACACCTTTCCCAAAACATCTATTTGTGGCTGCTCTCAGGAGGACACTGGGTTAGACAAGCACTAAGATAACCCAGTTAGAGGAGCTGTCAGAAACAACTCTATTTCATTTTTATTTCTAATGACTGGTCACTTAAAAAAAAAAAAAACTTTTCAGTCCTTCTTTTATATGTACATGCTTGAGCTAAAATGCAACACTGTTTTGGAGTAGAGGTGCAGCCCACAGCAATTTGTGATAGTGCTTAGCCGAAATTCAGCATTGAGGGAGTCCCCCGGTTTCATTTCTCTGCCAAAGATGTAGTAGTCTGGAATAGCTTTGCTCTCTAAATTGCTTTAAGTTTCACCTTCAATCTGTCTTGCCACGTACCCAGCGGTAACACAGTATTTTGGGGTCCCTCTCAGATAACAATTGCTCTACAGCATGTGATGGCCCTGAGGGGATGAGTGCAATTCCACCAGTATCAAAGCAGGCTGAACCCCCAGACACTAACTCCCATGGCTGCTAAATTCAGAAGACTTGGGTACCTCATTTTTCTCTAGGCTGCATTCTGACATCACTTTATCTCCTTGCTCTTGGAAGGTGATGATGATTAACGCCACAAAGATGTTCACAAAGAAAAAAGGGAAGACAACAAAATACACCACGTAAAAGATAGACATTTCCATTCGGTAGCCAGGGCTGGGACCCTGTTCCTCATAGGTAGCATCCACTGAGTGCTTCAGCACACTGCAACCAAGCGCAAAGAGAGAAGAAAAGTCAATGAGATCAGCGTGAAGCACCAATGACACCCTCATCATCACCCACGGGGATGATTTTCCTCATACACTCAGGTCAAACTCAACCCCCTCTCTGTGGCTGGGAAGAAGTTTTCCTTGAGCATATATTTAGGAAAATCCTTTCTCTTTTCACCAGTCTGCAGAATGATGCAGATTTGCTACATACAGATCCACATATCCATTCTGGTCAAGTGAAAGGGAGAGGATATAATTAGATTTGGCTTCTCTTCTTCTCTGATCGATGTGGATGAAATAAAAGTGTAAAAAGGAAAGGTGCAAATGGTCTCTGAGTAGCCCAGGGAATGCTGAGGGACTGGAGGAGGGGGACTGACATTACCAATTTTAATCTTTATTTTAGTAAGAATCTGAACATGAAGGACAGGAAAGACCTGCCATGTAGAAATCACTGACCATGAATTCTAATTGTGGGCTATAGCCAAAAACACAGCCAAAATAAAGTCTTATGCTGAACAGTAAATACACTTTGGGGCTCAAATCCCTAATATACTTTCAGCATAGGTCACAATACTTTTTAACTTGTTTTCTTACATTAATGTTATCAGTTTTACACCTAAAGTAGCGCGAGTCCAAAAGACAGGAGCAGGAAGGCTATTAAGTACTGAAAACTGTCCGAGTGTCACGCTGTGCAAGCTCAGAGGAATGCTGAGAAAAATGTACAGTCCTGCCCACTGATCCACCCTATAATCACACAGGGGACACCAGCAGCTTAGCTGATCAAAGCCTCTGTCCTTTCCTTGCAGATAACATATCGTTTACCTGTCCCTCGTTGCTGTGCAAAGTGCCATTACCGCTGAGCTCAATTACTGCCCCTGTCCATCCCGCGTACTCACGTGGGCCACCCTTCTCCTGTGGAGACCGTGAAAAGCGTTAGCAGAGCCCAGAGCACATTGTCATAGTGGAACTCGTATTTTTTCCATTCCCTGGGCTGCGCCTCCACTTCATCCTTTTCGTAATCGAGGTACTGACCCCTAGGGATAACAGAGATTCAGATCAACCAAGAGCCATTTACTATTATTCAGGAAGAAGCATCTTGAAGCTCCAGTAATAGACCTGACTTTGACTGTGCTACATCTTGCACAAATTACAGCTCATAGGTTTATAAAATAAATAAAGGCCACAGGAGCCACAGGAATTGTGTCCCTGGCCTAGGCGCGAAAGAAATTTTAATCAAGATATTCATTCATCAGGCAAAGTTGGTAATTAACAGCATGGGAGCCCTCATGTCTGACCTAACAAAAGAATTATGCAGTTTGATGGAGAAAGTTCTCTGGATCATAATTGCTGGAGTCAGATCTAACTTCAAAACTGGTCATGAAAGGGAGAGGGTGGGAGAGAGGTCTCTTCCAACTTAAATTAACTCATAGTTTTATGTTTCTTTCTGTAAAAAAAATCTGCAGAACTGCAGTGAAACCTGTCAGCATCACCTGTAGGGCTGACAGAAGAGGGTCTGTTGAGGTAGCCACATCCTTAACAGCACTGAGGTCTGCCACTTGGGTGCCAAGGAAAAAGACAAGCAGGGAATGACACGTTGTATTGGATAAAACACCCTGACAGGCAGCTGAGCAGGACGAAGCAAGGCAGCAACTGGACAGGATGGGGCTTTTAAGGTATTCAGACATTTTTTCCCTTCTGTAGCTAATTAGGAGTTCTTTAACCTCCTACTGATTCATTCTTAATGTATTCATTCTACTTTTCTAATTCACATGAGCTTTAAAACAATCAAGGCAGCAGGTATAAAGAGAAGTCAAAAACACATTCCGCGCTCAATCTCCAGCACACAATAAGCCCTGCCCAAAAAATAGAGACTGTTCTCCTGTATCATTAAGCATTTGAGTAAGCATTTGCTAGACCGCAGCCATAAATGATTAAACCATTAAAGCAACAAAATGGAAAATTCACATCTAGGGTAATTCTGCTGAAGCAGTGCTCTTACCACAGACTCAAACTCAGCAGATATCCTAATGAAACAACATTGGGCCAGTCAGACGAACAACTGCTAGGAAAGGAAATCAGAATTTCCATCCAGCAGGCCCTGCCCGCCCTGGTTGTACCTGCAGTCCTTTTCCAGCTCCTTTGACTCATCAGTGCAATAGAAGAATCTGCCTTTGAAGAGCTGCACAGCAATGACAGCAAAAATGAACATGAACAGCATGTAAACGATGAGGATATTGAGGACATTCTTCAGAGAGTTGACCACGCAGTCAAAGACGGCCTGTGAACGAGAGGGAAACACAGAGAGAAGGGCTGAGGCGTCAAGAGGAAGAGGATTTGCCTGCGCATGATGACATTTGGGAGCAATCGCCCAACTTACTGCCGCTGCACAGGGTCTTCAACCTGCACGTCAAGCATTTGTACCTACCCTAATCGTGGGAAATAACTCTGGGTTGCCACAGCTTCAAGCTTTCTCATGCAAGATTGCACCACTGAATTCACTGAATTTTGTGCCCATAAAATTTGCAAAGATGATTGCCATTTTTCTAGGTAAGGGTTAGTCCTAAGCATATATTTTCATGGCTGATTGTTGGAAGGAAAAACATACTTGTGTTTAATTTATTCACACTGGATAGGGTAAAACCTCATCAAATATATTACTCATTGAATATTATTTGAACTTGTTGAATAATAATGAAAAATATCAGATACAAAAAAAGCAAATGCTTTGAACTTTATTGATGCTTTATTTTTCTAATTAAGTACCTATCAAAATTAACTGCAAATAATATAGTCAGCATATGTCACTAGTAAACTGTCTACAAATGACTTCTCAAATACATTTATTATTTGGGTATTAGTCACTGATTCATTGTTACAGGCAATTTGCAGTTTAATTTTAGCCTGAGAAGTTTGTCATATTAGAAAATTGAGCAGCGTTACCAACTGAGCAATGTTGTTTCTGTTTCTCTGAATGGAAGTGAATAAGTCACAGAATTAGATTCCTGGTATAGACCAGAAGTCCTGAATTAAACAGCATAAATTTCTCTAATCACTCCACTAATCTTGCAGTTTGTTGCACATGCAAAAAAAACAGGAAAAAAATAAGATGGATTTTGAAGAAACACCATGTGAATGACTTCCGATTCACATAGAGATTTCTGAATACTCCTTTAGAAATGGTAAAATAATTCTGTAAAATAGCTCAAAAATAAAGAATACATTCAATAAAAAGCAAATGTTTTGCATTCTGCAATAAGAGAGAGCTACTATTGATGATTCTGTGACCCAAGAACTATACATCTCAAATTTCTAAACAATAAAGACATTTTTCCTACATTGTTCAATATTATTCTTCCTTATCTTTTGTCATGACTTTAGTACACAGGAAGCTGCATGGAAAGAAAATTACTTGAGCATGACTTACGAGTAGGGACAATCCAATCTTAATAATAGTTGATTGCTTTTTGCATTACCCTATGTGAGAACAGGAATTTGACAAAGTTTCACTAAGGCAAAAACATCCATTCTTCCCCTGCCATCTCACGTAGGAGAGAGACTGAAAACTCTGCTGTTACATGAAGACATTCTACAAGAACTCACAGTTCCCCAAACTTCGAGATTTAAATTCTGTAACTTCTTCCACTTTCTACATTCAGGGACTGGCTGTATCTCAAAGAATTCTAGAATTGGTATTGAATAAGTAACCACAGGCCATTACATTTATTTTACTTTGCAACTTGGTATTTTGGAGATGAAAGGGTATTGCTATAAAACCATGCAGTATATGTTCTTTAATAGAAAAGATGAGCAGATCAAAATTTCTCATAGAGTAATAACATTTTTCTTTAGACAGTGTGTGGAAAATCTTGCAATATTCATATTAACGTCTGGAATGAAAGTCAAACACTCCAAAATCTATTTTTTCATGTATCAATTTTAAGGATACCACATTTATATCCTCTAATTTAATTTATATGCAGTTTTTTCTTTTCTTTTTTTAGAAGTTTGATTTTAACGCGTATTCACAATTATTCATAGAATTGCATACAATGCTTGTCAAAAACACATTTCACATTTTCTAAACATCTGCACAACTATTTTTACAAATCAGGCAAAGAGATTAATTGCAACAAAACAAAAGAAACAGAATTAGCTTGGACTGAGTTTACTCAAGCAGCTCAGGTCAGCTGCAAATCCCCAGAGAAGGAAATGTTTGTGGTTAGTCTCTAACCTTCAGTTTTGGCAGCCGTTTAATAGTCTTCAGCGGTCGCAGGACCCGCAGCACTCGCAGGGACTTGATTGTGTTGATGTCCTTGCCTTTGGTTCCTCTGCAAGGGGGAAAGGCACAAGAACAGAGGGAGTTGTTGGGTTCTCGGGTCACGCACTAAGATGCCTACAGACACTCCAGGTTTTGGTCTGGGGTGACACCTCACCGGGGACACACCAGCACCGGCGAGGCCAGCAGCTCTGCACCCCGGGACAGGGGCTGCGGTTGCGATGCAGAACGGAAGCTGCAGGCAGGCCATGGTCCTCGCCAAGTGCAGTTGCTGCTGCTCTGCAGCCTCGGTTCCCTTCCCAGCTCTTCCCAACGTGCCAATGTGCTAGTGACCTTCCTTCCCCAAGTTCTCACCCAGACAGTAACCACAGCTGGGCTAAAAACACATCAGCCACAGCTGGGAGAGCAAGAGGCACGGCCTGCTCATCCCAACCAATGTTTCTCTGGGCGCTTCTTGCCCTCCTCGGCCACAGAGGTTGTGTCTAGAAAAGCAGGCAGGGATTCGGAGGAAGGGGCCCTTCCAGGGGTGAAGGGAAGCCAAACCCATGCAGGACCATGTAATATGAGGCATATTACATGCCTGAAACACCTTCCCAGTTACACATGCAGACGCTCTCGGACACATTTTACTTTCCGTTTTTGTTAAAACTACGTGCAAGACGTGAGATCATTCCTCTTATTACCATCATGAGGTTAAAGGGGAAGGTTAGAATTTCTTTCCGAGTGCACTTCCAAAACAAATAAAAAATTACTTCTTTTCCCTCGAAGGCACAGTTACATCTTCTTTCAACCCAACAGCAAAACAACGGCATTCCTCTTCATTTAGTATGAGGTGAAAAATGAGATGAAAACCTTTCACAGACTTTTATTCATGACCACAGGCTGGGGTCTGGGGCTGTACTGAAGTAACAGACGTATGAATGAATGAATCGTATGTTGAGCGGATGCTGAAGTATCTCCTCTAGCCTCTTCCAGTTTGCTAAATAAGATTCATCTTTGCACCAGGAATGCAAAAAAACCCACAATCCTAGAGATGCCAAAGACATGCGCAGACAGTAGATGCTCCTGCTGCTCCCTAGTAGCCAGGTAGCCCTCTATAAAGGACGGGTATATACCTATAGCCCTATATACAGGACGGGCACTTACAGGGGAGGGAAGAGCTGAATGACCTGGATGCAACTGAACAGGATGGGAGAATCTCTCTTTCTGCTTCTAGTGGACTCAAACGCAGGTTTTCCAGAGGGAAAGAACATACCTAATCCTCAAGGCTCACTGGCTTCATATTCAACAGCACCAGTGATACTGGCTGCTTCTCGTGACAAATGGCTACAGGCAGCACAGAGTTCCCTACATGTCAAGAAAGTTGCCAGTGAAGAGCCAAGCGCATAAAATTCATGGTCTGAAAATATTCTAGCTCTCACCTTGCCTCTGCTATGGGCTGAGATAAAAGTCACAGGAGGGTGCGAGGTCTGATCCTTCATTCTTACAGGAGATGAACATTTAACAAGCGAGACAAAATGGCTCAACGTGCAGCTCAGGCTGCACTAACCTTGGTGCCTCGGGAAGAGCAGCGTGCCAGCGGCGGCAGGAGGCCGGTGGGAGCTGTGGGTAGGAGCCCGGCGCTGCCCCGCGGGGCTGGCTCCAGCGAGGAGCATGGGGCTTCGCCAATTAGCAGCAAAAGCAGCAGGAAAAGCAGCCCCAGCGCAGCCCCGAGGAGACGGACGCGGTCAGAGCCCATCCCCTGGCAGGAGCCGGCACCACACGCTGCTCCGAGCAGGGAGTTCGGAGGGAGGGTGAAGCCGGCCTGGCCTCGTGCATCTCGTATAATCCATCAAGATGACCTTTGCTGCGAGCTCATAATGTGCTAAATCAGCCCAGATGCTCTCAGGATTGAATTAATGCTGCAGAAGAGCTCTTATACATTCAAAAGAAATAATTTTCAATTTCCATTAAAAACCCTTTCAGAAGATGGAGACACAGCAAGTGGATCTCCTCCTGCCTCTGGCTGTAGGTTTGAGTATAACTGAAGTTGCAGCCCATGTTCCCCTTGGGGCGCTTGTTTTCATGTCACCGACTTCAAGCAAGGATAGACCCTGCTACAGTCACTCTCACCATCTCCCTGACACCAGGGCTGGCCAGGCTGGCAGTCCCCAAGCAACACCTCTTCCTCAGACAACTCTACTCCTTCTGAATGCCCGGGTTGGAAACCACAGAGTGCTGGGCCGTTTGCTGAGTCTGTGGGGAAGGAAAACAGCAGGAAAGAAGGGAAAAATCTGGTTTCAGGCAGAACCACAGAATACTTCTGCTTTGGACCTTCTGGTTCCTCATTCGAGAAGATCTAAACATTTATTTAGCACGCTGCCATGTCCTTCTGCTAAATAACAATTGGACTAACAGGGCCTGTGGGAAGCAAAGCTCCAGAGCGGGGAACAGAGGAACTTTCCAGATCTGAGGGAGCTTGCTTGGGTCTTATAGGGCTGGCTCCAACCTCAGGCAATAACCTCCATGGACTTCATATTTCCAGGAAGGTCAAACAGACCCATTAGTGGGGCCAGGGAATAGACAGGGCAGAGAAAATCTTTTCCGGGTGCATGAAGGAAGGCACTGTTCTTCCCTGGCACAGAAACGGACGCAGATGACTGCAAGGAGAGCTTCAAACCGAAGGAAAGAGAGCTCCTGTCCTTAAAATTCCTTCTGCCTGAAAGAAGATACTAAGAAGAGTTGATTTTTTTTTCCTTGGAAGCACCTAAGCAAATAAAGAGCACGAGCTGATTAAAAGTTAATGGACTCTATGGTCTAAAGTATATAGAGAATTTTAAAAATCATACATATTTATTCTCACAGATTCTTGCTATAGGAGAAAGCTTTTTCAAGGGACCAGTACTAAGAACTAGAGCAAAGCAGGCTGCATTTTGCTTAAACACACCTGTCACAATGAGTAAATAAAAACCTGTACAAATTAGGTTTCTGAAGAGGCCTGCCCCATTCCCCTTCTCTTTTCAGCTACTCGAATATAAAGCTAAAAGCCCCAAAATAGGAGGTCAAAATAGAATTAGGATTCAATCAAAGGTGTATATGAACACACATGTGATCAGAATAGTCCTAACTGCATATTTCTCACCACAATAATAAATTGGTTTGGAAGAAAGTTCTTAGCTGAACTGCAGAATAACAAAAAAAATCAGAAGAGCTGTAGGAGAACAAGCAGGATAAAGACAGATGGCAGACAGAAGCCTTGAGACTGAGGGAAAACAAAACAAAACAAAGAAAAACACAAGGAAAATAGAAAAATTGCATTAGGTTAATTCTGCTTGCATTAGACCAGTTCTGTTTTTCCTGGGGCAGTTCGCTGCTCATTTATTCAATACAAAACAAAAATCTAAAAGAGCTTTGTTTGGCCTTTTCCCCTTTAATAAATAAGTAATCCTTTAAAAAATTAATAGTTTTTTTTTTTTTTTTTTAAGCGGAAGCTTCTTGTTGCTGTTTCTCCTGCCAGCAGCTCTGATTTCACATCCACGGGCCTCTCAGAGGCAGATCATCAAATATTCAGCGCAGGGCGGAGCGGAGCCTCCCGCCGTCGCCTGGAATCCCCTCGGCGGCAGGCGGATTCCTGCAGCTCAAGGAGGTCACCCCGCTCCGCCCGAGCGGCGCTGCCCTCCGACAGGGGCTCCCGGAGATGGAAGACAAGGACGAGTCCCCGGTTTGCTGGGCCACAAAGACCTTTCAGTCCCTCTCACTGCGCTGCCGTTCTCTTTGTCGGTGAAGCCCACCGGAATTCCAGAGAATAAAATTCCTACTTTAACTCTAAACTGAGCTTCTTTGAGAATTGCAACTTAAGGATGTGCTAAGGGTGCCCCAAAAGCTTTTTGATACAGACATATCTATCTCAGGTTCTGATTTTTAGTCAAATACAGCAATGGCCACCTGGCTTTCTCGCCTGCTCCTCTCCTGTGGCTAAAGAAAGTTGGGATGGATGAGAACTGTCAAGGGAAAATACATTTCACTCAGTAATGGGTAATAAAGGGACAAAGGAGTCGATGCAATGGGTGGAACATGGGTCATTCCACAGTGGCAAGTGTGTGTACACACATTTGACAGGCAAAACAGTGCAGTGAGAGACAGGAATAACGTATTACCCCATGAAACTCCTAGAGAGATTCCAGCAAGAAGAAGACAAAGAAAGAGCAAAGTCAATGACAAACAGAAACATACGGCTATACAGTGCACCCCATGCACAGACACTTACGTGCTGGCAAATAATCCCATCCCAGCCCACACCCGCCAACTCAATGTGCATGAATAAAGCAGCAAGAAACAATCATTCAGCAAATACCCACACGTGCCCCAACACTGACAGTGTAAATATACTTCCACCCTACTGACACTTTGGGAGGTAAAGAACTTCTATTGTTTGATAAATGCTAATAAAATCACTGATTTTTCAAATAGTGGTGCAAAATTCCATGCATTTCAGCTACTTTTCTGTTGTTGAAAATGTAACAATGAAATTTCTCTCTACTCCTATCTGTCAGCCATTTCTATCATGCAAGCAGATTTTATGCTGGGAACTGGTAGATTTTAATGACAAATTTACTAGCTTACCTTGAGATTTTTTATTTCCAATTCCCTAAAGACTAAAACAAGTCTATATGTTTGGGACATGCTTATCTATCTCTAGGAAAAGGAAGGTATTTCACTTTGAAATACACTGCCACAAGGAAGACATAATTGCTTTTAAAACGCCATTTTTTTCCAAAATGTTTTCTCCTTCTGAAATGTTACAGGCAGAGAGTAAATTGGTATCCAATTTGCAAGGTCGAGATGGATTTTATGTACCTTGCAGCAACAACTTCTGCTATCATCTGCCTAAACAAACACAGATTGTTGCCAGCATTTCAGAGCTCTGGTTTTCTAGTTTTTCAGTGATGTGTCTATTCAGCAAGAAATGAATTCAACTTTACTGGGGAGGTCAAGAACATTCAGATAGTGAATTAAGCCACACAGGTTGCATTCTTGCAAACAGAAACTGGCAGCGGCCACACTAAATACATTTTTACAGTGACACTGATGATGAGTGACAGGACTCCAGCATTCGCTACCAAAAATCCCACCAACAAAACAAGGATTAGCGAGCTCTTTCACCAAAAGTTCATTTGCAGGATATCAAACGGGCTCAGTGGCTCCAAACAGCACAGCTGGGCTGAAGGAGTCGCCTGTCTAAATTTCATCTGAGCACTCTGAGGCCCTGCATGTTGAGAAGGGCACTCGCAGGCAGGGAGAGTAATAATGACTCGTACGAATGACTGGATTTCCTGCTTTCATTTCAGTCCAGGTACTACGAGTATGATCTGCACTCTCACCACATCCTCACACTGCCAGATGAAATACACTTTGCAGAGACTACAGTGGTAATATCTGAAATTCAAATTGTTCCAAGCCTCAGAAATAAGTTTGACTCACTTTTAATCNAGGCCCTGCGTGTTGAGAAGGGCACCCGCAGGCAGGGAGAGCAAGTCCCCTTGTACGAATGACTGGATTTCCTGCTTTCATTTCAGTCCAGGTACTACGAGTATGATCTGCACTCTCACCACATCCTCACACTGCCAGATGAAATACACTTTGCAGAGACTACAGTGGTAATATCTGAAATTCAAATTGTTCCAAGCCTCAGAAATAAGTTTGACTCACTTTTAATCTGGGAGAGAGTAAATAAGCAAGTTTTACTCATTCATTTTCCATAAAGCTCTGCTCAGTACTTACTCAAAAAGCATGTGAAATAAGAGCAGCTTGGGGCACACTATTATGAAGCAGTCAGGGGAGGTACAAGTAATTCATAGAGAGGCTGACAAGGGGCTGTCAGAAATTCATGACCCGGTGTGAGCAATGGAAATCCTGAGCACAAAAAAAGACTAAGAAAGTAGAAATCTTTCCTTTTAATCAATAACTTGTCCAAAAGAAATCCTTGGTCAAAGATAAGCCACTTTAAAGTCCTGCCCTGGTGTTTGCTCTCCCAGCACACAGAGCAGTTCTGAATGGTTGACTAAATAAATACCCCTTGGCGTAGTCTGCCTGCCTTCATGGTCTGAATTCCGAATGGGAAGGGGCTGGGAAATTCAGAGTGGATCACGGACGCCTTGAAAAGTAATAGTTGTGCTAACATTATTTTACTTTTATATCTCCAATTCTACAGAGCTCGGTTTGGGGATTTTTGGCTTTGCCTCCAAGGCAGCACCCAGCTCTTCTGAAAAACAAATTTCTAGCACATGGTGGCAAAGTCTCCAAAAGACAGGAGCAGGTTCCTTTGAAAAAAAAAAATCATATTGGAGGTGATTTGCTCCAAGATAAAAACAGTTCTTCAAGGCCGGGTTGGGTACAGAAAGCCTAGACCCAAATATCTCTATTCAGAAAATTGTCACCTCCTTGGGAGGAGAGCAAAAGATGCAGCTTGATCATCTAAACCATTAAAAGAAAGGTTCTGGTGACAGCTGGTTCAAAGTATAAGCATAAGATTAAAGAAGTCACTTAAATGATTTAATGACCATTTCCTCTACCTCTTCATTGGAAAAAAGGGCAAAAGTGCTACTCATCCACTGGTTCAAACTAGCAGTGCCAGTCTTAGATGCTTTCTATCCAGGGTTTGCTATAAAGAAGATTAAAAGATCCACAGCACAGACCTCTCAGCAGTAATGGGGAAGGAATTTGATGTTTCACAAGTGACAAATTTGTGGGAAACATTCCAGGGCAACTATCAGAAGAAAGATCCACTAACTTTTTAGGCTGCCAGGGTCCCAAAAGCGTTTTCCATCAGCAGAGTGATGCACAGTCACATCAGAGGAGCAAAAGCTATGGCTGGCTGCCTAAAAATTACTGTTGGTCTAAAAATATACAAAATACATCTTCACCTTTCCTTGCCAGGTGAATGCACTTTTTCATTAGCAGATAAAATGTTGTTAATTTCTTCAGCTTCATTAATCATCATGTCAGCAAACAGGTGAGTGAATTTGGGGGCAAGAAATCCTAAATGTTCACTGCAATTCAAGGCTAATTTATCAGAAGATTAAATTGGCCACATCCTCTAATCTGTCTGCAGGTCAGTTCCTAGAATGTCCAGGAGGATGGGAAGGGTCAGCAATACAATTAGGCAGTTGTCTAGAACTACAAGAGGAAAATTTGTTTCCAGAATCCCACCTGAGCTCCCCAAGTTTTGAAGAGCCTGGGTTACTCTTCCTACAATCTGCTGCAAGAAAAACACTCAAACTGAAAATTAATCTTCACTTTTTAAAACAATTCAGTGTCTATTGCTCAAAATCCTCTCTGACATTAAAGGAGCACACAGAACCCTATTTAATGTCAAATACAGACAGCAGTGATTCGAGAAAGGGAACAACTAAGCATAGCAAGCGGCATTCCCTGAATGAGAGAAGAATACAAGAGAAAAATGCAAAAGGCATATATACCAGGAAGACCCATAACTAAAAAATAATGTTTAGCAAAGATTTCACTGATATCCCAGCTGATCTCAGCTATTTTTTAATAACAAGAAAAACTTAAAAAAAAAAAAAAATCCTGGACAACTACCAGAATGTGTTATAATCAGTGTTGTAATCA
Organism: Crypturellus undulatus; assembly: GCA_013389825.1. Taxonomy (NCBI): domain Eukaryota; kingdom Metazoa; phylum Chordata; class Aves; order Tinamiformes; family Tinamidae; genus Crypturellus; species Crypturellus undulatus. Next base: position 43,604 of record VWPW01021859.1, read on the forward strand.
GCCAGTCACAAAAATCATGACTCATATTTGAAAGAACAGCAAATGGACATACTATAAAATTGGGAGATTTTTCAAGAGACTTCACAACACAATTAAGGGTTTTTCCTCCCCTAGCTTTGAGGTTTTCGAATGTGCAAACTGAACATTTCACTAAGAAATAGAACCACAAATTCTGTGCTTCAACTACCTCTACACCAGGGTCCTGCCCATCTCTGCAGCATATTCCTAGAAATTTGGATTTTAATGAGAATGTACTTACGAGAAGGCAAATGCCACCAAGGCCCCACTGACCACAATGAAGTCCAGGATATTCCACAGATCACGGAAGTAAGAGCCAGGGTGAAGCAGCAACCCCAAGTCAATCATCTTTGGAGGAAACACAGCAAAACAAGAAGTTTTAACAAAACAATGCACATAAACCCTCTGAGATACAACAGAGGAGTGTCTTTGGTCAAATGATCTTTCACAAACTCTTCTCCAGGATTTCACAATCAATATTGAGTTTGTTGGTGACAGGACTCAGCAGGGGAAGAGGAGGTTTGTTTCTGTTGCTCAAAGTGGGATTTAGGTCTTCTGAAGCAGGTGATATTGGCCCGAGTCAGCTTTGGTGCAGGCAGAACCTAGTGGAGGTCCCACACAAACTTTTGCAAATGCTCTGCATAGTTTCAATCACACCTACAAACATCTCTTCATATTTCAAATCCTGGTTTTTACTATCAGATTAGAACCATTCCATTCCACTATACTAAGCCAGATGGTATGTTGGGCGTGAGGCATCTTTCCCCGCTTTTAGCCTTCTCATAAATATTTATCTGTCAGCAGTACTTACTGGCTCACTGTTCAACATCCATGCTCTGACTGCGGTGTTCCTCAAAGCTGCCATCAGCCCAAAGCGAAGCTTTCATTACAATAACTTAGAGCAGAGCAACATCTAGTCATACTTAATCAGACTATCTGTCTCTTACAGGAGCAAAGAGCTTGGTCAAAACCAAAGCTGAAGTGAATAAGCTGTAACCAAAGCCTTGACAGACAAAAATATTAACTGCTATACAGGAATCTTTACATACATTATATTATGGGAGAGTGTGTGTGTGTGTGTGTGTGTGTGTGTGTGCGCACGTGTGAAACACCCAGATAGCTCAGTTTATCCTACCCGATCCAAAAAAAATATTAGGAATTAACAATCAGAAGAGAATATTACAGAATAAAGGTGAGAAAAAGAGAGAGAGAGAGAGAGAAAGAGAGAGAGAAGACAACTAAATGCAACTATCAGAAAAAAAAAATAAAAAAAAGAAGAAAAAAAGAGAAAAAAAAGGAAAAAAAAAGAAAACCACTGAACACTTGTGGACAGATGTTGCACAGAGCAGCAGCAGTGCTGAATTCTATATGTGACTGTCTTCTAAAGAGCTCTACAATTATCTATATATAAACCTTTTTCAGATAGTTTCAACTTTTTTGTATTGAACAAATGAGGGAAAACTGTTTTTAATATTATGCCCCTTTCGAATCTTGCTCTGAAAGTAAAAACCAACTCCATCATCACACCAAGACTGCAGTTTCAGCACTGTCTATTGCCCTGCCCAGGGATGTGATGTAGCAGCCGCAAAGCTTCTCGAAACAAAATAAACCAAGAATCTCTTGTTAACACTCCTGATCAGCAGGAGAGCAGGGGAGGAGGAGGGCTGCCCCGGAAGGTCCATGCGCTGGGGTCAGTCCTGTCCACAGACCACGCACGGGGCAGCGCGGGGGCAGGTCCTGCTCACTGAGCTGGCGCCTGCTTCAAAGCCCCGGCTGAGGCCACAGACCCCTTGTTCAGCATCACAAGGTCCCTGACCTGGTACCTCAGGGGAATGGATGGGCAGGGGACACACGTGTCAAAGCCCTTCTTTCCAAAGACAGGGCCTCTGCATCCCGAGGCATGCCCAGGCATCTCTGCATCAGGCATCACTCGCATTCCTTAATCTCTTACACACCATAGCTACTTAAGACTGCCTTATTTTCCCCATGAAATCAGAGATACTAAAAAGATGCAAGAGAGATGCTACAGAAAAGCACCACGGCTGCTTTTGAGTGCTGTTCCTGAGTTAAAGCGTCATTAACTGCTCTCTAGGGTCACCTGGAATCTATGCCACAGTTCACTGCCTTTTCCCAGGTTCCCAGAAACAGATGAGTGTAAATCTTTATGGACTTGTGTACAGCACTATTTGGATAAATCCTTACCTTAATCACCATCTCAAAGGTAAAGACACCCGTAAATATATAATCCAAGTATTTCAGGGCCTACATTGGAAAGAGAAATTTGTCTTAGAGGAGGCTACACACAGAAATAATCATCACAAAAGCAAAGTGTAAAAACTCTATTCTAGCAAAGGTCCATTTACTACAGTATCAATGGATAAATTTCTCACAGGGGAAGCTGTCAGAGAGACTAGGCACAAACTTGAATCACCTAATTAAAATTTAAAAAAATGCTTTCCAATTCTGTCTGGAATGCAGTGTGTGTGTGTGTGTGTTGGGGGGGGGGGTTGCTTCAGCACACCTGCACATATGGTACGTATAAGGAAAAATGGTGAAATTTCAAATGGAAAATCTGAATATCCTTTCCTAGAGAGCTTGTTTGCCAGCATTTGTGTAGAAGTCCTGGGTTTATCTTCTACAATAGTGGATGATGGTATTACTAAGAGATATCAGGAGAGCAAGAGAGTGACAAAATCCTTTTGTTAAAACTCATTACACAGTTATAAGGATCAGGAGAATCCTTAATAGGTTGTATCATTCCTGATATACGGATTCCTTCGCCTTTATTCTGGCTCTGTTGTCAGGACTCACATCATTCCTTGGCGACTCCGCTTGGACAGGGTCTTCTGCAGCCAGGGCGATGCTGCTCAGAGCTATGACGATGAGGATGACCATCTCGAAATAGCGCAGGTTCACGATGTAGTGGAACAGACGGCGAATCCTGAAAGTAACAAAAGCACATAGAGCTGCTGAGGGTGCTCTTCGCTGTGGTACAAAGACAGCAAAATTACGTTCAACATGAACATTACCTTTATGATTCCTATCACAGTAAGTATAAGAAGGCTGAAATCTGGGTTAATGGCTTTAACCTCAGGTTTGCAACAGATCTGGGGTGGGATTCAGGGTAAGACTCTTACCATCTCTGCACTGCACTGACTTTACCCTCCTGCAAAGCAATGGAAATCCATCTAAACAGCACTGAGATCTTTTGACCATTGAAATTCAATTCTACAAATCATTTATATGCCTCTCAATCCTTTTTCACTTTCAACTTGCAGGCAAGAGTCCCGTGAGATTCAAAACTAGTTTTGAAATCCTTTTAAAATCAAATAATCCCTTTGAAATTGAGAAGTGTGCTGCGTACTTTGGGACTCACAGTTACAGAGGCTGTTTCACCCAAGTATTATTACTGGTAGTTTTTCTCTTGCCAGGCACCTCTGCACGCACTTTATTCTAAGCTGTTCTTCATAAGCCACACAAATACTTTATAATAATGTATGTGATTACTTTAATCTCATCTTGTTCACAAATTGTGTGCAAGAAAAGTGACAAATGTTCAATTTCTAAGCAATGCGAAACCACTCACAAATTTCAGTAAATAACTACCTGAGCACAATTCACATATCTAACTGCATGCACAGAGAATTCTACGTTTGCTCTCTACTTGTCAGCCACATAAATTGCTCCTGTCTGAGGATAAAATTATACACAGAACTGACCAACAACTCCATTAGCTGAGAAAGCAGTTCAGTTACTTTTTTTCCCACATCTGCTAATATACTTCCTTTCTCTGGAATATCAATGGAGGCAGAAGAGGTACAAATAGCAGAGAAACAGACTCGATATGAGATGACAGAAAGCACAGGGCTTTGTGGCTCCCTTAACTCCAGTTATCTACCTGACCGTAGAGGATAATCATCATCTTGCTCCATAAATCCACAGAAGGGAAAGGCAACATTTCAACAGCATTTGTAACCATTAATTTGCATACAAAAGTCTCTTCATCAGAGAAGTAACAAGTCGCTATTTTTAGATTTTAATCATTCACAACAAGCAATGAGGTGTAGGAGCATTTGTAAACTGCCAGTGTTGCTTGAGAAAAAAAAACAGAAAATTCATGTGTGTTTTAAAAGGGTGGCACTTTGTAAGCAATATATTTCAATTATGCTTTTCAGAATTCTGTCCACTAGCAACGTTCTGGTCATGCATCTCCTGTGGGGTTTGGGAATAATTTAGAAATAGGTATGGTGAAATATCACATCTTGGGAAGTCAGAAAGACCATTCCTGAGAAGTTAGCACCTGCATTAAGACCTGATGGGATTCTTGGGACTGCGTCTTGATGTTGATACTCAGAGTCTGGTCTTTGTCTTATTTCCCTTTGGCCCTGTGTAATAACAATTACCTTCCAGCACTTCTTAATTTTATTTTAATGGTCTTTTGGCAGAGCTTTTTTTCAGAGCAGGGGGGCAAGAGGAAAAAGCAAATCTTGAACCGTGAAGCTCACAAGGCCCTAACTGTGAGACGGGGTGAGAGAGGAAAAGAGCAGTGCATGTGGGAAGCGAAGAAGTCTTGCAGGGTCCCTAGCTGGTCCTGGGCACTGTCTAGCTTTCTGCCTCCGCAGTGCTGTCTTTAACAGCCCTTTTGCCATTAATGCTCATTTTTGGTGGTCACATGAAAACAAAAAGACTTGAGCCACCAAGTAGGAGGAACAAAGTAACGTTCCCTTATCCAGCCAGCTGGAGTCCAAGTTCCATAACTCTTTGCTTCCAATTTGTGGCATCAAGTTCATCTTTATTTTCTGCTGCAGTATGAGTGCACGCCATCAACTAATGCTCTCCCCTAACATTCACTGTGGTTTATACAAATTCAAAGGATGTGTTGCCTTATTTGAAATTACACAATGTCATTATAGCATTCTGAAAAGGGGATACTTTGTGGGCTTCTGGCTCAGTTATCCTAAACTAATAGTTTACTGTTAGTTTACTATTCCTATTAGTTTAGGATAATTGAGTCAGACCACATAATATGTGGTTTAATTGGCAGGTGGCTGGAGAAGACAAAGAGGAAACAAAAACATCTCTCTCATGGACTTGGAACAAAGGGACACCCGTCAAGTCTTCTTTTTCTTTTGGAGATTACATCAGTAGTAATGTGGGGCCATTTTCCCTCTATTACTACTGGCACTGAAAAATAGCCTCCAACTTTTGCCACCGATAAATTCCACCCGTGCGCACACTCATGGCTGTGTCATCCTGGAGCACGTGGGGTTGTAGCCTCAATTCTGCAGCTGGCACTGGCTTTTAAGGAAATGATTCAGCCTGAAAACTATCCTGGGGTGCCAGATCCCGGCTTCTACCGCAGACGCAGTTCTGATGCTGCAGATGGATACTCCAGATCGGCAGTATGAACGTGGCCTTATTTTGTTCCACTGACTGTAGAGACACACGGAATCTCATGGTCTGGAATCACTCATCATTCCCTTCAATCAAATTGCTGAAGGAAGGGCCTGGGTCCATCTTAGATATCTGAGCATAGAGTCCAACCACAAGTCAACACTAAGAACCATAACACATCTGACCGAACACGAGAAAAACGATCACATCTGCTACTAGCAGACCTCTGGCCTGTCTTCAAACATCATCTGTTGCCCCAAGTTATTGCTTAAAATGACTCACAAGCCTTTATGCTAGAATTATTACAACCCCTGCTGCGCTTGTCTAGTCCTGCAGCACTTCGAAGTGACACGTTCAGTATTTACAGGCTTTGAGTACAAAGCTCCCCATGAGGCAGAGATGCCTGAAGCAGAAGAAATGTTACAATCCCAACAGATCCCATAAGCTGTGCTCTCAGCTTTAGCAAATGAAAAATACTCGTGTTTTCCCAAAAGTTCAAAGTTTGCAGTGATGTGATGGTAGTAGTTTGGAAAAAGCACAAGCTCCAACTGGGGAACCTGCAAGAATTTGCTGACATCAGAAATATTCCGTAGCTGGTAATAACTTTCCACAACTATCTCTTTTCCATATTCTGAATTACACTGGGCATGTTTCCTTTATTGATCTCTAATTGAATGATTTCCTATCTGACTAGCAGCAGGGCAATTAGAAAGAGTCTGCCGAGTCAGACTCTCTTCCCTATCCTGGCAATTTATTCCTACAGGAGAGATCAGCAGAATGGCAGCACCTTCTCTGCAACCTACATAAGCATTTATTTAATTTTCCAGTGTGTTTGACTGACAGAGATGAAGATTGAGCTAATGTTATTTCTCTGAATACCCATGCCTGAAGTACAAGTAAACCATAGGCAGCAATAGTGAGTCAGAGGACTTACGGATTTGTAGGACTTAAGATAAACATGGAGCTGTAAGGCAGGATTGGCTTAGGCCCGTTTTTTGTTAGGTCATCGACGTCTTTCTTCTCCTCTGTTTTGCTTTCAAATTCCACGTTGTTCACTGTAATGTGAATTTCAGGAAAGAGAAATGAGAAAGAGAAAAAAATGCATTCACCCAGCAGGTTGTCTGCAACAGCTGGATGTGGGAAAAATGCAGCTGGCATGGAGAAGAGCCGTCTTTGAATATGTTGATTAAATGTGATGAACAATCATTCGATTGTTATCATAGCTATTTACAACCATACAATACACATTACAATTACACTGCTCCTTAACCGCTGCCCTGATGAGCACTGTATCTCAAACGGCCAGGAAATGAAGATGCCCAGTGCAGATAAACACAGCAACCTTACACTTATTTACTCATTGAAATCTTGTGCCAAGTATTGTAAATAATGAGGGAGGGAGGATCAGCTGGCGGTCCAAGAACAGAAAAGAGAGAGTAACCCTAACTGACCTCACACTTCTAAGCTCTTCCCCATAAACCGGGAGTGGGATTGCCTCTGGAACCTGTAGGAGAGCAAATTCATAGGCAATCTTCGATAATTTGTGGGCTGAGACTGGCTAAACTTCACAGCATTAGGAATATGGGTATGGAAGGGGCTTCTTGGACCATTCAATCCTGCACCTACATACAGCATCTCACTTTTGGCAGTTTCCCTTGTATAAATGTGCCCAGCTTCATCTCACATTAGGTTTTTAACTTTTCTTTGTCCCTCTAGTCTCCACAAAAACTCTGCTCTCAGCAGGTTTATATGATAATTTACTTAAGGTAGTGATTAATATATGAGCAGGATGACATTTTATGCTGCAAGTTCTTTTCTTGGACAGATATATACACTTGTCTATTAATTCACAGCATCTGGAATCCAAAAAAAACACCCACTTGTAATACGTTAGAGGCAGTTTTATTATTACTTTTCTACTTTGCAACAAAATGGGATTTCATTGTGTGTGAGTGACATATTCAATAAATTCCTTACTGTATCTCAAGCCAGATATTTTAGAAATAGTCAGGAGAGATTCTGATAAATCGTGACAGACAGGAACTCAGTATTGTAACAGAGTAAAATTGCCAAAAAAGAAGGAGAAATAAAAAAAAAAAAAAGGTAGATCTCATGTGGCTGTTATAATACAATGGAAAAATCTAAATAGCTTGCTCTTATCTGTGCCTCGTGGGAAGCAGAGCCCTGACAGCTCGTGACTTAACGCAAACCTCTTGGGCTCTGCACTCCTCTTCGCACCAGTTCTCCAGCTCTGGAGATTTCCTTTTGGCAATGTCTGCGCTGCCAGAGCACCCTCGGCTTGACTCGGGCTGGATGCGCTGCAGGAGTGGGCAGAGGGCACAATGGTCTTGGGACTGTCTGTAGAACAACCTAAATCCACCCCTTTAGACACAAGACAGACTATATGGCCCTAGAAAAGAACAGGCTTAGGGGGATCTTCTGAAACGGAGTTGCATAAGAGGATTGTAAGAAGCTCTAAGGTTACACCATGATTACAACCCCAAAGTGCCCAGGCCACACAAGGGTCACTGTGACAGCCGTGCAGCACGAGTCCTGTCACCTGACTCCACGGTGGGGTCAGGTAATGAGCAAAGAAGCCTGACTTCAGTCTGCTGGCTCTAATGCAGGGACACCACTACCAGCTCCTTGCTGCAGCACCCGTGGCTACCCCGGCCTTTGGGGTGCCAGAGGAGCAACCGAGCAGCATTATTCAACTGGGGCAAACAGCCAGCAAACCCAGCAACGCTGAGGGGAGCACTGGGTCCTGTGCACACACAAAGGATCCTGACTGGTCTACCGAGGAAGTTTTGTTGCTTCTTTTGTTGCACAGTTCTTGATCACTCGGCTTTGTTGTTCCTCATTCTCTCCTATATAGTTTGGCTGATAGATGGATAAGCTCTAGGTGTGCTATCTCCAGCAGATCTCACCCAGCGTTTTCAAGACACAACAGCTGACCCTCATATGTTGGATTCCTGCAAGCTGCATCATCTTCAGAACACATAGTAATGCCAGGTCCCCACTGCCATCTCCCACAAGGATGCTGGACAACAGGAGAGATCATTGCTCAGTACTGGGTAGTTTTTTTAAAAAAAAGACAGCTCTCTTCTGGCTGTTTCCTAGTGAATAGCAGGGAAACAAGGCACTCACTTGGTATGACAGTGGTTTCCCCTGGAGGGGCCGTGATAGTCACAGGGATGTTCACAGTGGTTGTTTTGTCCAGGGGCGGCTGAATCATCCGAGTCACGTTCTTCTGGTTGTCGGCGTCTTCTGGCTGCTCCGGCACTTTCTGCAGATAGGTGCTGGGAAGGGTGTGCACAGGGACAACACTGACACTTCCACTAGCCTCTATCTCACACTGATTCTCCCTGAAATACAAAAGAAGAGTTGATTAAATATGACCTCAGCAGATTTGAGAAAACACACATATGCTGACACTCCAAGATGCTCTAACTATGGCGTCAGAGGCTGTTTTCCACATGTTGGTCCTTTGCAGAAAACCCACAACCTGCAGAAAACCTTGCTGGTCATATTGTGTGTGACGTGTTCCCTCTGAGATCTTCTGGGAGGATCTGTGCCACTGGAAGCAATTTTTCTTTATATAACGAGACTAAGAAACGGGGTTCATAAGTAAGGACCATGTGGCACTTTTATGCAAGAATGACACTAGCTTTCCAATATCAGCTAGGTTCTGAATGAGGTCTGACATTACGCTACGCAATGTTTTACTACAGGTTTATTTAAATTTAGTGATAAGCATTTCCAGTCCTAAACTACTCTTAATGTTAACCTAAGATGCTCAAAACCTACTGCTTTCTACTCTAGCAGTGGCTTTATTACAGAGGAAAGTGGAATTGTGCATATGATCAATCTAAGCAACATGCAAAGGGATCTGTAATCCAGCTTAAAGGAAGATGATATGCACAGGAAAAAATAATATTCAGTGCTCCTCAGTTCCTCATGGTGACACATGCTCAATGCTAAGGAATCCTAAAGAGACTTATTTATATCATTAACAAAGTTGAAAGGCAATCTTTGCTTATTAACTGTTCTAAAAGCTTCATGTATTTTATTTTTCTCACTTGACTTAGACAAGATTTAAACAGGACAGGACACACTATTGTTTTCTAAGAAAGAAACCACTTTTATTGCAGCCGTGTGCTGTGACAACTAGAAATACAGCTCACAGACTCACAGCATAAAAACAGTAAGTCCAAAAGGGTTGTAAGCAAAGGCGGAAGAGATTTAAAAATATGCAATTCAAACACAAACTTCCTTAGAAGACTGTGAAATACCCTACTGTGCATTATGTAGGAGCTGGGGCAGAGACTCCTACCAGGCCTGTTGGCTTTGGCATCAAGAAAACTATTTTCTTTTTCAAAACTTGAGCTATTCTATGGGCTGGCATGGTCCATGGTCATCTTTAGGAGTCTCAGTTGTTACTGATTTAAACAACATGGAACAACTGTAGAGCTAGGAAGCTTAAAAGGAACATCAGGAAAAAGCATTGAAGGGTATTTGGAGCTCGGTGCCCTCTGAGCTGCAGGAGGGGCCGGTCTAGCTGGGCCGCACTCACTTACTTGGCCTGGTGATTGCGGTGCTCCTTCTCCCCAGCCTCCCCGTCCTTCTCTCCATTTTCCTTCTCCACTGACTCATAGGTCGACAACGCTCTGCTCCTGAACCGGTGCCGTCTGTGGGGCTCTTCACTGTTCTCTCCCTTTGAGCCGGGTTCTCCTTCCCGGTTCCCAGACCTCGATCCTCCCCGGTGCCGGGAACGCCGCTCGCCCCTGGCCCCGTTGACCGTCCCGTTGCCCTCCTTGCCTTGCCGCTCGGCAGAATGGCGGTGAGTCCGGTGCCTGCGGTGCTCCTTCTCGGCACCCTCCTCCACCGAGCCCCGCCGATGGTGTCGCTTTCCCCCTTCCGGGCCCCTGCTGCGATCGCTTTTCCCTTCCTTGCTGCCCCCTTCCACCTCCTTGCTGCGGCTCCGGTGCTGCCGGTGCCGCTCCTCCTTGTGGTTGGTGCCAGACTCCCCGTTCTCATCCTTGGCCGCGTCCCCCTTCTCTTGCTCTCCCAATTTGTCCTTATCCCGATGCCGGTGGTGTTTCCGGGGGGCCTCCGCGCCATCGGCGGGGCTGATCTTGGTCTGCTCCACTTCCTGCACGTCCACGGGGCTCAGTTTGCTGATGTTGTTCCTGCCCTCGCTCCTGGGCTCCACCACCAGAGGCCGGTCCAGATGGGTCTTCATGTCCGGGCGGATGTGGAGGGTGGTGGCGTAACGCACGCGCTCCTCCGGGTCCAGCTCGTTGTACAGGGCCTCACAGCTGGCTCGGAAGTTGTGCATCCGGATCTGGCTCGTCCTCTGCTCCCAAACGGACTTGGATTTGGAGGAGTTCTGCTGCTTGCTATGGAGGGGAGGAAGAGGAAAAGTCAGGACCCAACTCTGTGCATATTCTCTATGAAGTATTAAAAAAGAAAAAAAAAAGAAAGAAGAAAAAGGAAATTATCAGCAAAAAGGGAATTAGAGGGTTGAACCAAAGAAAACATAGGAATGGAGAGAGAATGGCTGGCGGAAAACATGAGCAGGGAAAGCCAGCGGGATCGTCAGTGTTAGTTTGTCCCACGCGCAGAGGCACTGCGAGCCGGCCCCGCCGGAATGGAGCTATCCTGCCTCCGAAACACGGCCACCTCGCCTGGGAGCCTCGTGTGTGGACTGCAGGGTTGAAGTCACTGTTTACAAATCACACAGCGCAGCCAAAGCTCTGAACAGCCTGCAAGGCTCCCCACGGTCAATAGCACATTTCTGCACACCTGTAAATGTCTGGATGAGCAAATTAGCCAGGAGCAAGAGGAGCTGGACTGGAGGGAGGAGCAAGGGGAAATGAAGTCGGAGTGCCCTGCCGCCAGCCCCTTCCCCCTTACAGCCAGAATGAAGTGTCACTTTTCAAGCTGCAACTGCTGCTCAAGCTAATGGAAGAGGAAAGACGGTCTCTCCAAACTCAGGCCATCTTTCCAAGCTGAGGCTGGACCATTCTGCCCAAACACCACACGAATCTGGCAAAAGTAGAAACAAGAAATACTCTTCTGGATACTGTGTAAAGGCCACAGGGATGGGAGAACTGAAGGTAGATCCAGTTGCTCCTTTCTACTACCCTCTTTTATGATGAGAATACCTCCACCAGCACGGCATTTAGTTTCCAACCACATCAGTGGATCTTGTACCTAGTCAATACAGAAAGGGAAGCCATTTTTCTTCCTAAATAATGTGAGCTGAACTCTGCTTTTGCATAAAAGCAAAGTAAATCCATTGGCTCTGAGGCTGGAGTTCTAGAATTAGACTGGTTCAGGTCAGCTCCCTTTCTCCTCAGTGAAACTTCCTCCAACAAAGAGAGGAAAAGCGGGTTCCTTCCACTGATTTGCTCCGAGCTCTTCATCTGCTACAAGGAACTCGGCACGGGGCTTGCAGATCTCCAGCCCTTAACGCGCACCCCAAAATGCTGTGGACACACAAAAGCAGACGCCTTTTTCTTACATACTGTCTGTCCTTCCCTGACAGCAGAAGAACAGGAGCTTCCGAACGGGCACGGGCTGATTCAGACTGTCAGGGTCTGTCGCCGTGCTCAGCCCCGCTGGGAAGCAGCACTCGGATGGAACCACGTAACACAGTGGGAGCTGTCGGAAAGGGTTTGCGTCTCAGAGCAACGCTGCTGTGGACTTTCGTTTTCTTTTACTTTCCCAAGGATGCTGCTGACTGGTTCTGCTAAACAGGCAAAAACAGACCTAAATGCTCCCTGCAGGTGGGACGCGGGCACTCAAGCAGATGTGGAGAAATCTGAATGTACCTAGAAATCCAAGTGTAGGCAGCTAATAATCAGGATTGAAAATCTAAGTCTTCTGTTGCCACAAGGCACATCCTGGATCAATGTTCTACCATTTACACCATAGCATGACAGTGGATGACAAAAATCACTATTCTAAGCATAAATAATACCAAAAGATACTGGGGACATATCTTAGAGTCCCACTCAAAAAAAAATATGGAAAAGCCTCCCTGAGGTTGTCCACAGTAGTCAAGCACAAGACAGAAACGTCTTCCTCACAGCAAGCAGTGACCTGATACCCCTGGCGCCTTTTGTGGGGGGTTTATTTTGCAAAACTTCCTTTCTTAAGTAAGTCACCGAAACTACAGTCTCAAGCTTCTCAACGTGGAGAAGCACCTGCGACACATCCTTAATGCTGACACAATTTCTGAAGGTGATTCCCAAAAGAACACAATGCGGTCACCCACTAGCTTCGATTACCAACAAGCCAAGGAGCAGGAGGCTGGAAGAGATAACTTAACCCTTTTTCCTTTTCTTTATGAAAAGACAGATACTTCCAAAACAAATCACCATAAAGTGCAGCAAAAACACAATCAGGAAAATGTGCAGCTCGCCTACAAGCTCCTTATCATATTCAAACCAGTCCAGAACCTCAGAAGTGCCAGTGCACATGAAGTTTTCTGCAGGAGATGGAAGTAAAGCACTAGGGCAGGTCGGATCCTCTGGGGACAACCTTGAGGTTTTTTCAGAGCAAAAGCGGCAGCAGCTGGAGGGAACATGCCACGTACTTGTCCAACTGGATTTATTTGACTCTCGCTTTCTGCACGTTCTACAAGTTTCTACACATTCTCACAGCAACTGGACATGGACATCTCTCCTGTTGCTCTGCTGCACCAGTCAGTGTAGTTTATTCCAGCAAGGAAAGTAGATTTTTATCCATATTATGATATTAGGGTACTCCTTAAGGATTAAAGATTTTGCTACCATAACCGTTTAAAATATTGCTTTACTTAATGGCAAGTTGTTTCCTAAAGCTACTATTTTAACAAGCTACATAAAGGCAATTATTAGAAGATTGCTTTAACAAATAATGAATAAAAGGTGACTATAAGCATAATAATAGATATCTGCTTATGTGTATATGCATCCAAATTTATACACAGAAATGCTAATATGCATTATAAGCTTAAAATATCTGCATGGGTATGAAATTATATGCTCGGATTACAGAGGAAAGGAAATTCCTTGTTAAAAAAAACTTTCAATCCAAATTCACAATTTCTATGTATAAATTTGGAGACGTTTCCTTCAATTTTCAATTTTGCATGTGGAAAATCTAAATTAAATATTATAGTTTAGAACATGAACACAGAATTTTTTGTCTGGAAAACAATTTTGTTTCAGAGGAACTCACCACTAGCATCTAAATTTGTTTTGCCAGTGCCCCGAGGGCTGCCGCCTGCAGGCTCTAGCACCTCTTCTTCTTTGTGTTGCGTTTCCTGCCTCAACTCAAACATAAAATGCCCTGTGCTCTCCCGCCCAGCTGATACCACCACATTCATCTCAGAGACGCTGTGACCAAGGACCGTCATAAAAAGCACTGTCCAGTTTCTTCCAGGATTACTCTTGCACTAGAATGTGTTTTTGCATTGGAATTTTTGATGTTTCAATTTCAGAAGAAAAACATTTTCTTTTCATAAAGCTGCTCCTGATTTAGTGTAGACTAGAAATTCTAGATTTGGAACATGCTCTAATTCCAATATAGCACTGACCACACATCACACTGAAATCTGAACTGCCTTTCAATCTGTCATGAGTGGCAATGTCTTAGACCAGGAAAGTTCACAAAATGCCACCTTTTGAATCTTTCAATATTGTCCTCATATAGAATTCTCCATTTCCTTTACCTGCTTTTTTAGACAGCACAGTGAGACATGAGTAGAGCCCCGTCACTGGCCTAATTCAACTAAAAACATCTAGGTTAAGTATGTGGAACCATTAAGTTCTCCTAAACCTCATCAAATAACATTCCTTTTTATATTACGTGTTTTCTCTAGAGCAGTCACACTATATTCTCAAGACAAAATTCTGGAAATTATGCAATATTGGCATAGTTTTGGCCAAAATCCCACTGGGAACTCCTATCCTCTGACAAAAAGCAAGAGAAAACACATCAGGGCATGAAGTCCCCACCCCTTTTTTTGTGTGCTGTGAGGATGGAAATAAAGCAGAAGAGTCAGAGAGTGAAGATATACAGAAGCAAATGATATGGATGAAGGATGACTTGCGTTCTTGGATGCAAATTACAAATTAGGCCTGGCCGGAGACATCTAAGCTTTTCATTTCCCTTCTGGAGGCTCTCAGCTCGTGGGCGCAACAGGGACATGATGTAACCGTGCGGGAAAGAGCTGCTCCAACAAAAACTAATTTCTCTCTTCCCTGCATCAAGCAAGACAGCCGTCTAACTGCGCTGCACAGCACTTCTATCTCCAGTATTTGCACAAACGTGTAGGGAGTGATGCCACCCCTGGGCTACCAGCTGCAGAGCGGTTGCTCATGTGGCTGCTCTTGCCACTGACCACGCTGAAGTCTCAGGTGCCTGAGGCTGCTGCAGAAACTCAGCGCTTCTGAGGGGAGCAAAAGCCCAGCTGGTGAAAGTTTTGCTTTATTTACCATTCTCTAAAATGGCTTAATAACATGCCATTTGTCATGTCCATGCAGTAGCTGATACCTCTGGGTCCTATTACAAAGAAACAATAAACAGCAACACAAAGGAAAACACAAGTGAGCGGTACAAGCATCATTTTGGATTCAAGCACCCAATACAATATAGCGAAGATACGTGTCAAAGTCCAACTTCCCAAACAACTGTATGTCGTGGATGAATGAAGGTGCCAGGCTGTTCAAATAATCGAACACAAATCAAATATTAAAAAAGCAACATATTTACTCACTTAACTGTGTGTTATCACCTATATGCCTATAAGTGAATTGCAATTTTTTTCAAATTTTCAGTATGCATTTTAGATAAATACTGATTTCCTGAAAGAACTAGAGCATAACTGTATACAATTAATTACCTCTTCTCACCAAGTTAAAAATGGATTTCCTACTACTTGCAAAGCTTGACTTTTAATTATTTATATTTTTTAAGCAGTACAAAAGTTTGGAATTAACCGCAGACTCACCTTGACTTTTTTTTTTCTCTCTCCTCAAAGCTAGCTCGGGTATTTTTGCCCAAAGTTTTTCACCAAATTAGAAAATTCAAAAAATCCTTTAAAAATTAATCAAAGGGAAAACACAGAAGAAAATCTCCTGCCTGTAAAAAAGCTTTTTAAATATATCTTGTTCTTTTAGAAAGTATAGATTTGCAAATCCTGATTCTTACTGATTTTAAAGGCCTTTTATAAGGTCTTTTATGCTGTTTAAGCAACCTAAAGGAGAAAAAGGAACAGGTTTTTTTTGCAGATATACTAAGAAACACCCTAACATAGGCAAAGTTACCTTTTTTTGGTAAATTATTGTGTTCAGGGAATAGAGGTGAGTTACACCAACAAAACTTCTTTCCGAGACATGTAATACCAGGGAGGAGTCAGCAACCGAACTCAATGGCAAATGCCACTAGATGTGGGCAAATCCTCCATCCAAGGGGATTTGGGTTCCATGTTATTTAAATCCATCTTTTTAAAAGGCGGCTTTGTCCCTGGAGGATTGGAAAAGCCTTGGTCCAGTCTATGCCCTGAGTGTTCACTGGCCTAATCCCGGCGGTTGGGAGCTAAGGAATGGGATCTCAGGCTGGTGTAACAATCCCAGTCGAACACCGCTCACAGACACTTTGCATCTGCTCTGACCAGTTGCCAAAGTCCAGCTTTGGTCACAGAAGCTAAATCCAGGTATCCTAATCAAATATCCTTAATGCAGAGATGCCCAGGATCCAACGAGACCAAGGACCCCCCCAAGGACGTGGGGAGCAAGGAAGATGGCAGGAAGCTGGTGGAAAACCTCCTGGCTTCTCCATGCTCCATACACTGCATCCTGCTGTGGTGCACGTAAGACAAACCCACGCATGTTTGAATTGCACTTACTTGTCTCTCCAAAAGCATTAAAGAAGAAAGATAACGTCAAGTGGAAAAAGCATAAACTCAAAGCAAAAGCACTAAGATGGGATGATGACAAGGATGACAAATTTTGCTGTATTAGTTGGCGGAGAACAATGGTATTTTCTACAAACCTGCACTGCTGTCAAATCACACCCGTGATTCACAGCAAAGCCAGCAAGATTTGTTTGTTAGAAAGTGTGCGGAGAGAGTGGAAGGTATTGCACCGTGTTCACGAGGGCACATAGGAGCTTGCGAGTGTCTCCCTTCCCCAGTAGTATCTGGTACCTTTAAGCTCCAACTCAGAGAGCACAAGCATAACCAGTGCTCTCAAGTATAAATTTCCCAAAGATTTTATAAAGAGTTTTGTCTCCTTAGGCCCCGTTTGCAGAAGCCAGATCCCTTTAAAGCCGTCATCCAGCTTGTGTTTAAAGGGTGCACTCGTGGTGGGCCCCATTCTCCTATTGAACCGTAAGTGCAAACACTGGTGGAACGTCAAAGCCACTAGCCCAGTGCACAATAAACACAGAGAACAAAAACACTGCTGAGAACAAGACAAACCAACAAAGGAGGGCAAAAGGAAAACATTAGGGAGGAACAAAATAAAATAGTGGGGAGGGAGGACAAGGGAAAGAATAACAAAGGAAGGAAGGGGGGAATTATCACAGTCAATGTGCAAAACACTACAGAGTTGCTCACGATCATATCACAAGCGTTTTATGGCAATGTTGCACACCTTCCAGCCCTTCCACTCTATGTTGGCCTGGAGGCTATCCACAATGATGGGAATGATTTTGGAAAAGAACAGAAGGGAGTGAAGGCACCAGGGAAAGGGAAGGAAGGAGGTTTATAAATATAGAGATAGGTATCATAAATCCATTTACTGAATATCGTAACAGAGAGCAACTCACGGTGAATTTACGCTGGAGACTGACGAGCTGCGAGATACAGTACCTCGAGTTTGCTTTACAAAACTGCACATGCAAAAACAAACAAAAAAAAGAAAACAAAAAGTGAGAAAAAAAAAGAAGAGAAGAGAAACTATAAAAGACATCGGGAGGAGACTCATACAGGCTGTGTCCTATCGAATGCAGACTGCAGCGTGCATCTCGGGAGACCAGGCAAGCTTCATAAAGTGTGGAAGCCACAGACACACCATCCTCTAGTCAACAGGAAGACAACCAAAGAATCAAAACGGAACCAAAAGGGAAAAAATTAAAAGGTGAACCAAAAGCCACAAGATGATATTAACACTTTATGCCTCCAGGTGCCATACTCACACAACGGGAGTCCTCGGCAGAGCCATCGTTAGGACCTCCGGGTAGAGGTTTTTGTGGAAGAGTTTCTGTTTGCTTTTATAGATGGGCTGTAAATGATTAATTCCAAGTGGGAGAAGGATGCCAGACTCCTAACTCCCAGCCAGGCTCCATGACATGGATGAAGAAGCCTCTGTGTGGAGCCATTGGGAGGACCTGGGCCATTCCCAGAGAACCAGGATTCACCTGAGCCCAAATGGGCCCCGCGTTGCTCCTTGCTCATTCCTGCCTCAGGTTCTCTCCTCAGAGGCACCTACCTCATTCTGCCTGGGCTCAGGGATGTGCCTTATCCATCCATGTATGGCTCAATATGCCCCGAACTCAAAGGGCTGCAGTTCAGGCAAGGGATTACACTTTATTTACACTTTATTAAGGGGGCTTGTTTCCATCCACATGGAATTTTGTAGATTCTCCTCCATTCAGTGCATGTTTGTATAAACGACACTATAATGTGGGGGGTTCTAAATACAGAAGGATTTAAATTTAACTGGAAAAGACTTTGTTTTTCTTTGGCAGGAAATCTACAGAAAACTAGGACTCTAAGTATCTTGATAGATCTTGTCTTGAGGTGCTAATTTTTTCATAGCTATAAACAATAATCTTTATAAGTCTACATCATTTGCAGAACCCACCCAGAAGGCTGAAAATAAAATCCCTTCATGTCCTGAATTTGCCTTTTCAGTTTAAACCTATATAAAAATGTTTAAATTCAACAAACCAGAAGGTCCAGTTAATATCTGGTGTTCTTTGGGTATCATGTCAGTTTTCGCTGTACATAGGTTTTGAATATAACTTCACTAGAATTAATAAAATACCCTCAACAAAAATGTTGGCCCAGGTGAAGGATACAACATGACTGTCTAGAAGTCAAGGTACCTGGGGCATATATATGGAAAATTGTGACAGGCATTTTCAAAAGCTTTGCTTGAGCAAATAATGTGCTGCACACCCATGTACAGAATTCTAACTAAACCTCAGCATTTTTCAATGTTTCTATTTGTAGTGTGCTAGAGGAAATGAGAGTGAGAGCGGAATCAGGGGGTCAGCACGCTCTGCTTGTTTGCTGGTTGAAATTGCTGCTCCAGGTTGCTCAGGCTGGGGACCCCTTCACTTCTTTGCTGGAAGCCCCAGGCTGACAGTTGAAAGTGCAAAGAACCTGCTGACTGCACAAATGCCTTAAGGATAACTGAAATTAGCTGGGCAAGCCAGGTGTAAAAACTGTGATGGAGGAGNGGGTCAGCATGCTCTGGTTGGTTGCTGGTTGAAGTTGTTGCTCCAGGTTGCTCAGGCGGGGGACCCCTTCACTTCTTTGCTGGAAACCCCAGGCTGACAGTAGAAAGTGCAGAGATGAATTTGCTGACTACACAAATGCCTTAAGGATAACTGAAATTAGCTGGGCAAGCCAGGTGTAAAAACTGTGATGGAGGAGAATGTACAGGGCTGGTTTCATTCACCTGAGATTCAGAATCAATATTTTGCAGTGGTACCTGGGGAAATTTTGCTTTTAATTGCTGAAAGCAGACCTCAGCTTCCCTCGGCAGAAGGCTTAAAGGGTTCTTTGCACTTATGCTTGCCTAAGTCGCTGTAGTGCAAGTTGGAGACCACACTATGATTCTGCCAAGTACAAGCTGGCCAGACGTGATGCAAACACTCTGGGGTCATTCCTGTTCTCATTGCTAGAGCCTCTGTTTCTGAATAAAATATATAAATTCTCGCAGCAACTGCAGATTGTAATGCCAGGAAGCAAAGACAACCTTCTTTTGCAAGTCAAATCAACAGAAGAATTTGAGCTTTGCTTGGTGCTACTTACCATCAGAGAGGGAGAACGAGAGTGTCTGTGGAGCTGAGTTGCCATTATACCAATGGCAAAGGCAAAAAAGGTAAGCTAAGAGGATGAATCACAGTACCTCACACACCAACACACTTGAAGGGAAGAAAGGGAAGAAATCACAAGCCAGCAAGATAAAAGAACACCTCTTCTAGTCTACACCATCAAACAGGGTACTTCATGTGCTAGGTGTTCAGGCACGCTTCTTGCTGGGTTCTGTTGGGTATTGACAGCCCAACAGGGATTTTAAAACAGATCATGGTATTCCCAAGACAATAGGAAAATACAGAATCTCTGAGATAAAGTCCTTGAGAAACAGAGCAACTCCCACCCTTCCCCCCCAAACCTGTACAAAAGGGACAGCCACCTCAGATGTCATTATGAAATGATGTGCTACCTATATTGCAGTTGGTCAACTTGTGTTATCAGGCTGCTTCTACCTGCAGGCATTCAATTAAAGTGCAATTTGCTTTGAACAACCACGTGAGTGACCAGCAAAAATCAGTGAGGGCCTGGAGAGAGACAGAGGTCTTTAAAGGTTGGAAGATCCTGGAAATCAGGTGTCACTTTAAGCAGATGAAAGTGGGCAATGCTGTAACAGTGCTCAGTGCTGGCGCACACACTGCCTGCCACAACGGCCACGTCTGGAGCTGCTCCTTCCATATGGAACTCATACTTTATATTTACGCCTAAACCATTTATTTGGTCCGTCAACAGCTGTAACCCATTACCACACTGAATCGAAAAACCTCAAAAGCAACAAACCTAAAAAGCTTCATTTGGCCTGTCTTAGGCATAACTACTTACCAGATTCCTGCAAATTTAGCATTTGATTGCTGCTGTAATGGCTATTTTGAGACTCTTTCTAAAAGAAGCTGAAGAGGGGCCATTGGGAATGCAGAGGATTAAAGAAATGCAAAAGTGTTTGGCATCGGTAGCCCCTGAGCAGGCTCTCGACAGCTCCTCTGCGCTGTCTGTGCTGTGTGTGTGCTCAGTGCAGCCCCTTTTGTACATGACATTGGTGCAGCTCTGGCTGGAATAGAAGAGGTGGGCGAGGATCTCCAACGTGGGGAGTTTGCCCGTTGGATTTGTCAAGAGGCAAGTCCGTTTGCAGAAAACAAAGCTGTTTCAAAGCAGAGGCTTTGCGCTGCCCACAGAAACAAGCCCGAGCGCTGGCCGCCCCGCTGGTGCCCGTCCGCGGGGCAAGCTGTGCACTCTGCAAGGAGGGCGGGTGCCCGTGTCCCCCTCCTCCATTCTGGCCACCAAGGAGGCTGCACCAATGGTTTGCTCTGGAGGCCCCTTGCTCGGTACAGTCGCCCCAGTCAAGAGGCCGAGCGCTTTGAAGGTTGTACGAAACAGAGGGGCTTAAGGACAACGCTGGGCAAGCTGGAACAAAGCCAGAAACTCACCTCCAGAAACAACAAAGCAAGGAAAATGCTAAACAGAAAACAAAGATCACAAAAATAAGAATGAAACAATGGGCTAAAATTAAAATGCAATAACATATGTTAAACAAATATTTTGTTTTAAGCCAAACGCTGCAACCATGGCAAAACCAGCCTAGCTTTTAACCCTGAAAATCACAAAGCAAAAGGCCTGTTCAGGATAGAGTTCACCAGGTGAAAAAGCAAAGTGTGGTCAGACCAATGCAAGTCCCTTCGGTGGAGCAGAAGACAAACCACAGCAGTCCCGGGAGACTGGTGAAACGGGAGCTACAAGCTAAGTGCAGGTAGAATATTATAATGGAGCACTTTGAGTCAGCTCCAAGATAGATGATACCTTGATCCTGCTGCAATGATCAATACATCATTAAAACACATCCCCATGTCAGAGCAGCATTTCACCACGGACAATTCTGGGCTCAGGCCGCAGCCTATTGCACGTTTAAATGGGAAGGCAACACTTCATGCCCTCCCAACAAGCTGACACACTAAATAAATAACCATTTCTTTTAAGCCAAGGAAATTACATTTTGCAAAAAATGCAATAAATGGAATGTTTCCTGGAGCTCGGCCGGTGTAAGAGCAGCCGGAGGTGCAGGAGTGCGCAGACCTGCACACCAAGAACGCCACAGGGATGGCAGAGCACGACAGGGACGGAACAGAGCTGAGAGCAGCACTGGGAGAAGATAAATTCCCACTGCTTGCTACAGCCCAGACGAGATGAATGAGCAAAGCTGCAAGTGCAGCATCGCACCCTTCAACCTGAACTACCGCTGCTGTGACTCAACCCAGCTCCCTGGGGGCTTCATCACCTCGGCAAGAGGTGGGCAAACATCCTGGGAACAGGAATGTCATTGCTGAGAAAATGCAAGTTATGGTGCCCTCTGCTTCCTCCTGACACTCAAAAGACTGATTTTGATTGACAAAGGTCCAAAAATTTCATGTTTTCACAACACTGATGTGTCATAGCTGTTATCATCCAAACTAATTGTGACATATTTTGAAAACAAAATTTAATCACAAAAAAATAGTTTTTCTAGAGAGAAAAATATAAAGCAAAAGGGTAAATCCACAAAGGATTTGCAGTAGCGCCGAGGGAGCTCGGTCCAAATGTTTCCACCACCCACCCAGGGGCACGCAAGCTCTGCAGGTACCTGCCTTTTTGATGTCCCCAGCATCAACCTTATTGGTTTAGCTAAGGCATAAGTGTTGCAAACCTAACAACTATAGCAGCTGAGTCCTTATGAGTTCTCATTATGGGCAAACCTACCTATTAAATGGATCACTTTGGCACCTATTCATTAAACATCTTCCGGATCATCAGCCTGCAATCCATCCATGCATCCATTTATCCCTCTCAAAACACCTAATTTCTCCCCTTCCCTTTATGTCTTCATCCATTTGGTCACCAATATATTGACCTTTTGCATTTTCTTCCAAGCTCAGGCCTCCTCCATGCCAGTGACCTTGAAGGCATCTCCGATGGATGCCACAAGGCAGAGCCAGCCAGAGGCAGCGGGGCAGGAGCTCAACTCTGCTCTCCCGCACTGCAGGCACCACGTTGCCACTGACAGCAAATGTGGAAGCAATTGATTGCATTTTCAAATGGGTTCATTGGTAAGCCTAATTCCCTGTACAAATGTAGGGATCTGGACAGACACAATCTGAAGCACAAGAAGAAATCCACCATCTTGTACTCACTTTCAAATAGGATTATAAATCTGGACCTGTGATACTGAAATCTAGGTGGAAGTCAGGTGAGAAATCATGGAATAAGGTTATTTTTAGCTCCTTTAAAGTGGATTTTCTGATTTCTAAGCAATCCACATATGTACTATACTTTCATTTAAAAAAGGAAGAAAATAAGCTCCATTATTTGCTTCATCGAAGAACAAGAGCAAATATCCGCACTTGAGCTCTTCCTGAGACTGGGTAGGAAATCCTTGTAAGAGAAGGATTATAGTGAAAATCAGCACACGAAATGGCATTAACAGGAGCTGATTAAAGCAATAATTGCAAAATACAATGCTAAATAATAAAATAGCTGTCAAATACTATTATCTTCCTTGTGTAGTGAATGGGCTCCATTTGGTCCACTGTCTTTGATGACATTGATTTACAGTCCCACTAACAGAGATCTCATGAGGTTGCTCTACAGCGAAGGACCAAACGGGGATCCTGCCACATTCCAGATGTTTGGGTTAAACCCAAGGAAGCAAGTTTCCTTTCTGAGGTTTCATCTTCCCCAGCTCCTGGGGTTTTCCCTACTAGAAGCTATTGGAAAATACCAGCGGCTCTCAGCAAAATGCAGGACTAATTCTTTTCCTGTCAATATTCCTGACACTACAATTCCTGAAAAGCTACATGAACCCTTCAAAGAATGTGCTTAGTCAATGAGGCACTCGAGGGGAGGCACATTTCAAGCACAGAAGCCATAATCCCACACAAGCAGAGCTTGCATTGACCACCATTTGCAGCAATATCTGGACAAGTATTTCCACCTACACAGAAATGCTTCACATCAGCTTAGAACAGGATATCTGAAAAGGCGAGCACCAAAGGAACACTTCTGAGGCATTTTTCCAAAGTGATATTACAGAATCGGTGCATATGTCCATACCTATGCAGTGAAAATGTACTTGAAAATGCAAACTGATCTTTCCAAGAGCAAATCAGTGACTGTTCACACATGAAACTTTTTTTTTAATCCCAGAACACTTTTAGAAAGCAAAGAATGAACATTCAAGTCATTCTTTTCAATACGATGTTTAGGAGGATGCTTTTATGCTTAAATTCTCTAAGCAGAGATTATTTAACAATATTCAATGTTCAAACACACACACCGCAAAGTTAAAAATCCAAAGTGAAATGTTGACACTTCACCTGGTGAAATCTATCCTAGGACACTTTTTAGACCTTCTAAAACACAGTTATTCATAGCAAGGCAAAAGATGAGATATTACAAACAAACAAAGCAAAATTAAAAAAAGTACCTAACTAAACACATGGTTATGCGATCAGCACCAGAGTATTCAGTCAACCTAAAGCCCAGTCAGTAACAGGGACACTATAAAGGGGCTTACAGAGTACTATGGGATGCTACAGCTGAACAGACATATACCAACACTGGAAACAGCAACAAAGTGACCAAGTTCCCCCAAAATAAAAGACAACGCTTACGCGGCGATAGAAATGTTAGCTGCAGACATGGGGCTGACTTCTGCAACTTCCTTGGCCTTTTGCAGGGCAAGCTTTTGATTTGTGGCTTCTTCCATCTCCTCTTCATCCTGTTAAAGAAAACCAAGACAAATCACAGCATGCATCACGCAAGGACGATGGCAAGACCTTATCGAAGGCAAGGGGCAAGGGGCACACGATGCCACCCTGTGCTGCAGAACCTCTGGAAACCCATCTGGGCCCTTCCGTGGGGTCCTGCTGCCATCAGCAGTTGGCTGGCAGGAGAAACACGAGGTTTGCTGCATTTTCCTAAGAGCAACCTGCAGCCTCCTCTACCCAGCAGGCTGCAGCAGGGACAGCAGTGACATGAAGTCTGACACTTCTAGAGCAGAGGGACTCCTAGTTATCTCAGGAAATCGCGTGCTTAAAAGCATTCTAAGACTTGCATCATCCTGAAACCTCTGAGACGTGGACTTCTAATGCCTTCCTGACTTCTGGCCAAAGGGACTTTGTAAAACAGGAAATCCAACAAGCAGCCAAGGATCTGACAGACCCCACCATGCTAGTTTTATCCTACTTTTCATCTGCAACGCTGCAGAGTATTGGGTGAAAGCAGGAAGAAGAAGCTGTGTCAAAGTGCCCATCAGAAAGCTGGTTATGCTCACGCCTTCTGCGTAACCCACAGTTCACAGAGGGGGATTTTTAACCTCTGTTGGCGTTGCAGGTTCCCACCAAGCAGAACCATGATTTCTGTTCTCCTTCTCAATGTACCTTCAAGAGAAGCACATCGCTCCTGCTCCACAGCGTGTGGTTTTATACTGCCTTGCCCGTGACTGTGGGCAGCATCCAGGGGCAGGAGGATGTGCTCTGCTCTCAGAAGGCACTCCAGCAAATTTAGGGTTTCCCTGGTCACCCTGAGATCATTTGCACACCCGTTTCATCAGGATACAGAACAAGGTGCTCTTTGACATGAGAGACATAACAGGACTGCCAGTGGAGAGAAGATTTCAAAAGCAGAATTTGGGGACAGTTTTAGAGTCCTTTCTGAACAAGTAGACACGGAGGGAAAATGTCAGTAGATGGAAAAAATGGGAGAGCTTTTCCAAAGACTTGAAATCCAAAGGGATTCAGGAAGATCTAAGAAACCACTAGCAGCAAAGTTAGGAGAGTTTAAGTCGTTCATAAGTTTGCACTAGCAGAGAAGGGAGTAAGAGAGACCTGGGGAGGGGGCTCCCTCCTTTGCTTTGGGAGGAAGAGGTGAGGTTGAAGAACAGATTCTTTAGATACGTTCAAAGCAAAGCAGTTCTTTGCTTCCCCTCCCAAAAGAGTCATTTCAAAGTACTGCTGAGTTGTATAAAAGGTGCAAGGTGATACAGGTTAAATTAAATATAGCTAGAATTCTAATACTTCCCATTAAGGTCACCAGGCCCAGCTAAAACGCCCAGGAAATGTTCGAATGTTATGATAAATTAAGTCCTGTTCTATACCCAAAACTGGAAATGATGATTGAAATGCTCCAGACATGAAGGCCAGTTGGAAAACGTTGTCTTTCAGAAACAGCAGTTGCTGCTTATTGTTTCCCACATTAAACGCGGCGCTGATCTTGATGAGTTTTACAGCAAAAGTGTCAAGAAAGTCTCCTGAGATCAACTGACTCCAGAGAAACTTAATTATATCCCCAGGCCATTTTTGATTTTTTCATGGTCATATTTACTTAGCAACAAATCCCTCAATTCATCAGGTATGCTATATAATTGAATTAATTTTTATCTATTTTTCCTCTTCTTTTGAAAGCCCCAGTGATTTGGGGGAGGGGGATCATAAAGAAAATTAAAGCAAAAGAAAGAGTTTCAGAAGAAGCTTTATGATTTGGCAATGCTGCTGAATCCATTAATATTTAATTATACTTTATAAACATCAACAGTCAGGTTTCTAACCATCCCAGTCAGCTGCTGAAATATTCAGAAAGAAGCATTAAGCATTAAAAGGATTAAGAAGTAGGATGAGCTTCACTCTCCAACAACTGTGCTGGGCCTGATCCCTCAGCACGCGCAAGGGCTGCTCACGAAGCTGCTGCTAAGGAGGGCTGGGAAAATGGGTCCCTCCAAGGCAGAGACTGCTGCAGCCTCCAGAAAGCACAGCAAGAGCTGAGTATTTCTGCAGTTCCAGCGAGGGAAAGCAGCCCTGCCAGCCACTGCTAAAGCCCACGGCTAGTCAACCTCCTTCCCTGGAAGGAGAAGCCAAGGTAAAGTTTGTGAAATATGAATGCCAAGATGGGCACAGTGCCCTTTATACTGTTGCAGGTCACCAGGATTGATAGCACCTGGACAGCCATAACCACTAGATAGGAATATTCTTATCTGCATGGTGAGAACAAGCTAGAAAAATGCAAACAAAATCTGATGCAGCCTCATAAACACAACATATTCTGCAAGAGGTCAAAAGCATGTAATACGAAGAGAAACTGCAGCATTTGGGATCCATCCTGCACAGACTCAGACTGTGTATTTTTTCTCCGTAAGGAACGTTCCAGCATACACCTGAGCACACAGCAAAGCTGCATCAGCACCAGCACCAGCTCCTCTCGGGGTGTCGCTTTCCACCCATGCTGTGGCTGGTGTCTTCCACCCGGTGAGAGCCAGGAGGGTTTTAGCATCTTGACTGAAATTTCGCAGAAGCCTCTTCAAGTTGTTTTCCATACAGCTGACGGAGAATTTTAATTCTTTGATTCATCCCAAAACTCAGCAAGGTACAAAGCATCAGCGTGAAACAGCAAAAGCAGCAACACGACACCTGCATCTCCTCTCTTCTAAGCTTCAAATACTGAATCAGCCAAAACCCTTTAGACGTTTTGCCTCTGCTCTTGAAAATGATTGCTAGGAATGCATGTGGACCTGCAAACAGGAGCAACATGAAAAATGCCCACTCCATGATAAAAAGAAGCTAAGGAATATGAGATGGTTCATGGAAACCAGCCTCTGTAATGAAGCCAATGAAAATGAGAGTCAACTTCCTCACCAAAGGACTCTGCAATGCTAATTGCTATCCAGGTACTGCATGAACAGACCCATTAGGAAACCAGAGTGTCGGAAGGGACGGGTCAGAAACGCCACAGACCCAGCAGCTGTGTCCAAGCTCACGTGCATTTGGGGAGGTGATGGAAGGACTTGAGAAATCTCAGTCACTCTGGGAGAAGGGAGACAATCTGCCACAGCACTTGGCAAAGCCTGAAATAACAGTGATCTTGTACAAACCTTGGTGAGCTCCTGTGCATTTGCAAGGTTGTCAACAGCAATAGCCAAGAAGACGTTCAGAAGTGTATCTTTGGAGGAGCAGCTAAGGAAAAGTTTTCATACAAATACACTAAATAATTCCTCTTATGCTGCCAGGACCCTTCTTCATGCACTTAAAATATTCAGTATATTATAGACTGACCCCTTGCACCTCTGTTTTGTCTTCATGTATGATGCACTCGGATCTGCCAGGACCTGGCTCTACAGCATAAGAGGCATTGGACCAACCCACACCTCATATTTATATGCTGAGCAGTGGGCTTTATAGGACTATTGGTGCAATTGATAAGGGACCCTGTAGGGGCGTTAAGACATGCAAAAGCCCCTGCTCCCTCCCTCCAGGAAACCCACACCCATGCCCATACAGACACCAGACTCTTGCCGTCTGCTTTCCCCTCTTAGGGACAAGCAACAGTCCCTGGGAGACTGGTCATGTTAATGACAACATTTGCATAACATAAATATACAGCTATACAAAAGCATTCATCTTTTTGAAAAAGTTAGGCTTATGTCAGGGCTGTGTTACACACCAGTGGGAGGAAATTCTCATGACTTACCTCATCCGAGTCAATACGACAATTAGATCACTGCTGCCATCCTCTCGGCGAGCCCTGCGGTGCCACACGGAGCACGACAGCACGAGAGCCGTTAGCAGGGCCTGCACGTTAGTGCAGCAGGACAAACGCCCATGCCCACCCCAGCCAGAACCTCTCTGTATAATTGGGTTATATTCTTAAGACATAAGATTTCCCTGCACCTATTAGTTCATTTATTATTTTCATTCTTGGTCCTTAATGATTTCAGCTATTGCTTGTCTCTTCATATATCTTATAGTTGTTATTCCACTTATATGTCTGCAGAACAGCCCAGAGAAAATTGTAAATCTGATAGCTTTGCATACAAAGGGAGAGTGTGCAAAACAAAGTCGCATCTAAATTACTGTAGAAAATGCATTAAGCTCTTGAACATCACCCGGTGACAGAAGATAGGATCACTCCACCATTGCTTCAGAAAGATATGCTAAATATGAACGTACATGATAATGTAGGTGATCTAGCACATATTCGCTCTCTGGCCTTTATAGCAACGTATTATCCTCATTAGTGCAAAGCAAAATATGAGTTTGGGACCAGAGAGAGCTCTCATTAAGATGAGTAAAAAGGCTGCAGTAGTTATAGAGAGATACCTGATCCAAAAGCAAATAACAAGAGGTGCTCTGGTCGGAGCTGGTGGTGAGGCACAAAGCAGTGCTAGAGCAGAGCGAGGCAGCCACGCGAGCGAGGAGGGAGCCGGCAGGACTCTCCCAAGACACCGTGGCCTGGGCGCCTCTCACTGCTACCCCTGTCCCAGCGAACAGCTCCAAGAGGCAGCTGAGGTTTCTCGCTAAACAGAGCCCCAGGAGCGGCGCCAGGCTGATTCACCAAGGCTGGGCCAGTCACACCAAGCCCCTCTGGCCCAGGTGCCCCGAGGAGCTGCAGGCAGAGCACGGGCATGGGCCACCCATTGCTGCAGGCCTTTTTGCTTTTCCTCTCAAGAGTCTTCAAACATAATCTGATCAAGAATTTTATAACCAGGCACCCACCAATTCCCATTGAAATGAATGTCTCCAGAGCCCAAATAATTATCAAAACCAGATCCCNAAGAGTCTTCAAACATAATCTGATCAGGAATTTTATAACCCGGCACCCACGTCTCTAATTCCGATTGAAATGAATGTCTCCAGAGCCCAAATAATTATCAAAACCAGATCCCTGGCTCCCAACAGTAGGAAACAGAATCTGCATCTGTCCAGAGAGCTCCAGGACAGGAGGGTTTAGGCTCCGTCAGTGTCCTGGCTGCCGAGGCCCACGGGGCTGGCACGCAGGAGCTCCCAGCGCTTCTGCAAGCAGAGACCCGGCCACCACGTTTGTTCCCCGAGCAGCAGGGCAGGGAGGGCTGTACTGTGCGTAGACGATCGCTCTGCGTCTGAAAGAGGTTTGAAACGCAATCCCCATCACCTGCTGCTTCCTCTGCACCACAGGGCAGCAAGGAGCACAGGCGGGAGCACATCCTTCCTGGGGAGCCAGGAGCAAAATGGAAAGAAGATGACACTGAAATACGGGTTTCCACCCGCACTGCTGTCTCCTGAATGACAGACTGAAGTACGAGCTCCACCAGACTCTCATTTACAAAGACACCGATTTCCCCATTCCCTGACGCACCCGTTGGAGCGGAGGGCTCCAGTTTCCCGGGTGGGAGCAGAGGCGCCAGCATTGCTGGTGCTGCCGCGGGACGGGGCAGCCACCGCTGTTTGGGTTCCTTCCTTCCTCCAGGGTGCTCCCAGCACGTTGGAAACGCTCCAAAGCCTCCCACTCGAGGAATAAATGCCGCACTAATAAAACTACCTTCCTACCGCTGCCTCCTACACACCCATCCCCAAACGCCTCATGCAACACAATCAGCCACTGCAAAGACAGATATTTTTAACGGACCATTTTGATCCAACTCTAAGCAGACATAACCTGGTAGAAGTGTTTTTTCCTGCCCAATAAAGGTCCCTCTGCCCCATTAGACGAGCTCTGGGAGTTCCCGGGCACAGTGCAAACTCCAGCTCCGGGTCTTGGACTCTCAGCCCACGCTGACCCCGGCCAGGCTTCCCACAGCAGCAACAGCCAAAGGCAGCCAGGGCCTCGTCTGGGGGCTGGCACTTCCCAAGAACCTGCTGCATTTCACTTACGGCTCTTCTGCAGGGTCTCTCTCTTCTTTCTGGTCTACGGGATAAGATTTGGCAGGGGGTCGGGTATCTCTTATTCCCTCCAACAGATATCACTTTACAGGATAACGATGAATGCAGATGCAGTGTCATTTCCCAGAAAACGGGCCAAATCCTTCTGTGGAACAAGTAGTGTAATATAGGAGACTTCCTCTTTATAAAAGCAAAGCTTTGGGTTCTTCTCCTTGCAAAGTCTCTTGAAAAATGGATATAAACAGATTCAAAGCAGCAACAGAGTTGCAATAGGAAGCAGGGGAAGTCAGCACCCACTCTCATCTCTCTCTTTTTCATGATTAGGACCAATTACAAAGCCTCAAGCAGCTCAGGGAGAGGAAAGGAATCCCTTACGCTTAAAAAAGGCAGATTTTGCAAACAGGTCCCAAATTACTAGCTCTGCTTCTCAAAACAAAAAAACTTGATTCCATCCTTCTAAGTTCATAAAAATGAACTCACCAAACGCTGATGTTTAAAAAGTGAATAAATCCACTCCGAGCAAAGGGACTGACATGCCTTTGGTTTGGCTGCTGCTCAGCCTTCCAGATGGGGCTTAGGAAACCGGTTTCAATGTGTGATGCGAGAAAATCAAAATGGGAAGGCACAAAACAGAAGGCCTGGGCTGCCCTGGAGCCTGCTTGGGGAGGGCTGGTCACGACTCCACACCTGATACCCGAAACAAACAAACAAACAAACAAAAAACCACGCTGTGCAAATCTCCCATATTTTTAAAGCTTTTTCTGAGGTTTCTGCAAGGCACGGAAGGGATCTTTGTGAAAGGTAGACTGGCTGTAATACTTAAGTCCCAAGTTAGAGATGATCCATCAATGTAGGACTGCTCTCTACAGGGTATCCTATATCCAAGCTAGGGGGTTCTCCCTGGAAGGATAAAACTAGGCCAAACACATATATATCTTACCCCCACTTTTTTCCTAATGTTACTATGACACCACTTCTGCAGCGCTACTAATGACTATTTTACTTTCCACAAAAATGTGGAACTGTGTTTTTTCTGGCAAGCTAAATTTTATTTTCAGACATTCAGATGTTATAATTTTGTCAGTTAAAGCTGGCAGCAGCCGCTGGTGAGTTAGACAGTTGAGCTCGCCCTCAGCAAAACCACCCTCAGCATCCAAACCGCGGTCGGTGAAGCACGGCAGCAGCACTGACCTTGGTGAATATCAGCACAGGCATTGGGGGTTGTTGCTGCTATCCCCTCCGTAGGGGCCCTGGTCTTCCATGGGCATCTCCAGCCTCATCCTCACCTCAGGAAGCTTAAAGGCAAACACGTCCATGTGCCACGCAGAAGAGCACTCCAAATTCTTCAACTGACCTCTCCAGACTGACCTGACTCCGTGCCTCTCAGACTGACCTATTTCTATAAAAGAAATCCAGTGCAAATCTCTGAGTCTCCTACAAGGATGTACATCGCCACAGATTTGCTTCAGGTTTATATCAAGAAGCAGGTGAAGCTTTCTTCAATCAATGTGCTCTGTTATAAAATTATTTCTGGGCTTGTCATTTCCTTCCCCCCATGCCTGAGGGCTCTATCTGGTGACACTGGAAGTGCCACCAGCCTCGGGCACGCCGCCAGCAGGGACTGTCCTGCACAAGCAGCGACCGAGTCTCCAGTGTGAAGAGCTCTGGAGTGCAGGATCACACCAACTGCCAATCACTCCAGGGGAAATAAAGAAAACCACTGAAAATAATAAATACTGAAAGATCTACTTCATTAAAATGTCTTTAAAAATACATTTCCCCAGCTATAACCTTCCTATGAACCTATCCAGCAGCTAAAGAGGAACTTAGATTGATGCGTGGTTTTGCTCTGCAACATGAGGTCCCCTTTAAAGGTAAAATAACACAGCTGGGGTTCGCTTAGCACACCCAACCAGTCAGTTGTGTCCAAATGCTTCATAGAGTGACCATTATTTTATACTGATCCTTTACCATCTGGTCTGCCCTCTGCCTTGGTGAAATATTTCCCAGATAAGTGACAGCAAGTTACAGAAACTATTGCTATAGAAGATTTCCAGGCTTTCCCTTATGGTGTATGTGAACAGCCAGCAAAGGCAGGGAGGTGGGAAGAGTCCACTGGTGTTTCAGAGAATGTCAAGGGGAGTGAAAACAAATGACCGCAGAGAAGCAGGTATGGGGTAAGTGGTGTCGCTTCCCAGCGAGGGGTGGAAGTGTTCTCATGCTTGTGTGAGCATCGCAGGAAGGACAACGCACAAGCACAGGACAGAGGCTGCTCCAGCTGGGGCAGCCGGAGGTGATGCCAGAGGATCCCATTCCCCAGCTCCTGCAGCAGCCTCTCCTGTAGCCGGCTCTGGAGGAGGCTGCACCGAGTGCCCGAGACGGCACTGCCAGGGCATCGTCCCCCTGCTCCTGCCCTTCTAACAAAACCTAATGGACAAGGGAGAAGCTCCCTCCTTTAATGCAAGGGGCTTTATGTCCTGTCCTTTTCAAATGCTGGATCTTAGTCGCTCTAAGGTTAAGCCTCTCTCTCTCTCAGCCTTGCTGTCGGGCCTGCTTATAGCTTAATCTCATTTTCAAATGCCAAGCCCTCGGGATTTAGAGCTCTCCCTCCCATGCAGCTCTCCATTGACCCAGTTTTTAAAAGCCTTGTGTTTCTGGAAGGGAGCGTGCTGACTGCCATGAGGAGGATGCTTGTGCCTGGCTGCCAAACTAGCCCATGTGTCACTTACTATCGCTCCAAGAGTGCACATTTATGGGGCGAATTCCACAGAGACACACTTCTGTGACAAGTACAACTCACGCGCTGCCACTCTGCTGTTCCTGTCACAATTCCTCACGATTCATGTGGAGATTTCATGCAAAACAAAGAACCAGAGTCCTCCTCCTCAGCCATGCCTATGCCCCACATATTCTCATCTCAGCCCCCAGCTGAAGGGCTGGACAAATCTAGGCGCAACGGCTCAGCACAAGTATCGCACCCCATTGCCCTTCCCCTCACATGGCAGGTACCAGCCAATGCTGCTAGTCCAGATAAGACTCTAAGGAAACAAAGAGCCCAAGGAACTGCAAGGTTCACACTGCCGGGAAACCGTGTGGAGGGCTCCCAAGCAGAGCTGCAAGGCTCAGCAGTATGATCCCAGTTTTCCAGAACAAACAAATCGGCTACACTGCCTCACACACACAAGTCTTCTCTATTGCAGGGATGCTGTTTCACACCAGGCAGCATTTCTCTGCTACACAATTGTCTCATGCCCACAATTTTCTACCTAGTTAACATGAGCAATGCTACACACTGCTATCCTGCTAATAGTCCCCACCACGAGGCAGGATGGAGCCTTCGCCATGCTCCGCCGGTGCTCCTCATCGCGCCCGGCCACTAGCTCCAAGCAGCTCTCTACTGCTTTTTGTATAAACACATATAAAATCCATCCCCCCTTTCAAATCCTTGCTGCACTTGACATACTTTCTTGCCATCTCAGAGGTGTCTGGGGACATGAACATGAAAAATCTACTGGCGGGAGCCCAGCAGGCACCCAGGGACTTGGGGGGAGGCAAGTGCCCGTTTCCTGTTTGCCCTGGGCAGAGTTCCACGACAAAGCAGAACAAAATAACTTCGCAGATCTCACTATTTGGTCTTGGAGCATCACCCAATACTCTCAGAGCCTCAAAACGAGGATCTGGAGTCATCTTTAAAGCACTTATATAGCGACAAGACAATTTAAGGCATTTTTATCATCAGTAGCTGGTTAAACTGTCTTGAAGACAAAAGGAGGGATGAAACGAGAGGCCTGATCTAATACTCTAAACCAATTTCAACTCTTTGTTCCCTGTGCAAACCATTTGTGAACATACCCAGGGTACAGAGACCCTTTCTGATTTGATATAAATCGTTTTTCCCACAATGCAAATTAATTCACAATAGAGTGTCCTTAATCTAATATATAAACCATGAAATGAATGAAGAGCACGTTCACATTGCAATCGGAAATACGTTGCTGGAGGGGGCAACTTGTCTGCTCCTGCTTTAACCCTGCTGACTCCAGTTCTACAAGGAGTGAAGCTATAGCAATGATCTGGTTTTAAGGAGCGTACTGAGCAGGAAGCATTTAAAATAAACCAGATATTTCTAGCAGCTCAGAGTTAGGATGCATGTACTTGGATTAGAGCAATAACAAGTGGTAATTTTTTAACTTGGATAAAACCAGCTGAGCGTGTCCACTCCGTGACAGAACGAGCAACCCGGGTGCCCCTGTCCAGCTGTCCCTGTTCCCTGTTCCACCCTCCATGCTGGTCACCTCTAAGTGCTGGGAAGGAGGACAGGACACACGGTGCTACTAATACAAACCAGCGTATAAGGATACAGTTACCAAACAACGTCAGGACGATGAAGTAAATGGAGGAAAACATTCCTGAGCGGACACCACCTTGCGATTCGATGCCGTGATACATCACTGCGTTCCAGTCCTCCCCCGTCAGGATCTGCACGGTGACATTTGAGAGAGAAGAAGAAATGGTGACACAAAGGAAAAGTAAATTAGGAAAGGCCTAGAGGACCAAGGCAGACAGATACAACCCAGGAGTGACCTATGGGAAGAGAAGGGATGAGCAAGTTGGTGTCAGACACTGGTGCCAGACACCGGAGCCCCCGGGTTTGGCTGGTCTCACCCTAGACTGGGCACAGACGCAGCAAAAGCAACGCTACATTTGCAATCCCAGCAACGTTTCTCTCCCTCTCCATTCTTAGTTCAGAGATATCCAAGTTTCGACAGCTCCATGCATGGCATTTCTCAGAGACAGGAGAAAACAACTTCTGTACTCTGTGCCCTGAACAGGATTCTCTAGTAATTTCAACTCCTTTCATTTCCAGTTGG
>VWPW01021863.1:0-215928 GCA_013389825.1 Crypturellus undulatus
TTTCCCTCCCCAAATGTCCTCAGAGCTCTTGCTGACTCTTCAGAGCTATGCAGCATTTTTAACATTGTTTTGGTTTTTTTTTCCTAAATGAGCGGTAGACCTTGCCAGCCCCTTGGAGCCCTTTGGAAAGGAGCATTTCCTTTCCTTTTAGAGCCACTGGGCACCTGTTTTGCTTTGCTGGCCGAAAGCCCCCGTTCAGCACCTTGCAGCTCTGAGTTGTTTGTGCCTGTGCAGTTGGGAGGAGGATGTGCCTCTCCAGCTTGTGCTGCTCCTGATGTGCTTTTAACGTGATTTGTGTTGAAGCTGCTAGTGCTGATTTCAGCAGACAGGTTGTATTTAGCCGCTAGTTTTACTAATGGGATCTTTCAGTGTAGGGAGCATTGCTTCTGGGAGTTCTTCTGGGAGTACTGGCTGGGAGGACTGAGTGTTTTTCTGGCTATTAATTATACTTACTTAAATAGTCTTCTGTCTTTTGTTCTTAAGCTCTTTGGATTATTCATAAAAGTGGCCTCGTTTCCTTGTTACACTTTTGTACCTCAGATACCGACACGTGCCATTCCTTTGCCTGCCCTCTTGCCATTTCTGTTTGGCACCCTTTCTTTCTCATGTACCAGCTGGGCTTTCTAACACCACCACCGCCGCCCTGCCATCATTTGCAGCCTGTTTCCAAGAACCACAGCGTGATGACACCCCTCAGTTATGGTGCCCCAAATCTCAAACACTGAAACAAATTGTTGTTTTAGCCAAAATAAGAAATAAGCTTGTCACTTAGGTAGTCTGTTGTCATGCTTTTGTGTTTTTGCATTTACTTTTTATTTTACCACCTTCTCAGTGTTCTCCTTGCTGGCTTTTAGCTTCCCTGTGCCTTTTGCTGTAGTGACTGGCCGAGTTCTTTGCTCCTATTCATTAGCTAGGCTGGACTACGAGGCACTGCCAAAGGGCCACGTAAGGTTATTTATACCATTTGTCTGGTTATAGAATAACTGGGTGCCTGATAACTTTTTCAGCAAAGGTGAAATACTATTTTTAGGAGTTATTTTTCTTTTTCTTTTTTTTTTTTCACTGAAAGTTGCTACATTTCAAAGAGCAGCATTTCTAGGAGACAAGTTGGCTTGGTGCAGAGAGCTTGGATTTACTAGCAAGAATCCCATTTATTGTCTGAATGTTTTGTTTCAGTGCCATGGTCTGTCCATCGATGGTTACGTCCTTCCTTCCTCTACTACCAGAGAGGTACAGTAAAGTACAGTGAAATGGCTTTTGTAGCCACCTGGTTGAATGTTTGATTTCACAGTGTAAGATGCACCGCGACTGTTGCTGCAGCCCCTGGGTTTTGAGAGTGTTTCAAGTAACTGCTGCTGCGGGAGGGGGCCAGGGTCCAGCTCTTGCTCTGTGTGGGTTTGTGGCAGTGACACCTGCCCTGGGCACATTAGGCAGGGAAAAGGGCACTGATGCCATCGTTTAAGGCAGAGGGAGGAAAGACTCTACTTTGGTGGAGAAGAGTAGACCCTGCTGGCTCACTACTTTTATCTTAAAATGGTGCAACTGCAGCCAGTGAATTTTGGCATCAGTCTCAAAAGGAAATACGAATTAGGGGAGACTGTCTCTCCTTGTGCTTTTTCCTTCACTGGATTGACACACTGTCTTTAGATAAAGTGTCTTTAGATATTCTGGCAGATTTTAAATTCACATCTATATAACAGGCAACTCCCATGAACAGTAATCACGAGCGAAAGGAAGGTGCTTATGAGCCTGAGCCTGGCTTCCTCTCAGGTTCTCTGGTTTCCCTCTTTTCTGAGAGGGTGGTAATGGCTGAAGAGAAGAGCTAGATTTTTTCTGCCAAATTTCAACCTTATTTTTCAGAATGGAGAACTTTATTATTGGAACCTATTATGTAGATAAATAGGCTTATATTTTTAGTCTGCCAGACCTAGACAGTGTCTAATTTTGCTGTGTAAAAGAATCAGACGAAATAAGCACAAACCTCCTAAGGCGGCAGCGTTTCATGTAGCATCCACAGAGCTCTGCCAGTGCAAATTAGGTTGCTCTGCAAACAGTGTAGCTATAGCTCAGTGTGAAACAGCATTTATTTTAGGCAGATGGTTATTTCTGAATCACTGAAGCAGTTTTGGCTTTGCAACCAACCTGCAGTGCCAGAAAGATGGTTTAAGAGAGAGTGCATGAGACTTGTTGTTGCGTTAGAAGCAAAGAGTTAATGTACAAGCTAAGCATCACTGTTCCTGCGTGTAAATAAACTGTGTGTATGATGGGTTGTAGGGCTGGAACAGTTTTCGGGAAGTTGCACAACAGTTTGCAGGATCTGGGCCTAGTGACACAAAAAGTTTCTGCAAGTGCGAAGCCTCACAGACTCCTTGTTGACGTCAGGCAGGCCGCCCCTGCATGCAAAGAGGAGCATATGTTTAAGTGTTTGGAGGATATGGCAAGCTAGTCTTTCGCATGTGTCAGTTTTTCCTTCCGTCTCCACACCCCCCCGCCAGATGACCCCGTGTGAGATCAAGTTTGCTGTGCACGTGGAGTCAGTGCTGAACCGCGTGTCGCAGCCCGAGTACCGGCAGCTCCTGGTGGAAGCCATCCTCGTCCTGACCTTCCTGTCCGACATCGAGGTGAACAGCATCGGGGGCATCATCCACGTGGATCGAATAGTGCACATGGCCAATGACCTCTTCCTGCAGGAGCAGGTGAGGGCAGCGTGGGGGTGCTGGAAAGCCGTGTCGTGTGTGTCCTGTAATGCTGAGGAAAGCTTTAGTGAGGAAAGGGACAACTACCTGCAGAATTCAACACAAAGAACAGTCATGAGGAGGTTCTTACCTGATAAGTAAGCATAAATACCTAATTTTTGCTGCTTCTTTCTTTGTGTTTCTACAGAAATCATTTGGAGCGGCAGATTACATCTTGGAGAAGGACTTAGCCACGGGGATTTGCCACTTCTTCTATGACAGTGCTCCGAGCGGGGCCTACGGAACGATGACTTACTTAACCAAAGCCATAATCACATATTTACAGGACTTCCTGCCCAGCACAGGCTGCACCATGCAGTAGGCGATGCCCTGGGAGGGAGCTCTCCTGCTTGCCCTGGGAAGAGCCCTTTGCTCGGCTGCTGTCCATGCACTACCTCAGCGTTCCCAGCGCACCTGCACGAGGCAGGGAGGTGGAATTCGACCTCGTTCCAAGGGAGCACGTGGGAAATAACCACATAACGAGGCCCCTCCTGCCTAACGTGCATAGGTGTAATTCATAGCAAATTAGTGAGAATTATGCTGCTCTGCCAGCAGGAAAATAGATGAGACTGTGGAGATCAAAAGGCATAATAAAGCGAGGGAGCTGTATCTCAGGCATAAAGCCTCTCAGATAAGGAAAATAATGGAATTCATTAGTTTTTCTCCTGCTATCTGTAAATTTACATCATTGTGAATCACTAATGCACAGTGCAAATAGGCCAGGGACATTTAAATTAAAAAATAGGAATAACTTGAAATAAACAGATAATAGTCTAATACAGGTTTATCCTGGTTCTCGTGTCATTTGCACCCAGTTAGTGCAGGGCTAGCACCAGTGGAGACAAATGTCTTGCAACATCCACGAATTTGAGATGACAGCATCTCCAAGGAAGCTGCATCTCTCTTTTAACGTGAACAAAGAAGTGGCTTCCTTCCCTGCACCCACCCTGAAGCTTTGGAGACAAAACCTCAGGCTGCAGCTTCTGCAAGATAATTTCCTGCCTGGGATTCTCCTCACTGAATGGGGAAGGATAAACCTCCTCCCCTCTAACATCCTTTCCACATCCAGACCCATCCCCTTGCAGACAGCCTGAGCTAAGAGCAGTGTCATTGCCACCTGCCAGCACATGGTGTTTTTCTGAGAGGCTTTGGTGTTTTTTATTTGTCTGGTTTTGTTTGTTTTGTGTCTTCCTGAGGATGCCCTGTCCCAAGCACTTTGGGATGGCTCTCTGGTCCCTGCAGACGTGGCCAGGGTCATGCTCATGCGCACAGCCTGTACAAGCTCATCCCGCAGGAGAGGAAGAGCCCTCCCGGAGCCGGGAATGCAGCTGGCATCAGGGCAAGAGGATCCTTCTCCACCTTAAGGAGGAGAAACAGGGCAGTGTCCTGCAGGGAAATGGCTCTGTATCCATGTAAATGGGCAGTAAAGGTAGGCCGCCTCGGCAGCGTTAGGGGCACCTGCCCTGGGCGCAGAGGGGTCAGGGTGGCCGAGCAGAGGGAATCGAGCCGGGGAGGCCTGTGAGGGCCAGCAGGGCCGGCGCTGCTGCTGCCGCCTCGCGGGAGGGTGTCAGAGACCCTCCCGCCTCCCCTGCCGTCTGCTGCGGAGCTGGGGCTGCTGTCAGTCACAACATGGAGATCACAACGTGGAGACCCCCCAGGGCAGAGCTGGGGCTGTGGGAACTTCAGGGGGACCGTTTAGATTCCCAGAGAACAGGAGCGCAGGTTGCTCCAAGAAACCAGCAACACGCTGGTCTCTGGATGTATGCATCCGCTACGCACTGGATTCAAATACCATGGCTGCACTTAACGTTCTCAGTGAGACACGTACTGTGTTCACCACCACGAAAACTGCGTGCCTGTTGGGATGGTGAGGATCGACGTGCATTTATTAAGCATTTGGGAAACACAGCCAGCAGCGGGGCTGCTGAGCACAGCCCCTGTTAAGGCAGATGCCACCTTTGCGGTTGGTGCAGGGAGAGCTACGTGGCAGCGACTTGACGGGGCTGCCAGGCTCCAAGTGCTCCGAGTGGCTGACAGGGCTTCAAAACCTGGAAACTCGTTTGCAGAAAGAAGCAAGACAAGGGTAAACGGATGCATCAAGCATCAGAAATAAGGACAGTGGTAGAATTAAAATAGACCCACCTGAGACCTGGTCGGTGTGGGTGGTGCTGCCCAACTCCCCTCACAGCAGCCAGAGGCTCTAGGGAAGCAGGAAGATGGATATAAATCCAACAACATCAGCAACATCCTTGGGGCTAGAGTTTGGAGCGGTGTTTGCCCAGGAAGGGGGAGAGGGGAAAGAGATGTCTCCAGCATGGGATGTGGGGCATGACAGCAGGGGCTGTGCCTCCAGCAGAGATGCTGGTGTGTTCAGCTGCGGCCTCGTGCCATCCCTGCGCAAAGGGGCACTCCTGGCTGTTAAACCAAGCAGCCACCGAATAAATAGCAGGGTAAAAACAACTTTTGGAGAGCTGCAGAAGAGCTTCAACAGGAAGGAGAGTTTGGTTTGAGGAACATGTAGTGGGCTCTCCTAAATCCAGCTTTAGTTCTAGGTGATGTTTATTGCTGTCAGTACATGTCACACATCCTTACTTTACCCATTCTAGGCTCTTGGGTGCCTATAATGGCTGCCAGGGAGGGCTGTTTTTTCCTCCTCCTTTCTGTGCCTGTTTGACTTGGGCCCTCTCGTCAGTCCCGACTCTGCCCCTTTTTGATGTGTGCTAAGCAGAGCCCTGGACTAGGACCTCACCTTTGGCAACCCTGCTCAGGGAGCCATCCCTCAAGGCGCGCGTCCTTCAAATTAACTTGACGGCAGCTTCAGAAGCACGTTGCGAGCAGGGGACATCTAACGGGAGAGTGTCAAGGAGGTGCCTGAGCTCCCGTGTCTCGCTGCACACCCCTGTTTTGCCCCTAACTTTTGCAGGGAAGGGAAGGTCTGCAAGAAAGGGCTCTGAGTTGCACTGTCGCCTTCCACCTTGTTGCTGCTGAGGAGCAGGGCAGGGAGACTTCGCCAAGCACCACAGGGGCACTTGGGGCAGCAGCAATTCCCTTGTGGTGGCTCCACTGGTGTAAGGTGGGAACTGTCCTCACAGGGCATAGACAGGAATGAATGCATGCTACGGGCATCCTTTTAAGGTCCCAGCACTGCTGAAATTTTGCTGTAAGCTTTCTGTTTGTGCTCCTCATAAAGAAGTTTTTTCTCTTTCCTTCCCATAGAAGTATGTGTGTGTGTTCATCCAGAAAATTACTGGAAAAAGTGTAATTGTTTTAAATAAAAAATAGTGTAATTGAATTAAATAAAAACAAGAGCGCGGCACCTTCAGCATGAGCTGCTATCAGCCTGTGGTGACAAAGTGGGAAGGGTGCCTTTTTTGTACTTGTAAAACTGTTCTTCAGTACAAAACAGCTACTTAACTCTCTTTGCTTGTCATTAAGAGGGACATTTTCCCACCCAAAAGAATCTGGTATTCAGACCTGGTATTCGCTATTGCAGTATCTGAAGCAGGGTGTTGGTTTGGGAGCTGTGCGCACGAGTGGGGCCAGGTCTCCCACAAGAGCAGGGAGGGCCAGCAGTTACAGTTCAGTGTACAGCAATCTACTGTGCTTGATACAATCAAAGGACTTCTGCTTTTTATGCAGAAACCTTTACATTCAGTAGTACTGAAATCTCTTTCCTTTTGTGTTCTTGCTCATCTCTTTGTTTGGACAAAACCCAGTTCATGTTCCCAGGGGGAGGAAAAAAAATGAAAACAGTGTTTTACTGTAATATATGTAGGATACTAAAATACAGGCACAAAGACACTGCCTTTTTAATGGTTATTGTGAAAGCTAAAGCTTTATTTTGTTATTGGGCGTGTTAAGATAACATGCTATGGAATTAGCCTTCATTAAGACCAGGGGTTAGAGGCAAAGCCCCCACAAAGGTAGGCAAGAGCAACCAGTGGCAAGAGGATACTTATTACCAACTGTAAACGCTTTTAAAATAGTAACCTTCAGATTTGTGTCTGTAAACTTAAGAAAGGATGAGTAGTGACCTGGACTGTTCAGGTCCATGCAAAGAGAAAGGTTAAATACAGAACTATATGTTATAACTAGCTCTTTTTTCTTCCCTCTTTTTCCCCTCCTGGATTAGATAGTCCATGCAAGACCGCTTAAATTGTGTTAGAATCCCTGTTATTAGTCCAGGGGAGGTTGGCATGTTCCTTGTGGTAACCAGTACAGTTCCTCAACAGTTTCTAAGGGCTGCTGAGGAAAACATACCAGGGTTTCTCTCCCGCTGCGTTCTAGGTGCTGTGTTGGCAGTGTTTCCAAAGCAGATCGTAGGGCGACCCCTCACCCAGAGTGAGGATAAACTGGACCATGCAGCTGTGGCAGGGATGCTGTAACATGGTAAGTAAGGCTGCTTATCATCTCACCTGTGTCATTACTAGCAGGTCTGTGTCACACAGAAGGGACTAAATAAAGGCTTACACAGTGAGCACGATGCTTTTGTTGGTTCTAGCCCATGTATTTATCAAGCTTACCAAATCCAGCAGCCCAGTTGTCGTTTGCCAGTCTGGAAAGGGGCTTCCTAAGTTAGTGCCCCATGCCCAGTGGCTGAAAGGCAAGTTGAGCTTCCCTCAGGAACTCACATGATGTTCTGCTCCTTCATTCACTCGCCTTTCTATCTAGTTTATGAACCACATGAAAGGCCCCTAAAAATTCACTGAAGTCGATGTTGCCGTCTTTGTTGTAGTCGATGGTGTTGGCCAGCTTGTCAATGGCTTCGTCATCCGTTTCCACCCCGACATGAGCACAGAAGAGTTTCCAGGTGTGGTGGAATTCCTCAAGAGAAATCAACCCTGGAGGGGACAGAGGAGGGGACACACTGCATTTTCCAATGCTCTCTCCCATTCCTACATATCTGCATGTACATTCCCACACTGCGAGGAAGTTACCTGCCCCTCATGCATTTAAATGAGTTTTGCCACTCCATGACTAAGGCAACATTTTTACTTCAAGCAGGGTTTGGTGCTTTCCCCTTCAGAATTAAGGTGGCAGAAGGTACCTCAAGTGCCAGGGGAAGGGAGGAAGTCTTGGAGACAGGTTATGTGGAAACTTTTTCCTTCAGTTGGGTTCTGTGCACTGCCCCTTATGTGGGTACAGCTTGAGGGCTTAAATTAGTCCTCATTAAACTAGAAAAACATCATCTCTTATTTCTCTATATTTAGAAGCCTTAAGGAGGAAATAGTGGGCACTGATAACTAGTATCATTTTCCAGGAGTTGGTACTACAAAGGAAGCTGGACCTACCTGACTGATCCTTATCAATGAAGTTAAAGATCATCTCCAGATCCTTTCTGTATTTACACACTGTTTCCACCAAGGATGACTGAACCTGCTGTTGAAATCATACAGGAACCCGCTCAGTCCTTGGGCAGAGTCACTTGAGCAAACAGAATACATCCCGCCACCGCTGGAACTGTTAAACCTTCTAAAAATGCATTCCCAAGAGTGATACTTTGGGCCTTTGCTCTCAAGGAGTAACTGGCTGCAACCTGCCTCCCTCACAGTGCTGTGGCGGGGGTGCTGGGAGCCCTCTGCATCTCCCACCTGCCGAGATGCGCTGCTGAAACGCGGACGGGCTGGGACAGCTGCTGCGTGTCATATGCATGCAGAACACTCTCACCATATGCATGTGCTCCAGGCCTGCTGTTCTTTAGAAGAGGTTGGAGGCAGCTAAACACAACCCTCTAGTTACTTGCTGTGCAAAACATGGGCTCTGTATAAGAGACCTCTTGCTACCATTAAACAGGTAACAGCCCATCAGCAAATCTGGCTCTTGTGCAGGCAGCCAAGACAGCTCTGAGCACTTCTGAAAAGCTCCTCTCAGGAAAGTGAGGGGCTCTGGGCAGGATGTTGCATCTCCTGAGCTACGGTGTCTCACTCCCTTTAGAGCTAACAGAAGGAAGCAAAACTAGCATGAGAATCACCCAGCCTATTCTGAGCATCTGCCTTAGCAGGGGCTGTGCTCATCTCCCTCACTACTTCTAAAAAAGGAAGCCAGGCAACTGGTTCATACCTAGGTCTCTAGCTAATGGGTCAAACCAAGCAGCACCAGCTGACTTTCCTCCGAGATTCTCAAGGAGGCGTGTCCGGTATTTTCCTCCTTACCTCCTCTACAGGTTTTTCTATTTTCAAGTCATAAAAGCACGATGTGTACTCGATGCGTCCGTCGGCGCTGCTCCGCACTAGCTGGGAGCGCAGCGTCCGCCAGGGCAGCTCCAGCTGCAGGACGGACTCCATGGCCTCTGCCCAGTCGCTGACAGAGAGTTTCCCTGCCAGAAGGGGCAGATCATGGTTACATGGGCTAGGTGACACAGCCCGCAGCGTTATCAGCCTTTCTTCAGCTGGTTTAAGAACTCTTGC
The DNA here is from genome assembly GCA_013389825.1 of Crypturellus undulatus. Classification (NCBI taxonomy): domain Eukaryota; kingdom Metazoa; phylum Chordata; class Aves; order Tinamiformes; family Tinamidae; genus Crypturellus; species Crypturellus undulatus. The sequence continues at coordinate 9,143 of VWPW01021863.1, forward strand.
AAGAACAGTGAGTGGTGGGGTTGGACGAGGTGCTCTCCAGAAGTCCCTTCCAACAATTTTGTGGTTCTATAACTATGTCCCCACATGCTTTAATATATTATGAGAAAACAAATGCTATCCATAATGAGTATTACAGATTTGCAGTGTGCTGCAGCTACAGAGACAGGCTGGGCTGGAAATACAACAAGACAAAAATATGTTGAGCGTTGTTTAGCTGCCAAATGAAGAAGGTATCTTATTGAGTGCCCATTTTAGAGGCACAGGTGATAGCCCTGACAGCTGAGATACCACCATGAGGAAAGCATTTATGCGCGAAGTTACCAACACTTTGCTCCTACCTAAGAGGATGATGCATCAATTTATCACTGAATTTTCCGCAACTACTGGGTAAGCATGTGTCACAGACAGTGAATCTGAGTATTTCCCATGCTCAGAAGGGGCTAGGCTCAGAAGGAGTCCCCAGACTGACTGAAGGGGCTCCCACACGAAGGCAACAGCTTTTGGAACTACATTTGCCTGTCCAAATTGCCTGCTCAGCAGCCAGCACAAAGCTACTTTATCTCCCCACACACATCCATCACCTCCCGCATGGACAGGGGGACGTGTGGTCAGCGCTGGGCACAGAGGGCATTACCTGAGCCAGTGAGATCTCTGTTTATAAAAGCCTCCATGAGATCAGTCTTGTTTGCGTAGATCTTCTCCCGCAAGGCTTTCAAGGCAGCCCCTTCAACCGTGTTTACCCTAGGAGGAGAATAGGCAAAGGCATCGTTAAAGGATTTCAGTCCTCCGGCAGTTTCTTCTTTCATTATCACATTCTGATATCCTTTAAACATGCCCTCTCTCTCCAGAATCATCCAAAAAGACAACACTGGAGAAAGAAAAAAAAATCCACAAACCCCGAGAAGAATAATCTGGATTTATGAGATAATCAAGCTTATGCAGGTAATTCTAAGATGCTTTGCTTTAGTAAATCTGGCCACAGTGACAGTCATGGCAAAACTGTAATGCTAAACTTTTTGGACTCACTTCGTAACAGGATTTCCCCAGATTAATGCTAGAGCCTTATAGCAGACCTGACAGACCGAAACGGGCGCCTTAAGACTTCCCAACAATTGGTGGTTATAGCAGCTTATCCCTTTAAACTACCTCAGGGAATTTCTCAGGAAACCAAGTTAGCACTCTCAGCTATGCTGCTATATCATAAAATAGAAAAATAGGTGCCTATTCAATTGCAATTAAGCTATATGTTTGTGGTGGGTTCTCTTGTATGCGGCGTACATACTCTTTAAGTGCACCTGCATGGACAGTAAGTACAGTATGCAGAGTAAGGACAGTATACATCCTCACCTTTCCTGCAGATTCTGTCTGCAGGTGTTCCGACTCACTTGGTACTGTATAAAGCGAGGGCTAAGATCAGGATTCAGTTTGATGTACGCTCCCCGGTTGCTCCCATCTTCATAGTAGTTAGAGGCAGAAAAAATAGTGATAACCTGATTACAGGAAAAAAAACAAAACAAAACAAAACAAAACAAAAGAACAGAATTGGCTAAAACAACTCTTTGGGGGACTAATTTTTAAAACTGATCTTAGAAGAACACGCAAGTTACAAAATCCGTATACAAAGTGCGTGTGACAAGCAGTATTGCCGTTATCTAATCTGAGGCCTCTCTGGACTATCCCAGGAAGGCTTCGCTTTAGACAGCGGAGGACAACACACTGTTCAATAGAAACCTCTCTTTAAGGCAGGCCTGGTTGTCAGGCTCCTTGGCAGCCTCCTGCTGCACCTCGTCAGAATAAGAAAAGCCCAGAGAAGTGGCTCAGTGAAATGGAGGCTTCAAGACCCACATTCACACATGTGTCCTCAGGAATTTTGTTCATGTTTATTTGTTTTCACCCAAGTAAGAAGTGCATCCCTGCTCCCTAAGCTCGTAAAGCCATTTGTTTTCAGAATGCCACGGCTTGTTCTGCTGCACCCAAAGGGCAGGTTTCCCCAAACCCGTTTTAAGGAGGTCGCTCCTTTTTCCCCATTTTTGCCCGACTAGCATGTGGCCACGCGAGCCCCTCACCTTGCCGCCGTGAACGATCTCATAACCGTCCTGCTTACACTCGTGAGACCTGATGAGCAGCTTCAGGTTGTACCTTTCAAACAGCTTGGCAGTGATGTCAGGGCCGAAGTAGCAGCCACCGCCGCGCAGCTTGTTCGGGATGCAGCCCCTCTGGTTCCTCGGGTCGCTCCAGAGGATATCAAGGGTCTGTGCAAGAGCGCACGCGAGCAGGTGAGGACATGCAGTAGAATGCTGCCCACAGCAACCGGCCCAAAGGGCAGGGAGAAACATGACTAACAAGTAAGTCTCCTGTTTTAGCCCTCCAATACCTGCCTCCTCAGCAGTACATTCTTATGGGCTGAAACTTTTGTTTTACTTACATTTTTTAAGAAACACTATCCAAATTTTGCAGTAATTTCTTTATGCGCACTATGGTTTCAGAAATGTACCTCCTTTTACAGCCAAGACTTCTCTGCATCAGGAAAGGTACATGGAACAGATACCATCCTGGTGCTTGTTTGTGCAAGAGCCATTTCCTATTCCCAGCATGTGATAACTATGTGGGTTTTCCCCATAGCTATGCGAATATGACAATGGCTGCCCTAAACATGACAATATTTACCTTTGATTTTCTTGTCTTTGGGGAGCTCGTGTTTCAAAATTAGCTTTTGCCATCAGCAGGTTTCAGACATCAGGCCGGGTTTAATGTCAGTTAACCTAATAACTGGCTGGTCAGCTGGTCAGCAGCAAAGCTGAAGCCAAGTGTGCTTTGTTTAAACATCACTGGAAAAGGTTTAAGGTAACCTGCTGTGTTTCGCATTTGCAAGCAGGGCTCAGTGGAAACTTGGCTACCTGGGGGAGTGCCAGATTTGGGAGCCTGCTTGTGGCCACTACATTAGTTTCTAGGTCAGATGCGTATTTTGGGAAATTACATTTTCAGAGAGGTTTGCTTCTAAAGAAGCAAAACATGACGACTGCCTCTTAAAGCAGCTGTCTGAAGAGAAGCTCAGAACTTGCACACAAAATTCTCACTTTCTAAATTGCTATGTAAATTAAGCTTTCAGAATCGTTGCAATTTATTAAATTATAGCATGGTAAGAGCTTGGTTTTGCCTTTCATGTTCAAGGAAATAACACCAAGAGGACAAAACCTTCCCTCTCTGAACAATCAGCCTATGAGTCTCAGGAGCTGGATTTTATAGGATATCATCAGCATTCATCTGCCAAAACCACAGCTAAAAGATAAAAAATAAAAAATAAAGCAAAGTCTGGCCTATTTCAACTGACAGCCACCTATGTACCAAGAGATGCAGCCACACGAGGGCATGCCAACACATCTCACACTGAGCAGTTTCTTCCTCCTATCCTATTAGCTAAGAAGAACATATTTTAAATGGTGTGTATTTAGCAGGCATAAAAAAAAAAATCATATGCCCTTATTATGCCCTTATTAGCATCCAAATGCTTACTGGCTGACTAGCATCCTGCTGAGAATGATGGGTTTCGTATTAAGAGGGACAGAGGCTGGCTCAGGCTCACACCCTCTGCACGGGGCACCCGCCATTTGTGCATGTCCGTACATCCCTTGAGCCTGTCTCCGTGATGCGCTGCACTCCCATGTCCTTGGCGTCACCTACCTGCTGCCACTCCTTCTGGGTGGGATCTCGAGACGAGTCTTCGCGCAGCTCCATTGGGCCTGGGCTTCGCGACGGGTCTCGAGCAGCGGCGCTGGAAGGGACGTCCCTCCTGGCGCCGGGTCCGGACAAGGACTGCTCTTTCCTCTTTTCAGAACCACCCTGCTGGGCGCTGTGCTTATGCGGAGCGCTGCTGGGACCCTTCTCCTTTACTTGGAACTTTGTGTCCATAACGGACTTGGGTGGCCGCATCAAAGACCTCACCTTAAAAAACAAAATATTGAACATGAATCAGAGCATCAGGTTAAGAGCACATCAGCTGCCCTTGCTTGTACTCAGGATTTAATTCTACTCAGTATTTAACTCCTATAATGCCCTGAGCTCACAGGCTGGGTGGAAGTTGCTGATGTTCAGCCTTTGGAGCAATTTTGCTTTACAAAATGTTGTAAATATGTGATGTGAGCAATAGGTGATGAGCCTCTTCAGGACTGCTCTCATGCTCTTAGCAAGATACAGGCATCATTCCAAGCCATGGTCAACCACGCAGATGGGCTAGTGCCCAGCTTCACTGGAAACTGAAATATCCCTGCATGTCACACTGATGTCAGTGCTCTGTAACCTGCCAGGTTAATTCAGCTGAAATTAATGGACTACTAGCAAGATAACAGTGAACTCCATGGAGCTTTGCCTCAGGCCCCTTATTGTTAAATAAACTCAACCACCTTCAGTATGTATGGACATTTGCTCTCTTGGAGCTGGGTGCTATGGCTCTGTGAACACCCATTAATACAGACTCTTCTCCAGGAGCATTTTTTTTTCTCTTTTCTCTTGATATTTTCTAACAATAACTCTTTTTGTTTTTTGGACTTCTTTGTGTGTGTGTATCATATCTGAGACATTAACATGAGGTGGGCAGATATGAACTGACCTACAGGAAACCTCTGGTAAAGACCTCTGAAGGAAACCAGACTGGACGCCAGATAGGACATCCTCAGGCCACCAAGTGCTTCCATCAATGGCACTGGCCATCGCTCAACTGTTTGGGCAATGTTAAGAAGATCTGGATTGCCACTGCATTTCCTGGGTCTCCACTGTTTATGAAGAGCCCAAGTGCCCCACTCACAAGCAGACAGGTCATTTTAGTCATCCAAACCCTCAGGACCAAATCACCCACACCATTTTCCACTGGTCTGAAAGAACTCTGCTTGCTCCCCACTTCAGACAGCCCGTCCTGATCTTCCAAACTGATGGAAAGCAGCAACCTCTGCTTTCTTGGGGCCGCGTCCTGCACGCTTCCTGCTGGGAAGCACTTGCAGACAGTAGGGTGCCGCTTTCCCATGTGGAACAGGCGGCAGGAGCACAGCCCCGGCGCATGGCAGAGCTGGTGGGACCAGCTTCTGAGGTGCCCAGAAATGGCTGAGCATTCAGGAGCTTTCATACTCTCTCATTAATGTGTCATCACGTTATTTTGCAGCAGCCAAAGATTTGCCTCCCAACAGCTAATGAATCCTTGCTTTCTAAAGACTGTCTCTGAAGAAAAACAACTCTTCTATTCCTACTTGTTCTACCTAGGATCCATTTCCTTTCCTAATGCAAACATCTCAGCATTATACTGCTAAATTCTGTAAAGAAAACAGAAGCAACCCCACATGAATGTGATCTCTTACCTTGCTTCTCTCAAATAAATTCAGGAAATCCAAATCGGTGGTGTCTGAAATGCCTCCATGTAGGATGAGGACTTTGCTATCAACTACAGTAGCGAGGGGAAGCCAGCTAAAGACATCTTCCAATAGATACAGAATTACTTTCCCATGGACCTGTGAAATGAACTTTTTAAAATCAGATCCTATTTTTGGCAGGTTCTGTCGCTTCTAAGTTCAAGTTTTTTTTCAATGTGCTTGCAGCTGTCCGAACAGTTCCACTCATCTGTGAAGCACCCAGAACTGCAACACTGACAAACGTGATCTGAAATTTCCCTTAAGAACTGCTTGATTGTACCTAGAGCATTTTGTTTCTTTTTTCATCTTCTCCTGTGCTCCTGAATGGCCTTATGCATGGTTTTTACATTATTGAATAGATTTCTGAGCACAAAAGGCTAACATTGTAACTGTGTTATCAGCTATTTCATTGAAAATTCAAGATACTTTTAACTACCTTCCTAAAATAACCCTGGCACTACACCTGGTGGGAATTTCCCTTCTTAGACAGGTTTCATTTTTATATGCGCAATGCTGAGAAGAAAAGAAAGAGGACAGAGGAGGAATCTTACCCTATACTTCCTCAAAACTTCTCTTGTGAAGCCGTATCTGAAAACAGGAAAGCATCATGAGCTGGTTGCCATTATACCCCGTCTGCATGTCTTTCTGCACTACAGTGATTGCCCCAAATTGTCTATCCTTCCTTTTGCCTTTCCATTTCTGCCTCATCTCAGTTTAAATCTGCTTTCTTCTGCTCTGGTTTAAGAATTAGGAATCAAGTTAAACTGATTTCTTGCACATACAAGGGATCAGAAAGAGAATCCAGAATGGAATTTATAAGAGTGGCCTAATTCTCATCTAAATAAAAAGACTTTACCTGCTAGATACCAGCCAGAATTTTCAAAGGAATCTCATGGATGTGGGGATTGGGATTTTTTTCCTTTCCAAAAACCCCAATTCCCTACGGTTTTCATCCTAAATCACTTACGTTTATTAGATGATATCATCTATATTGCCCGGCTCCCCAAAAGGAACGAGGATTTTCCTTCCTCATTCTTTTAACACCAGTAGTCTTGCTGTGAGGGGCATTTTCACAAGGCCCTGCTTCTCAGCCTTCAAACTCGCTTGTGTGCAACACTGCCAACCAAAACGTGCAGCAAAAAGCTGTAGCCTGTAACGCCCATGTTCTCTGCCATCCACCATCACAGTCTTACCTACTGTTTTCCACTGCTTTTAAGGGGAATTTTACTCCCTTGTACTCAAAGTGACTCCATTGTTTTATTTTTTTTCTGAAGCAGTGCCAGAAAAAAAGTAAGTAGCATGTAAAAAACGGTTCTCTTACATGGATCATCAGGAGGATTTGAACCTGGGTTGCTCACCCAGACTCATGTCTGTGTTGAAGCAGCAAGACACAACACGTGCATGCACCAAGGGAGAGCAAGGAGTGCCCTAGGAGCCAGGCACCTGGCTCGTTCAGCTTACTGCAGGGGTTTAGAATTGCAGGGACCAAGATTGCTGGGTTCTTTTCCCGCTGGGAAGATGATTTTGCATGGGAGTCGCCCTTTCATGAGACAGAGTCGCTAGCTGTGATCTCGCTTTGGCAGTGCTGTTCAGTCCAAACGCGGGGACGTGGCTGCTCTGACACGGAGCCCCGAGCCCCAGTACCCGCCCAACGCGGGAGCTAGGACATCTACCCACCCTCTGCGCCTGGGAAATGAGACCCTAGGCAAAACTGAGGGCAAAGAGACACCTAGGAAAAACAGTAATGAAGGGAAAATGGAGTGTTAACTCTTGGTTTCCTAGCTCCATTTTATTGTACTCTTATGTCTCTTGCTATGCTGTGGAATAAGCCAATGATTTAGCAAAAATATAGTCTGGCAACCCAATCCCTTTCCCCAGTGTTATTACTCGGGCTTTCTCTTGGTGCATTGACTGCAATGAATTCTTTGAGCAGGTGAAAGACAAGAAACGAGCTGTGTCAAAGGGCTTGTGTGTCAGGAGAAAGTTCTTTGCCCCCCATTAAAAATGCTGAAATACCCCAGAATGCCCAGGAAAACCCTGTTTCTGTTGTAGGGATCAAAACTGTGGCACAGTAGCTAAATCTGCATTCAAAAACTCCAACATTTCCAATAAAAAAACAAATCCGCCTCGCCCCAACCAAACCAGAAAAATCTACCTCACGTTCATGACGTAGTCTTCATGGTTTCCTCTGTTCAAGTGTAAATCATTGGGGTAGATAAGAAGAAATGCAAACAGGATTATAAGTATTTCCATAGAATTGTCCCCTCTGTCAACAAAATCACCATTAAAGACGTAAGGGTTTTTTTCTGAAGGCAGACCATTCTGCGGAAGGAAAGAGAAACAAGGAAATTTGGAGACCCTGCTGTGCCACTGTAATGAAAGAAATAGCACTCCAAATGAGATCACAGTGCTAGGAGACCTACAAGAGAGTCTGCCTAATACAGAGACTTAAAATGCAATATTTCTGCATTCCCAGTACTTGGTGCAGATGTCTCCATACCCTGTACCCTGTAGGAGCCATCAGAGGAGGGAAGACCTTCCTGACTGTTCTGATGATGCTGTCTCCAGACCTTTTCTCTGTTAAATTAGTTTTATTAAATTAACTGCTGGCAGGAAGCCACACACTTACAAATAGAAGAGAATCATTCATTTTCTATGTGAGACAACAAGTTCAGGAAAAATTCTCCTATGACACAAGTTCTCAAGGTCCTTATGTTTCCTTACACTGTGAGAAATCAGATTTCCTCCTCTTACATTGTTTGCAGTCCACGCTTCCAAAGCTCCTAGGAAAAACTACAATCCAGAGGACATTCCTCAAAAAAAACCCCACACAAAATCATTTGGCAATTGATGAAGTCAGGTTTATGAGGTTTGGCAGCTTCGCAAACATCACACCAGCCAAGTAACACTACTGCCAGAGTGTCCTGCACTGCGTTACTAGGGTCCCCCCTGCTTTAACGGGTTTGCTGTGGGATGGGCGATTTGGCCACTGACCCAAACACACTCTTCACTGGGACTCATCTTTTTTTTTTGTTCCAGTTGGTAGCCTGTGATGTTATTAAGGCCAAAATGCAGGAATCATCCTGGTCTCTGGAATCATCTTTCTGTGGAACAGACAAGGCAGACTCAGCAGCAGCTCATGGAAAGATGGACTAATCAAAACTTTGCTTTACAGCTACCAGGTACCTGAATTTCTAGACGATTGTCAGTGCATGCAGAGCTGCGCTGCTGTGCTCATGGGGAGGCGGATCTTCCCTATCACTCTTCCCCTGGAAAAGCTTAGCCACAACTCTTAGTTTTAACTGAGAGTTTGTTTTGAAGTTTTCCCTTTGATGTGACCCTTCTGTTCTGCACTCATGCAAAGCTTTCACTTCCTTTTCTGCAGCTTTGACCAGCAGTAAGAGCAATACTAAATCAAAGGGTGTTGCAGTCTCTGACATATCAAAGGGGTGCATAAGGCCCTCTAATGATTGGGAGGAAGGTGTTGTGGGGTCACTTGCTGCTGGGCATCATTACTGAATCTTCTGGGCTAGTGATTAATTAACTTCTCTTTGTCATTTGTCTTTTCTCCAGCTTCAGGCCTTTCTATCCCTAGCATCCATTTAGCAAGCTCAGTGAGCACTACACAACACATATTTCAGGGGTCTCACCGAACTTCAGGAAATGCTGCAATTCAATACTGACTGAATGACTCTTTGCAGATGGGTTATTGAGGAAAAGGAAATTATCTCAGGGCCTCACAAAGCAGTTTTAAGAACTATATACACAGTTCCAAGTAGCAGGGTAACTACTGATAACCCATAGCCCACCAGCTAGTTGCTCCGTGCAGAGTAGAGCTTGCTACCCACTTCCTGGGCCACCACTGGCCCAGGCTTGTGCCACCCCTGAGGAGGAACCTTTGTCTAGCTTAGAGCTGAGCTGATAAGCAAAAATGGATCCAGAGGCTGACAGGATTTGCTGCTCCGCTGAGTAAACTGCTCACAGGGGACAGGAAATACTGCCACTGTGCATTTGCTTCTACATACATAAGCAGCTCTATTAGGTGCTCTCTGTTTTCTCAACCCCTTTGAAGTAATAGCAAAATATGCCCGTTTTATGTACTTTGGTGGAAAGAGTCCCCCAGCAGTGCAGAATGACGAGGGCTGAACTCTAGTCCATGAAATCTGTGACAGCTTTTTATCTGAATTTAGCGTGGAGTTCTCACATTTACTCTAGAATTTTTCCTTTGGAACATCCCATTAGTGAAGGAGAAGGGAATCATCATCTGCTGGCTCTGAAGGAGTGTGAGGTCAATTCCTCACACACATACAGCCACACCTGAGCAACTACCTTCAAAATCGCTCTTTCGGTCCATTCCAGGGGAGGTGGATGAAACTAATCTGAATCATATTCCAATTCTGTTCTAATACTCAGTTTTAGATAGGAAAATTATGTAGTCAAATTAACAGCTTAAATACAACAAGCCAAGGATCAGCTAAAAGTTATAGATTCATATGAAACGCTGAGCCCTGCAGAGGTCTGCTTAAAACAAACAAGCTTCAGGTGTGCACTTGGATCAAGTCTTGCACTCAGCAAATGTGGGCTGAAGTGTATGGAAGCTGAAGCAGGGGGGAACTGCACCATTTAAGCAGCTCCTTTCAGTGTCAATGAACATATAACCATCAGATACAAACCCTCTCCCTCTGAAAATTGAAATCAGAGGGGATATCTGCTACATGAAAGGTGGTGATTCATACTAGAGAGAAACGCGAAACAAAACACAGGAAAACTCCTGCATCATCCATTGAATACACAATTGTGGAAAAGATTGCCTGAAGCTTTTTTTTTCACATCAATAAAACGGAATTGTTTTGCTTAACAAGAAAAGTGGACAGCTGTTGAAAGCTTCAGCTTCATAAATGGTGTCCAAAGCACATCCATTTTGTTCAAGGTATTTGACTACTTGCAAGAATTAAAAGGCTTTTAAGCAGATACTACTCCTTTTTGCTTCCTGTAAACAAATAATAATAAAAGAATATTTTGCAGGTATTGATGGAAGGTGTAAATGGGTACAAAAAAGCTTCTGCATTCACTGCCGAGGGCCAAAATTATCCACGATGTACAGACACATGAGAAACTAAGTTAGCTCCTGATTTTAGAAAACCTGAGCCAATATAGAATATAAAACAGCAACATGACTTTAGAGATATTGCAAAGAACCCTCTTAAGTTTTAGTTCATGCTCCAGCTTGTCATTTAGACAGACCCACACTATTCAAATTATTACATCTTCTGTGTGTATGTATACACATGTAAGTGTGTGATGCATGCACACCACATGTACCACTCGAAGTGCTGAAAGCTATTAAGTAGGTAAGTGTTCTTAACAGCAAGCCTTGAATTCAAAATGTTAATTCACAGGACACCTACTTACCTTATAGAATATCATCAAAAGATCATCCAGTTTTCCATGTAGATCTCCTACAGAAAACAAAAATATGTTTTGTTTTGTTTTGTCATGAAAGAGGGAAGAGAGAAAACTAGAATTAAAAAAACATGAGTTAATCCTAACTTCCCTCATGCTTCCCTTTAATAATTTGCTTTGCAATAGGACTACAGCATTTTAAGACACATACTCAAGTTGTTCAACGAAATCTGGCAATTAAATATTTAATAGAGTTTATACATGTCTTGCTTTTTTTTTGTCTTTCCGACCACATCAGAAGAGCAGACCAGTCACACAGCCAAAAAATTAGTCCAAAGAAATGTGAGTAAGATGAACAACTACATTATGCATCTGAGAAACACAGTATGTCACTGAAAGGAATGGGCACTTCAGAAATATGACAGACCTCTGCTTACTACAGGATTTCAAGTCTACTGAGTAGTCCACTGCACCCCACGCACTGGGCATCCTCAGGGGTGACTCAGGACCAGGGGTTGATTACAGCAGCTGAGATCTGGTGGAGAGTGCTGCTCTGCAGGGCAGCAAATCACCTGCACTCAGAGCCTGCCTCCCCGGATCTGCCATCACCACCACACGGGCACGGGACACCTTGGATGGCTACCCTGTGACAATACAGATTCAGCGCCACTGACTGAAAAAAGAAAAACGGGAAAGAGAGAGAGAGAGAGAGATGATGTGGCCTTTTTTGCCTCTTCTGGGCAACTTTTGGTATTCATGAAGAGCTTGCTGAAGTTACTCTGAGGGCTCCTTTAAGCTAACGACAGATTTTACATCACATGGGAGATGCAAACATTTTAGATGCATGTTTAATCCTCATTACTCTTTGGAATTAAAAAGATATGGGAGGTATCTTATTTTAAGGAAATCAGCATTTTGGTCCTGATACCTTTAAAAAAAAAGTCTTTTGTCTTTCACAGAAGATCTTTTTTTATTACAAAAGCTGTAAATTTGATGGGCAGAAAGGGGAATCTTCTAGATGCTGCTTAGCAAGACACAACTAAGAAGAGGTATGTCATAGAATCATAGAATCATAGAATGCTTAAGGTTGGAAGGGCCCTCTAGAGGTCATCTAGTCCACCCCCCCCCTGCACACGCAGGGCCACCTAGAGCACGTGGCACAGGACAGCATCCAAGCGGGTCTTGAAGATCTCCAGAGAAGGAGACTCCACAGCCTCTCTGGGCAGCCTGTTCCAGTGCTCTGTCACCCTCACCGTCAAGAAGTTCTTCCTTAAGTTCCCGTGGAACTTTTTATGCTTCAATTTGTGGCCATTTCCTCTGGTTCTGTCAGTGACCACCAGTGAAAAGAGGTCAGCACCATCTTCCTCATTGCCTCCCTTGAGGCACTTATAGACACAGATCAGGTCCCCTCTCAGCCTTCTCTTCTCCAGGCTGAACAAGCCCAGCTCCCTCAGCCTCTCCTCATAGGGCAGATGTTCCAGGCCCCTGATCATCCTCGTGGCCCTGCGCTGGACTCTCTCCAGCAGCTCCACATCCCTCTTGTACTGTGGGGCCCAGAACTGGACACAGTACTCCAGATGTGGCCTTACCAGGGCTGAGTAGAGGGGTAAGATCACCTCCCTCGACCGGCTGGAGATGCTCCTCTTAATGCACCCCAGGATGCCATTGGCCTTCTTGGCCACGAGGGCACACTGCTGCCTCATGGTCAACCTGTCGTCCACCATGACGCCCAGGTCCTTCTCAGCAGAGCTGCTCTCCAGCAGGTCGGTCCCCAGCCTGTACTGGTGTCTGGGGTTATTTCTCCCCAGGTGCAGGACCGTGCACTTGGCCTTGTTGAATTTCATGAGGTTTTTGACCGCCCAGTTGTCCAGTCTGTCCAGGTCCCTCTGGATGGCAGCACAGCCCTCTGGAGTATCCGCTACTCCTCCCAGCTTTGTATCATCTGCAAACTTGCTGAGGGAGCACTCTGTGCCTTCATCCAGATCGTTGATAAATAAATTGAACATGTCCACTATGTAGGGAGCAAATGTGATTCCATGTTCCCTTGCTTTGGAGAGACGGTCTGTCCGCTTGATTAACGAATTATTGTTTATGCAAAATCCCATTTAAACAACTCCCTGCCTGGCAATCAAAGGAGGCGCAGAACCACATCTTATAGAAACCTTAGTAGCAGTTCAGCATGTGTCAGAGTACCCTTTCCTCCTGTACACAACACAGGCACTGTTAGCTCTTCAAGCTAATGTCACCATTGCTGCTCTGTTTTGCTACCATCACCCCCTGTGACAAGCTGTGATGCAGCATCCCTTTATCCATAATTTACAAGAGCATAATAAAGTGATGGGCAATGGGCTCTTAATTCCGAGGCCTTTACCTTGGGACACCTCACATGGTTCTGTGAGGCTAATCCGTTTGTTGTACAAGGACTGATTCATCCCCATGAGTCCCTTTAGAAATGAGAGTTTATTACAATTTCAAATATTTCAATTTATTCCAGACAGTCATGCTGTCATTGCAAGGTCTTTTTTTTTGCCACCCCTATTAAGCTCTCATTAAAGGCATTACCGAGTAAATTGCAATGGCAAAGTCTTTTTCTCAGTAAGAGGAGAAAACGGTGAGATTGGCAGCCAGTCATCACCACACTCAGTGCTGGAAATGCAGGAATATTTAAGCTACGTTGCAGTGTTAGCTGATTTAGTACTGACTCATTCAGAAACACTTAGCAAGAAGAGAAAAGGAAAAAGGAGGTGAAGGACTTTCTTGAAATACGCAAGGGTGACTCAGCAACCTTATTTTTCTTGGTTTCTGCCAATCTGCACTTTTCAAAAAAAAAAATCGAGAATGTTCTTGTGATGGCCACAACTGGAAACATCCATATCACCCCCCAAGTGCCTATGGTACCAGCCTGCTGCCAGAAGCAGCTCTTTGCCCTGGCCCCTTACCACAGACAGTTATCTCCTTGGAGTAGGATGTCGAAAGGTAAGTGATGTTCGGCATCTCCTTAAGAACCCTCCTGGTTTCATGTAACAGCTGCAGGACGTAGCGGGCATGAAGCAGCTGGGGGAAAAATTTGGCGAGACAACGGAGACTCATTAGGAGCAGCAAGAAGTCTGCCTGCTTCATTAATACCAGATGCAGTCATTGCCAAGGAACTGTATCACATTATTTACACTACAACACTCCTTAAAATAGGAGGCCAGGCTGTATGGGTTAGTGGAGGAATTGGGAATGTTCATAGGTTTGTTCACTCTTCCCAGTGAATAGATACGAGGCCCTTAAGTAACTTTTTTTTTTTATTTCCCCATCTTATTCCCACTGTGCTGTTTTACTCTCCCCTTCTAAAGAAAGGATAAGAAAGTAGGTAGCACCACACTTAGAACCATAGCATAAATTCAACTGGTCAAAGAAACTAAAACCAGCACCTATCTCTAGCTGCAAGTTAAGAAAGAAAGAGGGAAAAAGAAAGCCATAAATGATTTTTCAGCAACCTAAAACACATGATTGGGGGAAACTCCCAATAAGCGTTGCCTCATTAATACTTATCTTTCTGCTCATTGTTTCTGCTTACACATTGTGAGAAAGAAACATTCACTCTTTAAAGATTCTGAAGATATTTACGTCCTTGCTCCTCTAAAAGTGCTTTTCTGGCCTTCTGCTCTGCTAATGCTTTTTATGGCGATTTTGTAAGAAGGCAGTGATTTTTAAGGCTTTTAATTCAAACACAGCAATCTCTGAGGAAGTTTGGTACAGGAGACAGCTAGGCCACAGATTGACTTTGGAAGATGGATGTTTCCAAAACAAACCAAAAAGCCAATTACACATAATCACTTCCTCAAAAAAGTGCTGACCGCAGTAAGGGATTAGAGAGCTGACCATGAAGGCTGGGTGTTCTCACTTAACACGTGCTTTGTATCTGTCTACTTGTAAGAACAGTCTCCACACCAAATTAGAGACAAAAAAGTGCATTATTTAGTAAATTAAGAACCAAGATAGATTGCTATCCCCTACCTTTAGTAAATAACCTGTTAAGCCTAAATGTCGAACTTTAAGAGGTCCAAAGCAGGGACAGGTGATGACCCCCTGTCCTGCTCCCATCTTAGGGGCAAAGAGACTTCCTAAAGAGCATGCACAGAGGACCAGCGCGGAGCCTCTTCAGGGCCTTGGCAGCAGCAGAAAGAGAGTTCAGGAGGTCTGTGATACTGCCTTGCTCAGTTATGTTTGCAGTGCTTTGTGTTCACTCTCCCTCCTTTTGTGGGGGTCTCACACCCACACTGGAATAAGGCGATTAACCCCAGCATGTTGATTCCTCTAAAAAAACAATAGAGGGAAAGAGAGGAAAGTATAAAAAAAAAAAATTTAAAAAAAGAGTCCTTTGGGCCATGACCATGCCTAACACATTTCTATTTTTAACAAAGTAAAAAAGAAGATAATGAGTCTCTGGGCTGCCTTAGGGAATCTTCCCCATCCTGTATCCTTATTGCTTCCCATCTAACAGCTGCTGCTAGTTCCCATTTCAAGACCACCACAATCTCAGTCCCAGAAGAGGAGGCACTCCCTGCCCTTTCCCCAGGGCTGCCCAAGCAGGGAGCCCAGCCTGGGACTGAGTCCAGCTGAGAAGTGACTGTGCACATTTTTGTTGGGTTACCACCCAGCACTATGTCAGACAAGGAGCAGCAGAAATGCATAACTAGGCACAGAGAGGAAGGCAGAAACCCACCTTGGCACCACTACAGCCTTACATTGGATTCAGCAGATTGCGGAGCTTGACGGAGAGGTAGAAAGAGGAAAAAGGAATAAAAATAGTTGCAACCCACCTCTTCATTCTTGAAAGCTTCAAGAAGAGCATTGGCATCTGCAGCAGTGAGGGGGAATTTGAGTCGTGGTCCATAATAGGAGTCTGGGACATCAATCCTCCTTTCAAATTCTGCTAAACTGAAGCTTGACTCTGCCATCTCTAACTCACTAGACTCCTTGGAATCTGGAACAAGAGGGAAGAAAATCAACAATGTAAATACCCCTACAGTGTGATGATGTAGAAATTCCCGCAGGTCCCCCACAGTGTGACAACAGTGTGACCAGACCTAGTGAGTGTAACTGATGCTTCATTTGCTGAGGTATTACAGTTGTTGGTTTGGTTCTCTCTTGTAGACAGCGCCAGATCTCCCCATTTTTTTTTTTTTTTGTAATGCTAAAAACAAGCTAGTAGCTGTGGTCAGGATATAAAACATTTTGCACTGACATTCAGGAACAACCTGCTCTCGCAGACACTGAGAAACGACCTGTCGCAGAGCTGCTGCTCCGTCCCCTACAGAGCAAGGAGATTCAACAGTCACAGCTGAACATTCAACGACCTTCACCCATCTACAACTCAATATTATGTTTCTAATACACATTCTAAAAATCCAGTCTCATTTTACCTGCAACACCAGAACACCAGAAGCTTACTGAAGATTTAAAAGGTCAACAACAGAATGCAATTTCTTCCTAGTGGTTTGCAAAGCACTGGAGGTAAGGCCAGCTTTTGGCTGGCTGCCATAAAATCACTGGATGAAACAAGAGTAAACACAAGCATAGTAGTAAAAGTAGAGCACAGCTTCTCCTGATTTTCCTGGAGCACAGAGAAAGCAGGAATGGGGCTAATTGCTTCAACTCAAAATTTTTGGATATATACATCTGCGTGAAAGCCGAATTAAGTGTTTTCCTCTTGCAGACTACCTTTACCATCTCTCCTGGCAAAAAGAGAGAGCGGCAGGGCTAAATGACAGTGTTCATAGCAGTGCCCGTTACAAGGCTGCTCTTGTGAGGTGACCGGCGTAACTACTTTTGCTGGCTTCCAGGTAAATGTTCTGTAACCTTCATTAGATGCAGCTGGAAAGAGAGCTGTATTATTTATAGCTGGAGGCAACCAATGGCTGGGACAGAAAACTGACAGCAGCCGAAACCTGCATGTGGCCTCATGAGATTCATAAGGACCGAATGGTTTTGTAACTGCAGAAAATTCCCTTTAAAGAAACACGTAGCTAAAAGCTCCCTTTTCACCAGCTCTGGATGAAGAGCGCTGTTTTCCAGCAGTTCTTAGCTGTGAGCTGGTAGCATCCTCAGGTAGGAGCAGGGAGCCCTGGCCACGCAGCTCCAACCAGCGCGGCCTCACCTGCACCTTTTGTCACGGCGCTCGCGCTGGGTTCCTGCACCCCGGTGCTGTCTCTCGTCGCTGCCCTCAGGAGCGGCTGGTCGCCCGCTGCAGGGCTGCTCCCTTGCACCAGCCGTGCTGCCCTCACCCACAAGCGCTGATCCAGGGCCCGCCAGGGCCTCCCCAGCTCCCTTGGCTTTGGGCGTTTGCCTAGGCAGAGCAACCCAATCACCTTCTCCTGGGGGAGAGGGGCATAAAGAGCACACCATTTTCTGCCGCTGGATGTGGAGTCAAGAGCCAGCCGTGGTCATTAGCCTTCCAAGGCTAATGACCTCCTCATTAGCCTCCTCAATGCCTCCTTCCCGGACACTCAGCTAGGTGTTAAGGCTCTTTCCCATCTCACTTGGGAGCAGGCAGCCCCTCATCTGGGAACAGATGCCCTAAAGCAGCCAGCAGTGCAGCGTGCCCTGAGCCAGGAGTCCCCAGCTTTGCCCCATACCGGATGAATCCTGCAGAAGCCCTCATTTTGGTCAACTAAAAGTCACAAAAAGCAGCTCATTCCTTGGCTCAGATTCCTTGGCTGGGATACACAGCTATACACTATCCCATGGGATGCACTGGCTCATGATTTAAACTGCACTGACATCTCTAACAGCATAAGAGGATGAAAAAAGCTACAGGGTATGGCAGACAAACAGTCCTACGAAAAGCACTACTGTGCTAATGAGAAAGTGACTGCCTTCTCTTTTAATAAAACATGTTTTGAAGGAGCAGATTAAAAAGAGGAAAGTGATGTGATGAGTAGGGGAGATTCGGTGGTTTATAATGGAAGAAAAAACAGTCACAAGATCAACAGGTAGGTTTCTCATCATCCAGCACCGAGCAGGACAGATAACCTGTGCTCCAGTAAAAATATTGGTACTATCTTCAGAGAGAGGGCTTTTGAATCACATCTTACAATTGTAATTTAAGTGAGCACACACAGATGAAAAACAAAAAGGCAGACAGTTATGCTGGGGAATATACTGGGGGGAATATACATACAGAATATACTGGGGAATAGCAAAGGTATTTTGAAGCCTCTCCACTTGTTTTGTTTGCATTCACAGTGTCTCACACCTTAAGACTGTGACTCAGCAGAAATGGAAGCACTTGCTTAAGAAACTTTATATTCAGCACTGATTTTGCTTAAGGGAGGGTAAGCAAAGGCACTGCCAAGGCCACGAAGAAGGGCAGATAACCAAGAGCTTAAAATGAAGTGTGCATGCAGGCAGTATTTGGACAAGCTTAATCAGTTTACAAACCCTTACAACATAAATTCAGTCTCGTATTCAACACATTCTATCTAAAAATCTAAGCCAATCCCTTTGGATACAAGGCTCTGGGCTGCCTCTCTATTTTGGAAACCTCTTTCTTAGGGGGTTTAGATATAAGTTACATGGGATATTAGAATGGGAAAAACAAACCGAAACAAAAATGAAGTCTTCGGGGCAGGTCTCAAGCCCTACCATTTTCAGTCCTAGCAGATGGAAGTTTTGCATAAGGAAGACAAAGGGGAGATTTACCATAAACCATACACTCTTTTTTTTCATATGATTTAGACTTAAACACGTCTACAACTCCTAATATTTGTCCCAAGAAAGAGGTCAGCCTGCCCTGGCACAGGAAGGGCCTGTGTGTGCACCCAGGCCGCTCCTGGGCTCTGCCAGGGAAGAGTCTGCATCGCCTCTACCACTCCAGGCCCTTCTGTCAACAGACTCAGTTAATAAAGGTGGACAAATCACATCTACAGGGGGCACATGTAAAATTACCTTTTGATATTTTAATGACAGTGGAGATTAATGTTGTTTTACCCAATTCACAGGCTTAACACTAATGTTTTGTTTCCCACTCAGAAGACAAGCTGAACAAAGGCACACTAAGACACATAGGAAAAGCAAATCATGTGAGCAGAGCCTGATTTTCTTTGAGTGCCACTTCCTTCCCAGGAAGTCCCATGATTAAAGCAAGTTGCTTGCAGAATGCAGGGACAACAAACAACTTCAAAATGAAGGACTACCACATCATCTGTCTTGGCTCTGGAGCAAGGTGCAAACCTAATTTCCTTCTCTGCAGAGCACCCAAGATCATTAAGCACTCTAAAGTATTTAAGGGAAAAAATGCAATTTATAACGGTTGTCATTAGAACAACGAACCACTTAGGGTTTCACTGTGATTTCACTCTCCTCTCAGTGTCTTGTGCAAATTTTAATTGGAGTAGCATGTGCCTGAACCAGATGGAAGAGAAAGGATAGCCTCTTATGATTCAGTGGGAGGCAGGCAGCATCCTTTCAGCTCACATGGGATCAACTCCATTAGCAAGTTGTTCAGGGAAATAGGTGTTTGTCTTCTGGAATTAGAAAGCCAGTTTCAATCTGGCCTTCTGTTGAACTTGAGTTCTGCCTTAGCATCCCCTAATACTTCAAAAATTAAAGGTTATTCTTTGAATGCTTTAATTGAGCTGCCTACTAAACACTTATCCCTATCAATTTAAATTATTCATTTTAACCATCCATATATTGATTAGGTTTTGTGTTCCATGTTAAGGAATAGGTTATCCTATGCTATCCATAGGATTTTTGCACTCCTATGTTATGTTTGCTCCATTCATCATTCTTGAGATAAAGATACAATACACTCCTGTCATAGATATTCCCCTGACATGCTCTACTGAAAAGCCTTTCAGTTTTTCCAGCTTTTCTGTCTGACTGCTCCCTAAGCTTTGGACTCTCTCATTCACAGAGGGATCACAGAGAGGAAAATATTAGGTAGACTGTAACAAAGAATTTGTTAATCATAGTAGGTCTGTTCCAGCCAAGTCAATAGTACTTACCATTTATTTTTAAGTTGAACTAGTACATGATTAAAATTAAATTCACAGATTTTTTATTACACTAAAATATTCAGTTACAGTCCCTGCTATGCTGAATACTGTAACATCCCCAAGCACTAAGTTTTATACTTGCAGACTAAAATGGTTTAAACATAATTGAGTGTAGCCAGTTTCCTGTTGATAGTAAATGTTTTGCAGCAAAATCCAGAACAAGTTTTAAAATTAAACACTTTAAAATTTAACTATCTCCCATTAAGTCTTTCCAAGAGAATCTCCCTATTACTTTGACTTTTATCCTTACCTGTACTAGGTTGAGAAAACTGATCCATCATGAATGTAAAAAAGTTGGATAACTGCATAAGGAAAAGAACAAACACATATTGATGAGTTCCAGCAGGCGTTACCATTCTCTTTTCTTAGTCAGTTAGCACTAATTTCCTATTTGGGGGATCTAAGACTCCACCGTATCTTCCCATAGCATCAGCCTACATTTATGACCCAAGCTGGGTCCTACTACAAGAATTGCAGCTTATTTTTTCTTTCTTATCATGAATTAGCAGGTCGACACTATATGAATACATACAAAGCCCCATATCTACCCTAGGCCAATAGACCTGTCCTAGGCCTATATCTATTCTACTGGTATTTTTGCGTGGGATTCATTTTACTGACAATCCAAATTATTTGCCTTGATTTTCTCTACAATCAATAAAAAGAAACCTCCGTAATTCACCTGACTCACTTTAGACATTGACAAGAGGATGAATGCAACATGCTAGAAGACCCTAATACCCTCTACTGACCCTAAAGGAGACTGGGATGACTTGCTGAGATACTGACATCTCCCTTGCACGCGTCTAACCTCACTGGCACAGTTAAGGTCACCCGCAGTGCACTGACCTGCAATCTTTGGCTAACAGAGCAGAAACGTCTAACCTAGATGTGACTGTACAGGCAGAACGATATCCTGCTGTCTGTGCAGCTTCACAAAACTTACACAGTTCACGTGCAAGGCAGGGAAGGGGTTTTACACAGCTTTGCACAGAAAGCTCCCAGCTTTGCAGGGGGAAACACAACCCCACACCCATTTTGCAAGGGCAGCTTCAGTGTTTTGGCGCCAATATGGCTGCGTGCCGTGGCGGCGCTGAAGATACAGACCTGCAGCTGGGCTTGCTCGTCGGCATACTCAATGGACTGAAAGATGTTCAGGCTGTAGCGGCGCCTCATCTCTATTCGGGCCATGGTCGCGCGGTACCACCTCTGGATGAGGAGGGCGGCTCGCAGCACTGCTGGAACAGAAAGCAGGGCAGCGCATGTGGGCACACGCAGCCTGCCCGGGGACACACGGCCTGCCCTGGGGACGCGTGGGCACACATGGCCTGCCCGTGCGGCCTGCCCCTGGGAACGCACATGCCTGGGGAACACACGGCGGCCCCCCCAGAACGTGCATGGCCTCCCCTCAGGAATGTGTGGGTGCACATGGCCTGCCCAGGGACGCGCAGCCTCCCTCCCGGAACGCATGGCCTCCCCCCGGGAATGCGTGGGTGCCCATGGCCTGCCCCGGGGACGCGCGGGTGCCCGCAGCCTGCCCTGGTAACGCGTGGCCTGTCCCAGGGACATGCAGGCGTGCAGGGCCTGCCCCGGGGACACGCAGGCCTCCCCGGACTGCATGGGCGCGCGGGCGGCCCCAGGGACGCGCGGGCGGCCCCTGCAGTGAGCGGCGGGTGACAGAGCCGAGCCGCTGTGCCCAGGCCGCATCGAGATGGGGCTGTGTGAAAGCGAGGCTGCAAAAATGCTTCCTGCTGCTGAATATGGAATGTGCCGACTGCTTCTGTCTGCAGGGGCAGACCCCACACCAGCTGACTGGCTCAGGCTTACGCCATGGCAAAGCTCTGCCACTTCAGGGTACAGAAGCTATTACCCATTTAAGAGGGCAGCTAGGTGCAGCTGATGAGCGACACGTGGGCTTGAGGAAGGTGAGGCAAGGAAGGCCACCAATTTGGCCTACAAATGAAATGTATTTCTTCACCGAGCTGCAATAAAAAGCCCTAGCGTTTGCAAGCTGTAACGGGGAGCCAGCGAGAGCTGCGAGGGCAGGAGCTGCAGGAGCTGATGGACATGGATCTCTCCCAACCACGCCACAGATGTCCCCTGCTACTCCTGGCACCCAAAGGGCAGCAGTTCTCAGGGGGCTGAAACACGGTGATACCAGGGCTGTTGGCTCACAGACCCACCCGAAGGCAGCCACAAAGTCTGGGCCATACCTGTGCCCGGCAATACAAGTAAAACAAGGTGAAGGGGAGGCTGCTCTCAAGACCAGTCACATTTACTCGCTAAAAGTTGAAGGTAACTCTGTGCTTTCTTGACTGGTTCCCGGCACTTTTTCTTAGCATTTTTCCCCCTGTACTCTCAGCAGGACACTAGCAGCTGAGCAGGCAGGGCCAGAAATGCCAAGGCTGAGCCTGCAGCCAACATCTCACACTGCAGTCAGCCCATCTCCCCAGGGACACAGCCCTCAACAGGGAAGCACAGAGAGCAGCAACAATGAGGAAACGTCTTTGTGCTTCTTGGAGAAACCTTGGAGAAGGTTTCTTCTCCAAGGCCTTGGAGAAACTAGTCCTTGGAGAAACCAGCTCCAGCAGCTGCACAGCAACCCGGCAAGGGCACAGGACCAATGAGGCACATTGATCTTCAGCTCCCAGCACTCCCAAGGACCATGGCCCATGTTTGACCAGGAACACAGATGATCGGGAGAGTAAAGAAAACAAAATTGAAAAGTGCTCCAGAATTATGAAAAATTTGATAAAA
The DNA here is from genome assembly GCA_013389825.1 of Crypturellus undulatus. Taxonomy (NCBI): domain Eukaryota; kingdom Metazoa; phylum Chordata; class Aves; order Tinamiformes; family Tinamidae; genus Crypturellus; species Crypturellus undulatus. Next base: position 31,749 of record VWPW01021863.1, read on the forward strand.
TCATCACTGTGCAGCAGTGCAACTTTATGAGCAAGGAAAAAAAATGGGAAATAGAAACAACACTAACACCTTAATACTAATATGTTTGTATTCTGTTACATTTCCTGAAACAAAAAGCAATTATCAAACCCAAATAACACAAAACAAAACAAGCAACCACCAGCAGTCCATCTGAGGGCTTCAAGTGATTTTTTTCTTGGGAAACAGCCCAGAAGAGCTCTGCACTACAGGGACAAGAAATTACACCAGTCAATTATTTTAGCTGATCACAAACACGAGGGGATTATAAGACTTGGATAAGTGGAGTCTCATGAGTGAGAGGTTTTTTTTTTTTTCCTTCAACTGACAGATATACAGGTTTAAAAATGGTGGAAAAGTGATTCTGTTAATATATGTTTAATATTACATAAGGATTTTAATGAAAACATTTATTGGAATTGAAATAGCAACCTGCCTGCTGATTTTTGGCTTAACAACACAGCAGTACAGTTGAAGTGGTGATGGTCTCCAGTCTACTAGGCCAAGATCAGTTATCACTTAGGACTCCCATCCTGCAAATATCTCATACCTCCTAGGGGAAAAAAAAAATCTCCTGCTCGAAGGCAGTTTAAGCTTTATATGACCAAGAACACCTCCCCTACATGAGCCTCTAGGACATCTCTTTTATTTTCTGTCCTTTCTGGAATGGACACACACTTTGCAGCCTGGCAGCCCACATTAAGAATGGCATCAACTTCTCTGCTTAGGAGAGCAGTGTGGGGCAGAGCCGTTGGCCCAGAAATGCATTTCCAGTTACACAAGCACAAAACTTCCCTGGGGCAACAACAATAAATGTCGCTTCCAGCCCCTCTGGTTTGCTTAATGGCCTGGTCCTGGGCATATAACACAGCAGAGCACCACTGAAATCACACAAGGCAGACATGTTTATCAGCAGCTAGGGGTAATGCTGCAATGCTAACGGAATATTCCTGAGATTTTGTTTTTAATTATATACTTACTACAGCACTGTTACTCTCAGTAATAAATGAGACAGAATATGATTTTCACACTGGACTAAAGTGCTCACCTAAAAGTGTTGTGAAAGGTCAAGCACCTGTAAAATTCATGCTATTAATGCATTATATAGCATCAGTGATGCTGCAGTGACAAGTGATGTAGACAGAGCTAAGAGCCCAACTGTAAACCAGTCAACTTGGATCCTCATAGCCATGACTAAGTTGTCCAGCTTCTTACAGTCATTGGTTTCTTGACACTTGTGTTCTGGTTCTTTGGCTCTGTAGACAGAAATAGGACTCATTTTCCCATGGTTATTCATGTTGCCTCTTAAGATAACATACTGGGCCTTGTGAAACGCCTTCTGGGAACTCTGTGAATTTTGCTCTAATGATAAAACAAGTCCAAACTTCTTTGAACAAATTCTGGTCTTCATGTGCCTAAGCAAAACCAAGATATGTTTATACTGGAGTGGAATGTGTTTAAAAGCAAGGAGCTGACACACTAGTGTTTTAGTTGAACTGTGATCCAGATCCTGTAGAGAGGTGCAACTGACGGCTCCAGTGACCATCACGGAGAGTCTCAGCTCCACAACTTTGTATGGCAAAAAATGATTCTGAAAGTCATTGAAGCAGCTCTGCCTTATTAAAATAGCTTCATAATCAGGGTCATCTAGCAGGGGGGAAACTGGGGCAGTTGGCTCTGGAAACCCACACTCTGAAAGGCCACAGAGGGTCCCTCTCAATGCATTACCCCACACACTTTACCAGTAACGGAGAGAGGCACAGAGATGCACACACTTGAATCTGAAATTCAGCCTCTCCTGGGTGATCCAATACTACAACTGCTCTACAGGTGCCTCCCTGGAAGCACCTAGAAGCTATGCATGCATTTAAAGAAGACATACAGAATAGTTTAACTGAAAACATACTTGACAACTCAACAGAGGCTAAAATGTTACCTGTTCTGTTCTTATGGAGAGAACAACCACTGACTGTAAAGACAAAGGCAGCACTTACACCTCTCCGACTTTTTTGTCGTATTGCAGGGCACAGAAGTTGTACATCCCATGGCTCCGGCGCAGACTGTCCATCAGTTTAGTTGCTCCTGCTAGGAAGGCAGCTTCTCTCCGCTGTTACATTTGCTGGGGCGATCCTTCAGTGCGAGGACCAGCTGCGAGCTCCTACCAGTCCTGAGAGCGAGACAAGTGCAAGGGGGAGAAGAAAAAATAATTGAGCACACGCCATCTGGGCACCTGCACCTCATTTTGAACCACCGTGCAGCACCTCCTACACCTGGAATGTGGATCCCAGACTGGGTTTAGTTTTCAGATCACATCACCATCAACTTGCTTTCAAAGGCAGCTTCCTTCCTTCCTACTGCTTTGCTGAAAGCTCATGTGCATCAGTGAGTTCTAAGCTGAGAGCTTGGCTATTTAAAGCCTTCCTAGCAGGGACAAGGGACTGCAGAGCAGTGTTATTTTTTATCCTTCTGTTTGAAAATGGGGACTGCAGAGTATTAAGGACTCTGAATTACATCTGATATTGCTCCTAAACAAAACTAAACCCCACCCCAAACTCTGCCCATTTGAAAAGATGCCTTATCAGCCCGCATAACGCTCCATCCCTCAGCGTCCTAATTCTGTTTATCAGTTGGTTTACAGAGGGAAAAAGTTTTCTCACACATGCCAAATGAACAGAAATCCCTACCACACATTTATGCTCAACAGAATCTCAACCACCATCAAGTTTACAAGGAGACAGCACCATAACTAAGGGTTTCATAATTGATTTCACTTTAAATATGCATTCAGCTTTCTCTTGCACTTTTCCTGAAGTATCCTAAATAAAAGATTGGATTTTGTTAAATAAATGAACACAGTACATCTTGCAGTGTGGGCTTTGCTCATGTCCTCACCAATCCATATCATATGCAGTATCAAGTTCAAATGAGTAAAATTCCAATGAGACACAAAACCAGTTAATTTCCAAGCAACAAGGAAGTCACTGATGCTTTTAGAGAGGCTGAGTTTTGCTTTAGCTGTAGATTTGTGAGAGGAACACTCTGACACCACTCCTCCCTGTCCCCGCTGCTTCTCTCTAGCATGTCTAACATGCCTCAATTACTACATTTATTATATTTCTTATCTTTTAATTGACTTTAATACAAAAGAAATTCATTGGCGTAAAATTAAGCACTCCTTTTTGCTTTTGTTTTACACTAGCAAGCACAGAATAACAGGAAGATAAGAGATAGGAGCAAAAAGAATGGGAGCAAAAAGAAACAAATGTGTAACTAGCCTGTTTTCAAGATCAATAGCTGGAAGGAGTTTATTGCGCTACTTCCAGGGTCCCCCAACACAAGAGTGTCCTACACTTGTGTCGGGACAAAACTACCTTCGAAGTCAGTATTTATTACAGGAAATAAACATTTAAAAATTTCCCCACAATGTACTCTGCTGCTCACTCCTCCATGCAAGCTAACACTGAACACCAAACAAGTTGTGTTAAGCTATTTGGAGCGAAACACATAACCTGGCTTTGGTAATACCTAACCCAGCACAGATACTGCTGACAGTTCAACTTTTCTCTCCAGGGAAGGGTTATTATCCCGATAACATCTCCTCACTTGCCTTCCTAGGAGGACCTTGGGTCTTCATGAGCCTCTGTTGGCGCTACCGGCCACACCTTGGTCTAGGCTCAGACTGTAACCTCGGAGCAGGCCAGAGCCTCCAGCCTAAGCCCAGCTTTGGGAAACCCTTCCTGGTTGTGGTGCAGGCTGCTCTGTGTCCAGCGTCCGGGCAACGGGACAGGCAAACAGAACCGTGGCGGAGCCTAGAACCCGCTCCGTGCCAGGCAGGCAGCAGCAGCTGCCAGCCTGCAGAGCGGGGAGGGGAATGCTCCTCATTTACCACCTTCAACCATCCAAGCTTTTTTGGCCCCAAACATACCCATTCGTCCCTTCACTTCTGTATGAATCCTTGGACTTCTAGCACCTCCCCGAGCCAAGAAATAAAAAAAGATAAGAGTCACGGGAACAGGAATTTTATGGTAATAGTAGTGAACAAAGACTGAAACATACACTCAAACTTGGAGGAAACTTTGTACAAGTGTTTCCTGTTCTTAAAATCTTGGTTGAAGATGCCAAATCTGGCCCTCAAAGAGCTACCCAGGAGACCAACCATCATCTTCAGTGGTGAACGTCTGCATCGTAACACAAACAGTGCTGACATTCAAACTCCTGCCCGACCTCCTGAAGGCTTCTCTGGTGGGTACAGCCAACTAAGCCTGGCAGCCAACCTGCATTCCTGGGCTTCAGGCAGCCACATCCAGCAGAGGCTCAAGTAGATGCTCCACCCAGGTCTGGCAACTCCCTTATTGCCCTTCTGGCCTGACTAGAGAATCATGAACAACCGGAACAGCCCAGGGTGGAAAGAGCCGGTACCTGCCCTGGGCAAGGGCTCCTCACTGCTACCAAGTGAGCAGCTGCCAAGGGAGAAGTCCCGTCTCCTCCAGGTACCTCAGTTCCAGACACCTCGTGCCCAGTGTCACGTTCTGTCTTCCTGAGCCAGCTCACTGGGAAACACCAGGTAAAGACCATTGGGAGCCAGTGCTGGGAAGAAGGCTGGAAAACTAGTATTTTAAACTAGTGAACCATACTCACCTACCACGGTATCAGAAAAGGCTTCAGCGACGCACCATAGCTGGTTGTATGAGAACCCGGCACATAATGCTGTGTTAGCATGCTGCCTACCAGACCACTCATTTCATTTTAGGAGAGAATGTATCACATTCATTCAAAAAGAGACAATAATTCAGCAGCTACAGGCCAATGACCAGTCCCACTTCCAGAAATAACTCCCAGAAATTACTGTATTTCCCTCAGTTCAGCAAAAAAAGGCAATTTTGTGATGGATAGGCAGTGCATACACAGCCTATCCAGTGATGCGACATAAAACATCATTCCAGCTCTGCCAGGAGACATGCACCAAGCTAAGCACCAGGACACACACTGTTCTTCTTCTGGATAAGGGTCACCAAAGTCTAACCTGGCACAAGTGCTCAGAAACTTAGGTTTCAAGGCCCAAGCTGTCAAGATCCTGATTTACAGAGATGATGAACAAGTACCATTTGATCTGGATTTAATAGGTGCTGCCCAAAATCAATCATGCTTTCAGTTCATCAGTCACATAAAGACTGTTGCTGCCTCAGGAATAAATGGAAATCTTGTAAAGATTTATAGCTGACTTCTAATGAAATCAGGCAGCAGGTCCTTTGGGCATGGAGCCATCCTTTCAAGCATAGCATATTTTTTAAAAAATAGATGAGCTGTGTTACTGGTAGGAAAGCCTAAGCTAGGTCAAGCCTGCAGATATGGAGGCCATACAAAAAAAAGGAGCCACTAGGCTTTAACTTATGATGCTCTCCTTGTTCCATTTATTTCTTACTTTGATAAACAAAGAATAAAAGGTTGCTCCCATTATTTTTGTTTGGATGAGATTTCCACAGCTATGGTACCTCCCCTGCAAGTTGTTTCAATGTGCCTCCTTTGCCTTTTGGCCCTTTCTCAACCACATTTGTGATCAGGCTGCTACGGTCTCCTCCTGCTATTTGAGATCAGGATGCTACGTGTTGGAAGGCAGATGTGGTTGGAGTGGTTGCGAGACGGGGACAGTTTTCTCCATGAGGACAAGACAGGTTAACGGATGGATCCTTCTAATGCCAGAAAGTTTGCTTTCATGTCTTCTTGATACTAATTTTTTAATTTTCTGTGACTCACAGACTTGAATGGGAATTGCTTTCTTTCGATATGAGAACTGCAAAGGATGAAGGAATGACACTGTATGGGTTCCCATACATTCCTGAAGAAATTGAGCAGGAGAGAGACCAAAATACACTGCAGAGGAGAGCTCAGGCATTAGGACACAAAAGGCAGGTGAGCAAAGGTAGAGGAGCAGCCCTTCAAAATAGTCTTGTTGCCAGAGATGGGATTTTCAAGGCTGGGAATCCAGAGATGAGGTAAAGATTTTCACCAGTTAAAAGATCTGCTAGGGGAAAAAAAGAAACCCAGACAATGAAATACAAATGCTCTAATTTTGGTGCTAATGCTGAATTTGGTCTACAAAGGAGCTGATGGAGGAACAACAAGCACAGATAAACCGGTATGTGACTCTGTCTCTGCTAGTTTCAACCATGTGACAAATAGAAACCATGATGTTTCTACTGACTGACATTCATACATAAAAAAATGAGAAACCCTTTTTGTTTCAATATATTCATCAAAATACAAGTAACAGACAGATAATTTCTTCAGTCTGCTCAGAAAAGAAAAAGGAGATTAGGCACAGTATAGAATTGATGGAGCACTTTCTAGAAATGGCTGTGTTGATTGATTTCAATGTTTGAGACAGCAGTCTATAGGGGAAGGTTGTAGTAAGATACGCGAAAGCCACAAATGCCCTCTGGAGTGAGACTAGGATGAAGACAAACCATCTTATTAAGGTGGACTCATACTCCTGAGCCCCAAAATCCAATGCAGAAATAAATATAAGCAAGATTTGCAAAGGTGTGAACATGTAGAGGTTGTTCAAGCAATCACTGAATTGAGGAACAGCATGCAAACTGAAAGGAAGTTTGTGAGAAAAAGATTCTCTTTTTTTTTTGTGTGCAGAAAGACTTTGGGGAGAATGTGTAAAAAAAAAATAAAAGGGGAGGAGAGCAAACAGAAGTATGTAAATAGGGTGCAGATCACCTGGAAGTATAAACACAGCCATCAGATCCCTTTCCAGAAATATGAAATAACTTGGTTTAGGAACCAAGGAACTAGAACTAACCTTGGACATCAAAGTTAGTACTAGTAAACTGGACCCCACTGGAGTGGAAGAGTGAACAACAGCTGGAGGAAAAGTGAAATCTGAATTTCCCACAATCCTGCAGTTACTAAGCAGACTCTTGAAGACATACCATTTAATTCTCTTTATCTGTAGGGGGGAAGTAGCTAAAAAGCAAGACTCCAGAAAGGACTAAATATGTGGTAAAACCTAAGTCAATTTAAAAATGAAATTCATACCTCAGCTGAAATTATACTGGTCTTAATAAACCTTAAGCTAAGCATCATAGTAAGTTCCAGATCTATCATCACAAAAAACAGCTTTTTCCTAAAGATATACATGCATGAGATACAATAGTCACAAAACTATATGAACTACCTCATCTGAAGTCAAGAGTTCTGTATAAGTGATCTAGTCCAGGTCAGACATTGTAGCTCAAAACACACATTTTCATCATGGCAAAATCATACATACCTCTCTCATTCACTCCACAGGCTTAGGAGGCAGGCAATTTGCTCTTTGCAAGTGAGCCCCACCCAAAGAGACTACCTGTTTCTGTTTTAATGCTTCAGCAATGCAGAGATTTTTCTCATACGAATATCTTTAGAACATTTTTTAAGAGGTAAATTGGTCCTTTTTTTGGAAACCAGAACTGCACTAGGAGGGGTGCAGTTCTGCAGAACAGGTGCTCTAGCTTCCTCCAGGGCTCTGGAGCTCTCGAGCTGCAGTACAGTTGCTCTCCATGTACTTACGTAGCTTCCTGAGAGGAAACGTCTTGATGCCTGCTGTTCAAAAGCAGTCAGTGGGCAAAGGTGTTCTCATCATGCAGCCCGATGCGAAAGCCCATGGCTGCCAGGGTGCAGTTCCTGGGCAGGGTTTTGCCAACGTTTTTCTTTCCGAATCTCAGGCAGAGGAAGGGATGGGCTGAAGTTATCTGCTTCACATCTCGAGTCACATGATCCTTCAAGGGGAATAGCATTGCTGCCGTGGGGAGACGATGATTTGCATTTTAGTAGAGCTAGTCTGCAGGGAAGAACACATAGGGGCTGCTCAGGTACGTGGATATCTGTTGTGACTGGCACGGCTATGAAACCGAGGGCAGAAGGAGGGGCAGTGGATTTTGCCTGTAGCCTTCATATCTGTGTGGCAGTGATATGAATATTCTCAGGAGCTCTCATCATGCCTAGATAAGTAGGAAGCACCCAGTGCCCTTGCAGCCCCCTGCCCTTGCTGGGGAGGCACTGCTGGCATGGCCTCTGCACAAAGCGAAGGAGCCGCAGCCACGTTCGTGGGGTCTCTGGGGTCTAGCGGTAGCTCCAAATTATAGGGCAGCCTGGGGTGGGCAGGCAGCTCCATGTGGCGCAGCAGGAGATGGGGATTGCAGTGCTCCCTTGCACTGTGCACAATGGAATTCCCAAAGGACAGGTCCCGTCCCTTCAGGGAAATCAGGCTGGATAGAGAACAAAACATTTGTGAGGAGAGACAGGAAGAGGGCAAGACGCCCCTCTTTTGCCCTAAACGCCTTATAACACTGTCACGTGTTTTGAGGACACTCTGGCTGTGGGTGGGATGGCACCCACATGGTGGGGGGATGGCAGCTCTGCCGTGGCTGCGAGTGGCTTGTTCTCCCTGTGAGGGTACAGGAAGACTCAGACACCTCACCGCATCGTGCCATGGGACAGACGGACAAATTCCCCTGCTGTGACACACTGGATACATATACACACCGGAGAGTGCATTTCAAAGTGCCAAGCCACTAAAGCAGAGAAACAGCATTGTGCTGGTTCCACTGACGGAGGTGGCTCCCAGAGGCTCTGAAATCGGAGACACCTTCTCAAGGCTGTTTCTCTTCCGTAGAAATGGGTATTAAATAAAATACATATGAGGGATGATAATTCTGCATGACCCAGAAGAGTTTTGATGCTTGTTTCTCTGTCAGGATGCACTTTCCCTGGTCAGAGTTACAGTAGCTAATCACTTATGTATGATCATGCTGTTCGGCCAAAATGCACAAAAGCAAAAAGCGCATCATAGCCTTTTTCCGGAAGACATATGCTGTTTAAAAACATTTACTGTATCTGACAAATTCACCTGCACTGGCATTTACCAAGCGTTCTGCCTAATGAGATGCAATACGGCTTGCTGTTCCAGCTGCCAGGAAATCCATCAGAATTGCTTAGCCCAAGATGAGCAGGGGAAGGACCAAACCCATAGCCAGTCGGTGCTAAGGGACGCAGATTTACACCACGTGTTTTCTCCCGTTATTCATAACAGCCGTTTAACCTCTGTCTCAGGGGCCTGATGCGACCAAGCTGTGTGACGGAGTCAGCGTGTCGGCCGCAGCCACCTCTCCAGTTACGCGCAGGGATCACGGTAACATGCAACTTGAGGAAACACAAGCAAAGGTGCTTTCCAAATTAACCTTTCCTGCCCGAGTCCAAGGACAGGGGCTGCACCTAAAACAACCTCCCCCTACCACTTCCAAAAAAAGAAAAGAAAACCCTCTTGTCTACATAAAGAAAGAGCAGCCCCAGCACAAGGCCACATGACCTACAAGTGTTTGCCCAGGATGCACAGACTTACGATGCCGTGAAGACCTTGATCCCGCGCCGGCAACACCACAGACACCAGCTGCCAGAGATGCCATCGGGGCAGTGCCTGGAAGAGGCCTCTCCTGGCACCCCTCACGCAGCCAGGGCAATGCATCTGCTGCCTGGAATACTCTGGAAACACTAACCTCCGAGCGAGCCTCCATGCTGGCCTCCACATACATAATTCAAGCTCTGCTTTGGGATCACTTCCGAGAGCCCTCCCGCAAGGGGATGCAAATGGTGTTTCTGGGATTTTTTTGTTGTTGTTATTTTTCTTCCCCCCAAAATGGAAGATGATCACAGGCAACGTGAATATGTTGTTTCTGGGCTCTAACCATGGTTCCTCTCCTCTTAGGCTACCTGAGGAAACTACTTTTGTATGACCTAGCAAGGTGTTTTAAAGTACTAGCCAGGACCAAGTTCCTGACTGAGAGACCTGGGTACCCAGTCACAAACAGAATAAAAAGAATAAAAGAGCAAAGAAGAGAAATAAACAGCTAGCACATTTTATCAGCTTTCTTTTTTTTTTTCATATTAAATTCTGTCTCAGTCACTAAGAAGTCAGAAATACATTGTCACAAATCTGAATGAGAAGGTTAACTTGAATGAGCAGGAGATTTCCCTCCCAAAATGGATAATTCCGGGTGAGAAGATGATAATAAGACGTCAAAATTGGCATCCTTGGCAAAGATAACACGAAATCAGAAACGTGAGCCAAAAAAAGGGCAGCTGTAGGGCCCTGCAGCTGCTGAAGGCCAAGAAACAAGACCAGAATACCACGAACGGATCCAGATACCTTCTCTGAAATGAAATTAAAAACAAATCCCAAATTATCATCTAATTGCAGACTACTATGAAAAGCAGTGCCTGGTGCCACAATGTGCCCTCCTCCACCTGCAGTCTATAGAAATGACCGTTATTTACAGTGCTCATGATCTCAGAGGAATTATGTCTGTTTTTTTTAAAAGGGCTATGAAGTACTAGCTACTAAGTGTAGCCATCACATATATGTTTGGAGAAGATTAGAAAAGTTGAAGAAAATAATTTTCCTCACCTCTTATTTTCATCTTACCTTCAATAAATTGCTTCTTATGACAAAAACATGCAAAATTTCTATCTTGCATGTCACCTGCTTCAGCAAAACACAAATGATTTCATGAGTCAAGGCAACCACAACTGCACTGCTTTCCTTGGGGGCGGCGTACGCTTGTATATGGCTCCGAGGAGCCACATCATCCATCCGCAACTTACGTCATCTTGGATACTCCTTGGGAGCAGGGGTTTGTGGCTAGTATGAGTAGCCTGGTGTTTCCCATCACAGGGGACACACACCTACAACCACACAGACATTCCCACGCTGTATCAGTGTGTAATAAAATGTAATTCTTGCCCCAAATCCAGTCGCACAGGAGCATTACTCACCAAACCCGCAGGCGGAGCCCCGCAGCAAAAGCGGCGCGTGCAAAGCTGCGGTATTAAACGAAATAACCGCGAGGAGAGCGGGGAGCGTACCGCAAGCGCTGGGGGCCCTCTGCTGACCGGGTACCGCAGCCTGCGAGCGCGGGTGCCAGCAGGGTGCGCCCCAACCGCCCGCCTGCGGGCGGAGACGCTGCCGTGCAGCGGGCCGCGGGCCGCAGCAGCCTCCCTGGAGCACAGCCGCGCCGCGGCCCCGCCGCTGCAGCCTGAGCCCCTGCGGCAGCTCCCCAGCCGGGAGCCCCCGGGAGCCGCGGCGCTGCTCATGCGGCCGCTCGGGCTGCCGAGGCGCCGCACTGGCCGCCTCCTGCAGGCGGAGGTGGCCGCCAGGCCCTGGCGCACGCGGGCGTGCCCAGAGCACGGAGAGCGCCTTACCTGCGGGGCCCCACAGCGCGGGCGCTAGTGAAGGGACTTAACCCCCTTCACTCCTCCTCCACGAGCTGAGGACCACAAACACGCACGGGGCAACGACATTTTAATCACCACTTTTTAATTAATCAGCAGTCGCAAAAAGAAGCAAATACAGCGTAAGGAGTAAAACGGGCGGTGCCCGCGCCCCACGGCTCCTCGCGCGCCCTGCCCCCCAACGGCCGGCGCGTGGGCGGGGCGGCCGAGGAGCGACCCTCGCGCGCCGCGCGCAGAGAGGAGCGGCGCGGGGAGGCACCGTCGTGGCGGTTCCATAGTGTAGTGGTTATCACGTCTGCTTTACACGCAGAAAGGCCTGGGTTCGAGCCCCAGTGGAACCAGTGGCCGCTGACTTCTTTTTTTCCCTCCCCTTTCGCTTCTCTTTTCACTTCCCTTTACAAGAGGGGAAGCGTTTTATGGCGTAAAGGAAGAGAGACGGTGTGTGTGTGTATATTGGAGGCGCCCTGCGGATTTCCATTTAAACAGGGAAAGCCCAGCAAAAGGAAGCACAAATCGGTGTGCAAAGCACCGCGTTTAGTGGAAAAATCCCACCGTAAATGCAAGCGGCAGTTGCAGAAAAGCACTTTTTTCCCCCCCTTTTTTTTCCTAAGCCCATAGATATAATTCAGGCAGTGTCGTTACTGCAGCTGCCCTACCTTCCTTTTCTGCAAACACCATGGACACAAATGGGGAGAAAAAAGGGGGAGGGAAAGAGAAAAGAAATGGGAAAAAAGTCGGGGGGAAAGGGGAGAAGGGGTAGGAAAAATAAAGGAGAAGAGAGGGGAGAGGTGGCGGCAGCTCCCGCTGCCCACGCGGGACCCGCGCTCTGCGTGGCCGGGGACCTGGGGCCACCTGTGGGAGCAACCTCTGCCTCCGCCCTGGTGTTTGGTGCCGCTTTTGCCCCTGTGCCAATAATAACGATTAGTAATAGCAATAATAATAATAAGATAAAATGGTTTAAGAGGGCCCAGGGAGGGGGCCGCAATGGCCTCGGCTCCAGACCCCCATCCCTTTAGTGGGGCCGGCTGGCGCCTCCTGGCCCTGTTTTATTTAGAAACGTGGGTATAGGTATATTGCCTTATTTAGGGCTGTTTATACGAGGGGCAATTTTGCTCCGTTATCAACGACAGGCTCGTTTTGTTTTTATTTTCCTCCCGACCGAGGGCGAACGTGGCCCGTTCTGGTGCATATCCGTGCTCCGGCCTTCAGCGCTCTCCGTGTGCACGAGGAGCAGGCGCTGTGTGACCCGCTCGGCGTCACGGCGGCAGCGGCGCCGCTTCGCCGGCCGCGGCTGTCCCAGCCGAGGGCGCGCGGCGCGCAGGGCCTGAGCCGCGTCGCGCTTCAAGGCGGAAGCCATTTCGGGGCTTCTGCTCCTCTCGCGAGCCAGTTTGATCTGCTGCGTGCTACTGCTGTTTTTAATGCTGGAAACGTGTTTTTAAAGGAAGGCTGCCCATCCCCTGCAGGGGAGGGAACGCTGTGGCGGGGGAGCTGGATGCCCCTCGGAACGGCGAGGCCCCGGGTAGAGCTGCGCTGCTGCTGCTGGTCTCACCTTTAATCAGCCTCTGTTAAGGGTGGAATCGACCATTTTTTTTAAAAAAAATCATTTTTTAATTNAGTAGAGCTGTGCTGCCGCTGCTGGTCTCACCTTTAATCAGCTTCTGTTAAGGGTGGAATCGACCATTGCTTTTTTTAAAAAAAATCATTTTTTAATTGCACAGGGGAGAATTTGGTTTTGCCTCCTAAAATATGCAGGCATCGGAGAGGCTGCTGTGCAGGGATGCTGTCTGCGCGGCGAAGGGTTCGTTTGCTCGACACCTTTATGCTGCTGGGGACCTACCGTCCGAAGGGCCGCTGGCCGCGGCCGTGCCTAGCCGGCATCCTCGCTCATACAGCGCCTTTCTGGAGCGGATAAAGACCAAGAGACCAGAGATGGGACCAGCGTAATTCAACGTGTGACCCCATTTAATGATTTAATCCGCTCTCTGCCCATAAAAGCTGAGATCTGTTGGAATGAGTGGAGCTGCTTCTGAGGCAATCCCTTTTAAAAGTCTCCATTAAAAATTCACTGCTGGTTGCACATAATTAACAGATTTTAGGAGCAGGCCCAAAATCCAAGCAGAATCACTTGGAATCTGTTGCAGGCTTGAATCTTTCAGTCATTTGAAAACCAAATTTTGTAATTGTCTTTGATGCAAATTGGTTGATAGTCCAATAAGCAGAGCTGTAAGGGAGGGGAGGTTTATTTTTTCGGTTTGAGATTTTTGCAGCTTAGCAAATAAACAACCAACATGTTCTATTCCTGTTTGATCAAGTAATTGCAGTTCCCAGCCCTTCGTGATTAGCTGGCTGAAAGAGCAGCAAGGCCAGTGCTGATTTCTTATACTTAGCAATTATTAGGAAAGGCATTGATGGTGTGAATGTAAATAACTGGATAATTAATACATATGCACACATATGCATATGCAATACTTTATAAGCTTTAGGCCATATGCAATGCTTTGTAAGCTTTGGTAGTAGCCTCTGGGTGTTGGCAGTGATGGTGGGGAAGTATATTTGGTTTTATACACACGTTTATGTGGATGTATATCAGTGTATGCACTCACACTCCAATTCAGTACGTCGGTACCTATTTCTTACCCTTGCAAAGTTGTTACCCTTGATGCATCCACCAGGACGGAGCTTGACGCTCCTAACTGCGCGGCTGGCTTGAAGGTACTTGGTAAAGTCATAAGAGAAGGGCAGAGTAAGGTGCTTAGGCAATGCTTAAGTTAATCTCATGCCTTCGCAGAGAGCCAAGCTGTGCGCTGACCGGCTATTCCCGAAAGAGGAAGGCAAAGATGCAGTTCAAGATGGGGAACGTCCTGCTGTCTCTTCTCTTCTGGCACCAAGGTATGCGTTTTGCCTCCCGAGAGGCGCTTTTGGGTGTCCGTGTTTGTAATCCCCGTGTTCCCCAGGCTCCTTTATTTGTGCCACAGGCTGTGGGGTGCAGAGCGAGCTCGTCTTGGCATCGTCGTGGAAGCATACTAATGTGAGGAACAGGAAAATTCTGGAGATGTGTAATTTATGTACATGAGGGAGCAGCGTTCTTACAGCTGTATGAATATTCAGTAGTACAACTCTGTTTCACGAAGTAATTGCAGTGTAAAAAAATTGCCATATAATTTGTCAAAATATGAATTTGCAAGGAAAATTGTAGTGCAGCTGAGGCAGTGAGTAAATAATAATGCTGATTTGAAAAATGAGGTACAGTATAGCATGAAAGACTGGTCCTTCATTAATCAGAGCTCTTGATTAATCAAAAACCAGTCATTTTTCCTAACAGCAAGGCACTGTATTTGTGCCAATGCAGATTTGCCTTTTCTTAAAGACTCAGGTATTTTGTGCTGGAAAATACTTCCAAAGGCACCCAAAGAATAGGAAGCAATTATAAGCCAAGAAAATGGGATAACTATTTACCAATTTTCAGACTTTCTCAAATTTACTTTCAGGAACAATGACAACGATATCAGATAAGTGGGAGCTCTAGGACACCACAAAATTCAGGGTCACAGTCTCAGTCTCCTTCCACTTTAATTAACCCAACTGTGGAACAAGGAGATCATTTCCCAAGTTGTGTTTGAATGTTTGACTTCATCAAATTCAATAGCAAAGCTCCTATTATCTCAAACGAGGTTGAGGTTACTCTTGCTAAGCGTTAAGTAATATCTACCAACCTTGATGTATAAATAGAATATGATATATCACAGTGTGGGAAAGACTTAGCAGGCAGTCCAGCTTTTCCCTCCACCACGCTGAATTCTCAACATTTTGCTTTTTTGCTCTATTTCCATCGACCATTTTGGTCTATCAAATTTCATGAGTAGGAAAGTTTTCCTAAGCAAGTCATATCTCAGATTCATGCTATCATGCTTAGCTGTACCCCATACCATCTAATTAAATACTAGGTCTTCCTTTTCATCATCCATCAGGTGTTCGTGCCTTGTTCTCGTACTTCATCGCTCTGCTGTCCTTAGTTTCACATGGAAGGGCTGTTAGTGCCTGAACTCTGTTGAGCCAGGCTCCAGCATTTTTCCCCCATTGGTAGCATAACTGTTATTAGTCCTTGGAATGAATTTATACCTTGCTGTGAACCCCAGCCACAGCTTGCTTTTAATAGACACCCACACGTCAGGATATTTTCGGAGGGCCTGCAATGAAAATCTACTTGCAGGATCACTTTCTAGGCATCACTCTTTTAGCATTTAATTTATTTCCGTGATTTAACTTTTCTTTTTTGACTCTGCTACGTGTCCAAGCGTTCTCTCCCGTATAAATACGGAGCACCAGTCCTTTGTCCAGATGCCCCTCGTAGCGCAACCTCCTCCGCCGCGGGGAGGGTGCTCTGGGGCCAGTGCCCTCAGGCAGGCACCGTGACCCCATAAGCTCCTTAGTGATTTTCCTCTGCAGAAGGAGCGGGCTTAGCCGAGTGCCCTGGCCCCCCTCGCCAGCTCGCGGCCGCGGGGGACATCTCTGAGCGGCGGCGCCTGGTGCACGCGCGGGACCAGCGGCGAGGGCCGCGGGCACGCGATGCCACAGAGCGCCCACGCGAGCGTGCTGGTGTCGCAGTAAATAACACCGTTAGTGACACCCTTCAGCACCACAGGGGCATCTAAAGAAAGTACCATGCGGGCAATGTGCTGCCAAGGCCAAAGGAGGAAGGGACAAACTAGGAGGACAAACATAAGGAACAAGCCTAAGATGGGAAACAGTACCAGAGATTTTCAAGTGAATGCTTTTGAAGCGAAGATAGTCATACCTCTCTCCATCTCTCTCTCCAAAAGGAGGAAAATGTTGACTTTTTTTTCATTTTTTTTCTATTTTTTTCACAACAGAAAAAAAGGTGGTAGAAACGTTGCGGAGCGCAGTGAGCATGACAGAAAAATGAGTCTTGATTAAATAGGTATAATTCTCATCATTTGGGTAAGCTTTTTATCACTTTTAAATAGGTAAGAGCAAGCATTAAATGAAGTGCAATGCACATGCAAAAGGGATAAAAAAATCTTTGATTAATACAGGGAAATGAGGAAGAAGAGGAGAAATAAACAGTTTTTTAAAAAAAGTTGCATAGAATAAATTGAATGCAAAGTAGGAGTCTCTCCTCTGCATGCAGGCCCTGGGGCTGTAGCCTGTAGTCCCTGAGGCAGAGGTCTTGTCCCCACCAGGTCCCCTGTCCATGAGCCTTCCAAAATATCATTGATGGGTGAAATATCTTAAGCACTTTGGCACCGTGTGGCACAAGGCACCAGGAAAATGTCCCGTTTGCCTCCCGCTGCGGTTGCTCCCACTTTTTTGGGGCCAATGCGCCCTGTTTCCACCAATGCACCTTGTTTTCCCAGGCTGGCACAGCCTTACGTAAGTTGCTTTGCTCTCCTAGCACCATTTCCAGAGCTGTATGTGGGATATAAAAATACCCCGGTTTAATAATAGAGCAACCCACAAGCTAGCACCTGATGAGCACAGAGGTTCCACAAAGCTGTTTTCGGTAGCTTGACCCTTTGTGCTGCTCACACACTATCTTACATAACCCTCCTCTTTCCCTCCCTGCTGCAGTGTTCGAGGGGAAAAAAAGCAACTTAAAATTCAGCAAGTTGCAGAAAAATGTGATAAAATGCGTGTCATTCATTTCGCTCACCTCTTTCATTTCTGTGACAGCTTTTCTGAGTTCCCAAGCACAGTTTTTGCTATTTTTTTCAAAATGTTCTCCCTCTCCCCACACTGAAATGGCCCACACAGGCAACGGGGAAGCATCTAACCAGCCCTGCAGAAGGAGCAGTCACACCAGGACCGAGTTGCTTTATTAGTAGAGAATAATTTTGATCATCTCTGTGAGCTCTGTTGAACTGAACTCTTACTTGCACAGATGAGAGGTAAAATTAACCATTTTCAGTCTTGGCACGTGCATCTAGGTCACCTAAAGTATAAAGTCAATAAGCAAAATCACTAACAGTTTCCACATACTTTGCCTACAATGACTACGTTTATGTGAACTTCGGTAAGTAGAACGATGGACGTTAATTCCATGTTATATTTTATTTGTCCCTTTTACTTTATTTTATGGTTATAATGCGGATCTGTGGTTGGGATATTTAAATATGTTTTCTTGCAGGTGACCGTCTTGAAATGATAGGAGTTATTACTGCTGATCTCTTTTATCTGCCTCCTTTCTTTCTCTTGCTTAGTCTCATTTTCAATGATTAGAAATTTTTGGAGACATTCACTTATCTGCTCCTGTGATTACGATGCCAATATTGCAATGTGCAGCACTTTATCTTACTTCTACCTGCCTTGACCTGAATTCCTCTTAATTGTACCAGCCACGTGACGGCCTTCAGTGTTTATTGGAAAGCATAAGCATTTCCTCTGTGACTGCCTGGGCATGCTCGGGGTTTCCTCCCCATGGATTTTGCAAAGTGCTGGAGCCAAATGAACCTCGTGTGGAGCTAGAGGATTTCTGGTAGTGATGGTTGAGCAGTGCATTTTAGACCTAAACCCTACCTCGAGGAGTGCTGTAATCTCGATTTAAACCAGATGGCCCATTAGCTAGGGATCAAACTGAATATGTTGGGCAAAGCACAGGGTTTCTTATGGAGTAAACCAAGAACCCATGGGGTGATGAAAATAAATAAGGTACCAGCAAACTGCAGAGGTGCTGGAGCACAAAATCATCCCCTGCTAATTGCCCGAGCCCCAGTGCCCCAATACCTGTGGCCTTCATGCATACTGGTGCTTAGGAGGCCCCACGTTGCAGGCTGGGATAGGACAGGAAAGGCACATGCTGTCTCTGTCTCTCATGAACGCGTACAGATTATACTTGATTTCACCGAACTGATGGTTTGCTGGATGTCCTGGGGCACTACAGGGGCTGTAAATGAGGCTCTTTCCTTTTTGCCTTTTTCTCAGTTGTGTACTTTTAAACAACAGCCCCAGGCAGCCATGCAGGACTTATGACTCTCCCATGAATTGCAGTAATTTGTTCTATCTGACCTACAATTAGCAATTATCTTTGTAACCTCCCTTGAAGGCAAACATGCTCACTATAAAAGCATGCTGGCCATCACATTTTTAGACTATTGGCATCCAGCTTTCCTCTTCATTTCCTTTATAGGACAGGGCCCATTGCAGCTGTAAACACACCAATATATCCGTTACTACTCTTTCCAGCCAACTGTAGTCAAGGGCATCTTTTCCACTTTTCTCTCAGGTTATCGGGCTGTGCTGCCCAGGTCTGGGCTGTTTCAATGAATTGCCATGGCCTAGAGACAAGCCCGTTGCTTTCTTCTTGGATGGAGGAGTATCGAGCATTTCTGTGCAGCCCTGGGAGCTGTGCAGTAATGCTGGGACAGCCAGTATCCAGGGTGGATTTGCATGTCCTCTGTGGGTACCACTGTGCAGGCCCATGGTGATGCTCCCCGAGCGGAAGGCTGTGGCTTCCAGCTCTGGCAGAACTCATTCTTTGTAGTTAACCTCTTCTAGCTCAAATAAGCAATGTTAAGTTGCCTACTTCCAATATGCACAGCAGTGAGCCAAGCAGTGGTGTCTAGAGGCCAACTGTGTGCAGTCAGAGAAGATGACTGTTTTCCCCCCTGCCCTGATGCTGCATTTGTACCTCTTAAATGTCTCAGGTCTTATGGGACAGATGCATTTAAAACTGTGGGGTTGGGGGTTTTTTTTGTGCTTTGAATTCACACTCTTGCTTGTTTTGCAGTAATTTCCCTAGGCTGATAAGCCTTAAAAGCTCAGCAGCTCTTGTAGCTCAAGGTGTGCTGCAGCTATCCAAACGATGCCAGGTGGCCAGAGTTTAATCCTTCTCATCTGAGTAGGCGCTACTGCCTTCCCACCCTTCTGAAACTTTCTCTTTTTCTTTTTCTTTTTGATTTGTTCACAGCCATTGGGTTTCCAACACTTGTCATGGAGGTCCACAGTTCTCATCTTGTTTTCTTGAGTACTTGAGACAACTCCTTATGAGGTCACCAGGTATCACAAGCAGTATCTCTGCATTAGACTGGTAATTCATGTCCTTGTCCCCAAGGATGTTGCATGGGAGCTAAATCAATATTCAGGCAGAGAGGTGATGACACCTTTGCTTTTACCTGTGTATGGTTCCCCTTATTGATGGGGTCATTCCTTGTCCAAAGCACATTTAACCACAGGAAGGAAAACAGGGTGGAATTTTTTTTGGTTTGCTTGTTTTCTTTTTTGTTTTGTTTTCACAAAAATCAGTATTTTAGAAATAGAACTACAGTGACTAAAAACGTTTAGCAAACACGCATCTTGAAAGTTGAACTTCTGAAGACTGAGAAAACCAAAACTATGTTCCTCAAAGCAGCCATGACCCACCTGCTCAGAGCTGGACAATGGTTGCTTGGCTGTGAGCACACATCTATATGTGTAGTGTCAGGGTTTGGGTTCACAGAGTCACAGAATGGTTGAGGTTGGAAGGGACCTCTGAAGATCACCTAGTCCAGCCTCCCTGCTCCAGCAGGGACACCCAGAGCACGTGGCACAGGGTGGCATCCAGGCGGGTTTGGAAGATCTCCAGAGAAGGAGACTCCACAGCCTCTCTGGGCAGCCTGTTCCAGGGCTCTGTCACCCTCACAGTAAGGAAGTTATTCCTCATATGGAGATTAAATTTCCACCCAGTCTTCCGTTCTCCAGGCCAAACAGGCCCAGCTCACTTAGTCTTTCGTCATACAATAGATGCTTCAGTCCCTTAACCATCTTCGTGGCCCTACTCTCTCTAGAAGCTCAATGTCCCTCTTGCACTGGGGAGCCCAGAACTGCACCCAATACTCCAGGTGCGGCCTCACCAGAGCTGAGCAGAGGGGCAGGATCCCCTTCCTCAACCTACTGGCAATGCTCCTTCTGACGCAGGTCAGGATCCCATTGACCTTTTTGGCCACGAGGGCACATTGCTGCCTCATGGTTAACTTGTTGTCAACCAGGACTCCCAAATTCCTGGGAGAGAATCCCTTTCCAGCAGATCAACCCCTAAACAGTACTGGTGTCTGGGGTTCTTCCTCCCCAGGTACAGGACCCTGCACTTGTCCTTTTTGAACTGCATGAGGTTCCTCTCTGCCCAACTCTCCATCCTGTCTAAGTTTCTCTGAATGGCAGCACAGCCCTCGGGAGTGTTGGCTACTCCTCCCAGTTTGGTGTCACCTGCAAACCTGCTGAGGGTGCACTCTGTGCCCTCGTCCAAGTCATCGATGAACAAGTTGAACAGCACTGGTCCCAGTACCAACCCCTGGGGGACACCACTGGCCACAGGCCTCCAACCAGACTCAGCCTCATTTATCACCACCCTCTGGGCTCTGCCCTCCAGCCAGCTCTCAATCCACCTCACTGTCCACTCATCCAATCCACACTTCTGGAGCTTCCTTATGAGGATGTTATGGGAGACAGTCTTGAAAGCCTTGCTGAAGTCAAGGTAGACAACATGCACGCTTCTCCCGTTGTCCATCCAGCTGGTCACCTCATCATAGGCTATCAGGTTTGTCAAACACGACTTCCCCTTGATGAATCCATGCTTACTACTGCTGATCACCTTCTTTTCCTTGACATATCTACAGATGGTCTCTAGGATGAGCTTCTCCATCACCTTTCCAGGGATGGAGGTGAGGATGACTGGCCTGTAGTTTTCCAGGTCCTCCCTCTTGCTTTTTTTGAAAACTGGAGTGACGTTGGCTTTCTGCCAGTCCTCCGGCACCTCCCCCGCTCTCCATGACCTCTCAAAGATGACGGAGAGCAGCTGAGCAATAACCTTCGCCAGCTCCCTCAGCACTCTTGGGTGCATCCCATCTGGACCCATAGATTTATGTGTGTCCAGTTTGCCTAAATAATCGCTAACCCAATCCTCCTTGACCAGCAGAAAGTCCTCCTCTTTCCTGGTTATTTCTCTTGTCTCTAGGCTCTGTAGTTCATGTGGACTGGCCTTAGTAGTAAAGACAGAAGCAAAGATGGCATTTAGTAACTATGCCTTCTCTGCATCCTCCGTCACCAAGGCACCCTCCCCATTCAGCAGCAGACTAACATTTTCCCTAGTCATCCTGCTGCTGATATATTTGTAGAAGCCCTTCCTCTTGCCCCTGACATGTTTCACTAACTCTAATTCCAAAGGGGCCTTAGCCTTCCTAGTTGCATCCCTGCATTCTCTGACAATGTTCTTATATTCTTCCCATGTGGCCTGGCCCTTTTTCCACATTACATACGTGCTCTTTTTCTCATTGAGTTTACCCAACAGCTCCTTGCCCATCCACGCAGGTTTCCTGCCCCCCTTGCTCAACTTCTTTCTTAGAGGAATGCACCGATCCTGAGCTTGGAGAAAGTGATGTTTGAATAGTAGCCAATTCTCCTGGACCCCCTTTCTTTCTAGGACCCTTGCCCAGGGGATTGCTCCAAGGAGCTCCCTGAAGAGGTCCAAGTTAGCGCTCTTAAAGCCCAGAGTTGCAATCCTACTTCTTGCCCAGCTTCCTCCTCGCAGGATCATGAATTCCAACATCATTGGGTTGAGCCTGTCATTGCCAGACTTGTGCTCAAACCCAGGGGCTGCTCCAGCCCTTTCTCTTGGCTTAGCCGGGAGCTCACTGTTCACCCTCTGCGCCCAAGAGAAGGGACCTTGCTCCGTTTTGCTTCCTAGAGCAGCCATCACCTGAATGCCCCTGGTTTTAGTGCAGTAAACTCAGTCTGCCTCTGCAACACTCAAGCCATGGTAACTCACTTAATAATTGCTAATGATTCAGTCTTGGAGTATGTGTTGAAATTATCTGTGAGATGAGACAGGGCCTCATGCCGGCGGCACGCTGCCTCGCTTGTGTTGGCTGAGGTGGAGCAGTTTCAGTAAGTGGGAAGAGCCTGATCTACATCTTAGTAATCTGACCTGAGGCAGTATGTTAACTCAAACTGCCCTCGTGCTATTTTGAGCTAACCTGTTTTGCCTCCTATTGCACAAGGCGGCTGATAAGCGTCAGTGAACTTTGTGACCTGGTGATTGCACCTTTGCTTTGATGCTCTTGTTGCACAAGGCAGCCACCGGCCTTGAATATGCAACAGTGGGGTTGAGAAAGGTGAAGCACTGGGTTACATATGGGCCTGGACTTCCCCAAAGGCCAGACCTGCAGATGTGTCCTGTGTTAAAGAAATGGCTGGGTTTATTTGCAATTCCTTATCATCTTGTTCTTTATTTTGATCTTTCTGATCCTAGATACATTAAAGCTGAATGTCAAACTCTAGGAGCAGTTGCGTTTCAGTAATAATCAGATGTTTGGATGTAATTTATGTTACAGCTGATTATAATTGCATGGCATTTGTGAATCTTCTGAGATGAAACTTGCTATATGGATGTAAGCTGTAAATTACCAGCATTAGTTGGACCTTGCCAGGCTCAGAAATGGAACAGTGAATATGAGTGAATAAATTGTAACTATACATATACATGTATAAATATATGTGTGTGGGGGCGTATACTAATATGTAACATATAACATATAATATGTAAATATTATAATTATTATATACTGTAAGAGCCTCCTTTCCTATTCACAAAATCTCTTTTTAAAGATTGCAATTTTCTTATGACAGTTGTACTCAAGTTATTTACCTGCTCTGTAGCTCAGTCCTTGGTGACTTGCAAGTTCACTACAGGTTTTAGAAACTTAATGTTTGACATTTGCATTGTGTGGGTGAGTTATCAGTCACATGACTTTAAAAAAAAATAATTTTATTAATTGCCTGGACACTGAAGTGTGAGAGTCCATTCCAAATCCTATTAGTCCTATTAGTCTTTGGACTTCATTTGGGAAATGGAAGAAACCTTTAATCAAGGAAAGGCCTTGTGAAAAAACTCTTGCTCAGGGACAAACAGAACATAAAGCAGGCAAATGTTACAAAAACAGTGCTTTTCACTTTGTACCTGCAACAACTGGTCTTCTCTAAAGAAAAAAGGAAAAGGAGTTTGTGTGTAAGTTGGCAAGATCTGCTTATATTTCCTTTTCTTCTGTCATCTCATTCAGAGGGATTCACCTTATGATAGACAACTCAAGGGGCACCTAACTCCCCTGAAGTTGAGGACTTGCTGCTGGCTCCAGGCCAGGATTTCACCCTTGCGGATCATTAACTCACCGGCAAAGCGGGAATGGAAAACTGCAAGGAAGGAAGTGGGGAAAAAACAGAGTAGGCGCAAAATAAGTTGGAGCGTGGTGGCCGGGGAGCCAACAGGGCTCTCTCAGGACATTTCAGGCATGTCTGATTGGAGAGGAGAGACATGAAAGCAGTCAAAAGGAGGCCCTGGTAGGGGAGTGAGTGGCACCGCACAGGCACACACAGGGCCTGCGAGTTTTGCCCACAGGAGATGCCTGTGCCCTCCCGCTTTGCCATGGCAATCAGCCTGGGGAAGCTTGTTAGATTTACCAGCCCTTCTGTGATTCATTTATACGCAGTTACAGAATAAACATGCGTTGCATTTCCTGATGTTTTTTGGCAGCATGTTCATTTCTTGACTCTCTTTTCTCTTCTTCCTTCCATGCCCAGCGGTGCTGGCACTATCCCCTGGCGAGGTGAGTCTCTCTGCTTTATTTGACTGCTGTTTAAATACCATGGGCTCAATATCACCTGGAGTGGAGCCTGTGGGTGCCCAGAGGTGCTGAGACAAGTGGAAGCCACTCAACACCTCCAGGCTCTGAATGCAGCCTAGCAAAAAGGTTTTAGGAGGACATTTTTTGCTAGTTCACTACCAGTTTCAGAGTGCTGGTTCCCTGAGTGGAAGCTGTTTTAAAATACCTGTATTTTGAAGTTCTCCTTTAAAGGTCCTAGATGCTAAGGAATAGGTGCACAATCACACAGTGGATCAGCGTTTGGGAGCAGCTGCACAGTAATGCGCCTGGCAGCCCCAGCACTCACCAGCAGCCCCGGAGAGCTGCAAGGAGCCTGTTCCCCTGCACAGCCATGTCTTCCTGTGAATCGCTGCAAACAGGCGAGTTCTGAAGTTGCAGCTTGTGGCCTTTATACTGGCCACAGCGACTCCTGGGCATTAACTGCATCTTCTGGGAACCTCAAGGCTGCAATGACACCATGGTTCAACAGCAGCCAGATAGGATGTAAAATTTAGATATAGACACGCATCATTTCCCTGAGGCTGTAGTGGTACATGACTACACAGGTTTCTAGCTTGTGGGCTCAGATTTAGCTTCATGCTGCTATTTTTGGTGATACGTTGGTCCTTTTTCTTTCTTTTTTTTTTTTTTTTAACTTCCCTGCAGGATGAGAGGCTGGAGCTGTGGCACAGCAAGGCTTGCAAATGCGACTGCCAAGGAGGTCTTAATTCGGTATGGTCCAGCAGGACTAACACCTTAGAGTGCATGCCAGGTAATGGGCTGATTCTCTTCTAGCAATGCTTGCGCGTGGCATGTGACAGCTTTGCTCTCCTTGCACCCCGCATTGCGCCGGGGTGCCTTGCAACAGCAGCCCTCCCCAGGTGTCAAGGAAAATGGCTTAATCCTTCTTTGCAACCTCCTTTTGTAAAAAAAAGGTCCTCATCCTTCAGCTTCCCCTGGACTGCCTCTGTGCAGCTCCTGCAGCTGTTGTTCCCCGGCTGCGATTTCTGTGTGATTTCTGGTCACGCTTTTCTTTCTCATGACTGCTCCATGTTTTCCATGACTTATTACCCCAGAAAGGCTTCAGTGGCACCAAGTGGAGCTTTGTGCTCAGTTTGTCCGTCCCACAGGAGCCCTCCTCCCAATTACACCTCTGCCACACAGATGGGCAGACGTGTCCCCCCACCCCTGCCCTCACGGGCAGGTCACAAATGAAGGTGATATGCCCCCACCGCAGACCCTTTTCCCGGCTCCTAAAAGAGGCTATTCAGCAGCTTCAGACGTGTCCTGTTGCCTGCGGCATCCCTGGGAAGGGTGGATGGGGGATCTGGTCACCCCAGAGCTCAACTCCGGCAACTCTGCCCTGGAGGAAGAGAAGATTAAAAGAGTTTCCCTGGAAGTGCTCTGAGTGCAAGCCAGGACAAGCTAGGAGCAAATAAAACCACGTTATTTACCAGAGACAGGAGAGATGACACCGCTTGCAACGCTCGTAGGAATAAGTAAACAGAAATGAGAAGGGGGGGAACAGCTGTTTCCAGCCCACGCTCGAGCTCGCTCTGCAGGCGGCTCTGCGGCGGCGTGACTCAGCTGCGGAGCGCTCCAAGGCGAGGCGCACAGCAGAGCCGTCTGCCTCCCTCCCCCCCGCCCATGTCCTCAGGGAGCTCCCACCCTGCTCCTGCTGGAGGCCACGTCCGCCCCGGGGCTGCCCCCATTCCCCCTTGCCCTACTCAGGGCTATTCGCTCACCCTGTTGGGAGGCCCCAGGTCTTGCTTCACTGGAACCCCTCCCTCCCGTCCCCCACTTTGGTGATGCTATAGTGTCTATAGTGCTGACATCTATACCTGAATTTGTTTTCCTGGGCTCCCTTTTCCCAAGTACAAGGAGGACTCTTTGTCCTCAGTGCCACTCATTGCCCAGGCAACACACAGAGGGTAGGAACCAGGATCCCTATTTTGTGCTGGCCTGTCCATCAGCCATGCCGAAGGGTCAGCAGAGCTCTCCCCTTTGCTGTGGGGACAGCCTGTTCCCAATAAACCCTTCAAGGCATTTCTTCAGGTCAGCCATAACTGCATTAAATAATTTTGCTGGTTTGGCCAAGCGGCTACCAGGCCTCTGTCTCACAGTTTGTTGCGCCAGAAGGTGACCTGCTAATGGCATTACGGTCGGGTGACGGGTGGCTTAGTGTTGCTAAAAGTAAAGCTGTTGTGTCTTGGGCACACGGCGCTCAAGACAGGCTGGCCGAGGAGTAAACATGTGGGGCCACCCCCTTCCAGGCTCAGCTTCTTGCACAGCGCGGGCAACTGCCTTTAATGCTGTGGAAAAGCTGGGAGTGGCATTGCAAGCTAATCCAGTTTTATGCCTGCCACTGTATCACGTTCAGACCTTCAGAAAGGCAAAAGCTAATCTCCATTTCCTTTTGATTTTTTTTCCCCTTAATGTCATCTAAAAGGCAAAGTTTGCAGTACGTGCACAGGGCTTTCAAGCAGTCTGTACACATGGCTGTTATTAGACTTTCTGGGTTTGATATTTCCAAGCCTGGAGGAAGCCGTGACAGCAGCTCTATGTTTTCTGAGGGGAAAAACACATTAATGAGTTATTGAGTGAACAAGGTATGTTAATGAGAGAGCCATGTATAGGCTATTGACCTTGTGGCATTTGCTAATGAGACATTGACCGCCCTGCTGAAGTGCTCCAGCATTGCACAAATGAAGTGGGAAAGGTCTGTGGAGGCCGTGGCCGTGCAACGCTCTAGGGGCTCCCCACTCTCCTGCCCCTTTGAACCATGAGGCATGAGAGTGGTCTCTGAGTTGTGGCGAAGACATGGAAATGTCTTGTCCACAGAGCTTTGCTTATTCGTTCACTGTTGCAATCTGTGAAACTGCGCCAAACCAGAAATATTGGTAGTTCCTTGGTGGCACCACATGTGTAATGGGAATCCCCCTTGCTTCGTCACATGCAGAGCTATAGAGATGCTGTCTGTGGCTACAGACATTTGCTCAGGCAATTCCCAGGCAAGACTTCTGAGTGCCTCCCATCCATGCATCTAGATAAACCATGATGATCTGCCCTTACAAAGAAAAAAAAACGGCAATAACAAAAACAGGGTTGGTGTCTTCTCACTTCTGCAAGCCCAGGCAAGGAGGCCACTCAGGTCTGCCCAAGCCACTGCTGCGTCAGAGAAAGGTGCTGTGATGTCCTGGGGGCCAGCACTAATCTCCCCTCATCCCTTTTGTAGAAACGGGGGGATCTAGCTGAGCACTCACGGCCCCCTGAGCCCCTCAGCCTGGGGCAGGTTCAGGCGGGTTGTGGGGACCGACAAGTCCTCTTCCTTATTTTCATCCATAAGGGTCAGCTCTGGAAGAGCGCAGGAAAATTTGAAGGCAAAAGCTCACAGGGAGATCCTTGAGCCTTCAATAGGGGCAGTTTCTTCCTACTGGGGGGAAAAACAAAAAGGAGCCAGGCATTGCTCCCCACGTAAATATGTGGAGTACTGTGGGGCTTCCCATGAGGCAAGTTGATTGCAGCACACAGAGATAATCCCTGTAGCAGAAAAAAAGAAAGACATGAGGATGTTTGTGGAGGGATAATCAGAGCAGCTCAGTAATTTTGCCATGTAGGCACAGACATAAATCAAGACAGTTCAAGTGAGCGCAAGGCGATAAGGCCCAGCAGGAAAAACCATGTCTGACTTTTATCAGGGACCTGACAGAAGAGACTTCCCATGTGGGAGCTGCGTCTGGGCCGCTCACAGGGGGAAGGAGCCTCCTCAGCGGCCACAGTGGCCAAGGAAAACATCTCCCCAAGAGCTGCTGGCTGCCTACAGCCAGGCATGACACGTACTGTACCCCGAGGAGGAATTAGAAATTAAAAACCCAAAGCGCCAGGGCAGCAAATCCTGACAGGATTGCAGCCAGGGCTCAGGATCCCAGCTCCAGCATCCTGGCCTTCCTCAAGCCACAGCACTGGCAGGAGAGCTGAGCAAACGCCACCCAGGAACACCACCGCGCGCCCCCTCAGCAAGCAGCTCTCCCCCGAGCTCGTGCTCTCCTTCATGCCCTAGAGTGCCCCTACCACAAGCCCTTGGGCTTTGAGTCCGGCGCCGTCACCCCCGACCAGATCAGCTGCTCCAACCCCGAGCAATACACGGGCTGGTACTCCTCGTGGACCGCCAACAAGGCCCGCCTTAACGGGCAAGGCTTCGGGTAAGTCTAAGCGCGTGGCCCCGTGCCGCCCGCGCGTGGAGAGCCGTGGGGCTGCCCCGGTGCCCACGACGGCGCCTCGGCCAGCGATTGCGGGCACGGCGGTGTCCCCTGCAGGTGCGCGTGGCTTTCCAAGTACCAGGACAACGGGCAGTGGCTGCAGATCGACCTCAAGGAGGTGAAGGTGATCTCCGGGATCCTCACGCAAGGGCGCTGTGATGCCGATGAGTGGATGACCAAGTACAGCGTGCAGTACCGCACCGATGAAAACCTCAACTGGGTTTACTACAAGGACCAGACCGGCAACAACCGGGTAAGTAGATGTGATGTGGTGGCCCTGCCGAGGGAAATGGGTGATCCCTAAAACCAGTGGATCCCTAAAACCAGTGGATGGGATCTCCCTTTGCAATGACAGGCTCACCGGCTCTTGCTCTGGCCTGAGCACGGGAAGCCAGAGCCCAGGGTACCCCTGCTCCAAGGTCATGTCCTGCTCCAGGGAGGGCTGTGGGCTGGTGCACAGCAATCCTAGGGTTGCCTGAGGATTTACTGTGAGTAAAAACCAATTTCTAGTGTATTTTTTTGTTAGAGCAGCAGTTGCTGCAAGCCCCGGGGAGATGCAGAGCTTTCAGCAAAAAGCAGGTCGTGAAGGCTGCAGTTGGATCATTCCCAGCAAAGCAGCAGGGAAAGCTGCACGGCCCTGCCCTAGCATTTCTTTTCTGTGCCATTGAGGCTGGGAGCCCGACTCATGAATTGCAAACAGCCAAGATCTGCTGCCCCGACTGTGTCCTGACACTGCCTGGCCACAGGAAGCCAAATGAGAGCTAAATCAATGAGCGCAAGTCCAGTCTAGCTGGAAAAAAAAGAGAGAAAAGATAGGGGGAAGGTGACCCACTCAGAAAACAGTGACGATGATGCAAATTGTCCGGATTTCTAAGTCTTGTTGGTGTGGCATAGGGCTTGGGGTGGCCATCTTGCTCTGTGCCAATGACTCCTTGCAGTCCCCTTCCCAGGGTTTCCTCCTTCACTTCTCTCACCCACATCTCCCTCCAGGTTTTCTATGGCAACTCGGACCGCTCGTCCTCTGTCCAGAACCTGCTGCGCCCCCCCATCGTGGCCCGCTTCATCCGCCTTATTCCGCTGGGCTGGCACGTGCGCATCGCCATCCGCATGGAGCTGCTCGAGTGCCTGGGCAAGTGCTCCTGAGCGGGGCTGGCAGGGCGGAGCGGTGCAAGGCGGCGGCTGCACCTCGCCTCGCGAGCTGGCCTCGCAGGGCGCAGTCGCGCTGCCCCCACGCAGCCCGGCGTGCGCTGCTGCCTTGCTGCTGCTGTCCCCGTCCTTTCCCTCCCTCCTGCGCCAGCAGCGCCAGTGCGGGGGAAATCTGGCAAAGGCTTCGTTAGGTTTTGACAGCTCTATTGTTCTGCGTGGCTTTATCGGCTCCCTGGTTATAATTTAGTTTAGCGGCTGATCTCACCCTCTGGAGGATAGCGAGGAGCTGCGTTGTGCTCAGTGTTGGCTTTCGCAAGTTGGACTGTAGTCAGTAGCGACATAGGGGGTTCTTTGAAAAGGTATCGGGCGAGACAGAAAGGTGACCAGGATGTGTAGCCGTGCGCCTGTATAACCGCCCCATGCTGTTTTTCCTGTGTATTGTGGCTATGATGCAGTAGTGTAAATACCCACCTGCGGCTTTCTTGAATAAAACATTGCTTTGTACAACACCTGGTGCTGAAGCTGAAGCCTTTTGCAAAAGCTGATTGATAGTTATGGGGCAGACATTAGCAAACACAATTAATTGCCATGGCTTGGTTCACATGAAACATGCTGTCTCTGGTCTTGGGAGTTAAATCATGGAAATCATCACCACAGCTCGCTGCCGAGGCCCGAGGGCAAGTGGGGATCCAGGGGCAGGACTCAAACAAGCTCGGGAAGGAAGGTTTGTGCTTGCCTCTTTCACCCAGGGCTCTGATGGCAGCTCTCTGTGCCCCTGCTGGAGGCAGCACATGGGGACCTTCCCCTGAGCACCCCTGTAGAGTCCTTGCTCAACCCTCCCTCTCCAAACACGCATCCTCTTTGGGGTGAACATGGAGTCTGCTTTTGCCTTGAGTTTACCTCACTGGAAAAGGATGAGAACGGAATTTATACTGTTCAGCAATGGTTGGGTCTGCTGGTTATCCACTGTTTTTCTCCTCCAAAATGTTACCCGGGTAGATTTTGGGTTGTCCAGTATCTCCCACGGAATTTGTGATATGGTGACCCCTGCTTTGATCGCACCTCCTGCCCCTGAGGGCAGCGAGGGAGCCTTAGAGACACAGCCTGCATGTTGCTGTGCATGTCCCTGCCCTGCCCGGGGAGCCATGCCCAGCAGCGCCCGCGGCCTGATGCTGTAGCACTACAGCAGGTGCCAACAGGTGCCTGTGTCCGGGAACCCCCGTCCCTTTTCCCTGCCCTTTTCCCTGCCCTTTGCTTGTGCTGGGTCCAGTCCCACTGGCAGCTGGGAGAGTTGGATCTAAAAGGATCAAGGCAGCTACAGCTGGAATGCCTGACCAGGGGCGGGAGCGGAAAGAACTGCACCAAGAAGCCAGGGGGGCCATCTGCTTCTTCCGCCTTCTTCCTGTTTCTCCAGGCAGTCAGATACTCAGTGCGGGTTGCGAGGTGAGATGTGGCCAAAAACATGAAAAAAAATAACACCCTTGGATGTGGGTGTAATTCATCACATTTTATTCACTCATGATGGCATAAGTTTATCTTCTTTTGCTTCCTTAATTAATGTGGTTCATTTGAATAGAGAGATAAATAATAGCTGTCAGGAAAATGTGCTGTTCTGGCAAGTCTGAAAACTTTTGCTCCACTATACCAAAGGCATTAAGTATACAGAGATGTAGAAAACACTAATCCCCATCTGCTGAAATGATTCTTACTATGTTGCCTTCACTTTCTTGCTTCTCCCCTCCCAAACTAGTGTTGCCTATGCCCAGCTGGGTAGGCAGCCACATTTGCTAAGAAATTAGTGAATCTGGCTGGCTGGCTTTTTTGAAGTAAACGCCTCTCTCCGGGCAATCTTTCCTGGGAGAATCCACCAAACACAAGTTAAGTCCTCCCTGCGGTTGGCCTGACCAACACAGGGCAACATCTTCCCTGCTTTCACTGCACAGAAGCCAGGAGGGCCCCATGGGCTGTCAGCTGGTGCTGTGAGCCACGCTCATAGTTAACCCACTGACCGCTGAAGCATCTCCAGGCTCTGCACTTAAGAGAGTTACTCAGTAATTTGACCCAACCATTCACGCTGTGAATTTGGCCTAATCCACAGCGTGAATGGATGGATCCCATCCCAGCATATACCAAGGCATTATAATAAATTACATACCGTCACAGGGCTGACCCTACAGAGAGGACATAATAAAGCCTTGGAGAAGACTGTCCGGGTAAGAAGGTCCTGTGTTGTGGCTCTTTCAGCCCCCCAGCTTCAAAGAAGTCACTAGACCTTGCTTCCAGACTGAAATGTATGGCAACATGTAAGGTATATGATATATATATATATATATATATATATAAGGAATATGCAGAATTTCACAGCTCGTTTGCTCCTCGCCTCACTCCGTTCTTTTCAGCTCACTTCGTCAGCTTGGCAGTCAGTGGAGGGATCTGCTCTTGCCTTTTTTTGCCATTTAGAGGTAGTTCTTGCTGGAGCCGGAGTTCTGCTGTGATCCTCGCTGTGCAGCTCGCTTGCTGCTCGACCTCTGGAAATTCACTTAGCCTCTGCCTCTTATTTGGAAAGAGGGGTGCTGAGAGGCTTCACTAATTACGTGCTCGTAGACCGCTTTTACAATTGCTCTCATCTTCCACCTCAACATAAACACAGCCTATTGAAGTATCCATGTGGCTGAGGGCATGATGAAAACACCATAAAATGAGCTGAAATACAATTATAGAGATATAAGGCTTTTGCTCACAAAGTGTAACTTTTCCTCGCACGTCAATGCTATTCTGATTTACTGGCACAAATGCCTCCAAGTGCAATTAGCCAGTGCAGCGGCAGCAACTGAGCCTGCAAAAAATGATGCAAAACAGTGCTGCAAACACATCCATCTTCTAGGAGGCACTTTATTCTGCAGGCACTTACAGGCAGCGGTAGGAAGACCAACGCATGGCTTTGAGACATTGTGAATCCCAACAATTTTGCCATAGGAATCATGACCAAGAGCTGCTTGCAGATTCCTGAGCTAATTCCTAGTCTGGAATGCTTACAAAGAGAAGCAGGGAAAGTGTGTCAGGTAATCAAGCCCAACCAATCTAAATTACGGAATGAGAGACCACTTCAAGCGCTCCACTCCAGCCACAGCATTGGCGAGGGTCTTTAACCCCCTTCTCCCAACGGGCATGTACAGGAATTTTCCTCCTAGGGCTGCTGGAGGGAGAAGTCCGCAGGGCCCCTCCGCTCTCCCTCCCGCGGCCGACCACATTGCAGGTGACACGGAGAGGCTTTGCAGGGGGCCTCTCTGCAGCAAGGAGGCAGCTCCATTTCCTGGTGCTCACTGAGGGGCACCGAAGAGGGCAGTGAGGAGAGCAGGGGAGTGAGAGAAGCTGTAGGAGTAAAACCGTGTCTGGGGAGAATTAGGCATTTCTAGAAAATGGCCATCTCCAGCACATTCCTGGTGAGGCGAGATCGCACAGGGGTTTTGAAATGCTGCGTGCTTCTCCGATGGGTGCTCTCCAGGCCAGGCCTTGGCGAGGGGGCGGGGGGCAGGTCAGCCCGGGCCAAGGCAGCGCCGGGCACTCCAGGCTGCCAACTGGAGAGAGAAGGGGAGGACGAGGAACAAGGCAAGGCAAGGCAAGGCAAGGTGGTCCCAACACCGCAGTTTAGAAACAACCTTGAAGAATTGAGACCTATCCACCAGGGACATTTTTTTGAAGATGCACACACACAAAATGCCATGACTGGCCGCTTTCAAGAGGACCCACTCCCAGAAAAGCATCACTGACATCTGAACAGTCACCTCAAAGAATCTCATCTTTTGTGCAGGAATGAGGAAATCCCAACGTGCCAAAGTTCAATTTGTCGATCTCTTTCTGCAGCAAAAACGTAAGTCAGAGGCTGGGCACTTCAGCAGCTTTTTAGTGACCTGGGTAGCAACTGGAGAGTGGAGTGGTGGGTTGCTTGTGTTCAGAAAAGATGACAGGGATTTTGCAAAAATGCCTGACTAGAAGTGAATAGAAGCAAAGAAACTTTTGCACTGATGCTACGGAAAGGGCGGGCAGCAAATTTTTGTTTGTTTTCTTTTGTTTTTGTCTATGCTCCTGTGGATGGAAACAACCCAGCTTCTCAAAGTCAGCCGAGCGCCAGCATTAACATGCAGCGCAGAGGAAGTCTGGTGCTGTTCTGATCCATCCCGCTCAGCCGATCCCAGCTAGCGCACCAGAAAGTGCTTTGTAGAAAATGTCTGAGAAATAACATTAGCCATGAAAAAAAAAAAAAAAAAAAAGAGACAGTTTTCTAGTGCAAAACCTGCATTTTATTAAAGACATATTTTGGAAGGCCCATTCAAAAATACATTGTGCTCAGTAAAAATGAACCATTTCCATGCTGATAGTTAAGGTTACCACAGGATTTTTTTTTTCTCTTTTAGAATATTTACAGCAACAATAGAAATTGTACAGAAGTTAAGAATGGAATACATGCCCCAAAAAAAAGTTTGGTAAGGTGTACCAACAACATGATACAAAGGATTGTATACAATCACTTTACAAATGGTTTATTAACTTGCATGAAGTCATCTTTAAATATTCAACACAGTTTAAAATCAATTTGTATTCCAGGATTAAAAAGGTTAACATCACATCACGTCCCTTCCACAACAGAAAGCATGGTAGATTCAAAAGTTTGTGCGCTTCAGACTTTCTAACAGCTGTTAACAAAACTGGGGAATCTTATCCATAAATTTAGAATTTGAAAACTACCTCCACAGTCTGTTATTTTTGGAATAGTCTGTACAGACAGATGGTGAAAAAAGATCATATTTTTCTAGACCTAGTTTTGCCTTCCTTCTCCCAAATGACATTATTCAGTATTTCACAGTGGAGATCTAAGCAGTCCTGAAAGGTTTCCTCAGCAGATTTACCAGATTTTAAAGTGCCTGCATAGAATTTCTAGCAAAATTATGGTTTCACGGAAGATTTTAGCTTATTGTTTCATATGAACCAAATATAGAGATGTTACTCCTTTTGATTAGACTTTCAGTTGTATGAGGCTAAGATGTGCACTAGGAAAAAAAAAAAAGGAGAAAAGAAAGGGGAGGGAGAAAGTGTAGACAGTTACCTGAATTTCACCTGTGCTTGAAGCTCTGCCTTGTTGCTGAACAGCTAGAAGCTCTGCCATTGGGTTTGCACGTCAAAAGTTTTCTATCTATCTCGTGCTATAGACATGCTTTAACTTTGCTAATGGAAATTGAAACTTTGCTAACTGCTATAAAAGCAGTTAGGTGACATCGAGTTTCTAAGCCCAAACATTTCAGATGCCACCTTGCAGTCCTCAGAATGGATCCAGAGAAACAGTCCCGTGAAAACAGAGACCCGTTGGATGTCGGATTGTTGCCTGCGGGGCAAGTGTATTTCAGCAGAGGCACCACGAGGCAACATACCTCCCCAAAGGAAATGAAGAAAATCCTGAGCAAGTCTAAGGAGAGCTGTTTGAATAAAACAGCGATCAGGGTGGAGTAGTAGATAAGGCCTCTAACTCCCTGATAATCTGCTGCACTAGAGGAACAACAAAGAACAAGGCAACTGCAATAGTTGATAGCCACAGCGGAAGTGCAAGGGAAGACTGCAAAGCAGTGAAAAGGATGGCATTAGGGTTCTATAAGGAGAGCTGAGATGGCTTGAAGGTTTTAGAAATACATCAGAGGAAGGCCCATCAAAATTTTATTACTTGGTTGCTAACAGTACCTAAAGGAAGAATCTTCTTCTATGCCTCTTCAAAACCCGGAGTCAGCAAGAAACTGAGCACAAACCAACCAAAGCTCGACCACATTCTGTAAGAGAGAGGAGGTAGATCGACTTGCAGAGGTGACAGAAGAGGTCTAGAGTCACATCCCTGACCTCTTAGTCCAAGTCATAAATTCCACATTCAGACCCTTGGGCCGTGTCTCGAATCCCATTTGCCTGGCTGCATATTTGAGTTACATTCTGAAAGAGCCTGAGATGCAATCTGATTCGGGGTAATGAAAGCATCAAAACAGAGAGGGAATGACCCTCTAATACATCCTGCACTTAGTCCGTATGTCAGAGAAGACACCTTTTGTTCCAAGTCTGGCTATACGTAAGGATACCCCAGTAACAAAAGCAGAACTTGGAGCAGGTTAGCTCAAACTTCATCTACCAGATTGACATCTGCTGTCTCTCCCAATAGCTATTAAAATACACCATTGAAGCAAAAGATCCATCACTAAAAGATTTTCTCTTCAGATTAAAAGATCTCCCATAAAATTTTATGATGTGATGCTTTGCTCAATTTTCATGAAATTTCTTTTGCAATTGCAGAATGAGAGATCCTTAATAATGACTAGGCCAAAGGATGTGATCTGTGCAAGCCTTCATTAGCCTGAAAGGCCTTCAGCAACGATGCACTCTGCTGTTTGATCCTTTGAATAAGGAGCCAACATCTAAAAGCCTCCAAGCTGGGTTATATTAAAAGAGTTTACTCAAATTGCTCCCTATTTAACAAAGGCTAGAAGTTAAATGGCTTTTCTCCTCATTCACGACAAACTCCAGTTAATGGATGGTTAATATCATGACACTATTAGGGAGAGCTGTGGGGAGAAAGGCACCTGTTAAAATAGTGTCCTGATTGAAGGCTATTTAAAAATAGTTAAATAGGGTGCACTACCTTTCCTAGCATCTACTGTGACATTCTTATCCTGTTTCACTAGGTGGGACTACTTACATGAGTTACAAGAACCCAGCTGTGTGTTTTTTATCATGCAGTTCCATTAACAGATTCACTGTGTATGTTTGGGATGGAAGGAATTAAACACTGACAGTCTCCCCACACTTAGGGGCATATTTATATGGCTATTCTTTTAATATACTTTGTGTGACTAATTGAGATTCAAATATTTTTTCCTCTTCTACTCTAATAGTATTCAACATACAGAGAATTAACTGGATGAAGCTATTTTTAAAGTATCTAACACTTCCAAATAGTTTCAAGACCACAAACAAATGAAACTTTCTATATAATAAATTTTTCTAGCCCATGGTTCCCCTTGAAAGTGCCTGGGCTTTGCCTTAGATTAAAACAGTGCTTTCAGAGTTATGTAATCACCATTCCCTTTGTTATTGGGAAGGTCTACAGAGCTGAACTGTGCAGAATACACAGCTTTTTTTTTTTTTTTCTGGGTGAACACAATGGTCTAATCAGCTAATAGAGACAGTGGCTTTTGAAGGGCCCAAAATGAAGTTGGTCCTGTAGCTGTCTGTACCTCTAAGATTTATCCTCCACCAGAGACCCAACTAGAACAGCAAGGAAAGACCAAAAGCCAAGTGCCCACGACATGATCTCACGTCTCCGCAGATCACTCCATCTTTGCTCTCGGAAGCAAGTCAGTCTAGGAGAGAGAACGGTGACAAGCCAAAAGATGATTTGAGAGTGTAATATAAGACTCAAAGTTTGAGACTTGCTTTAATGTGAGCTAAAAGAGCAAGTACGGGTAGAGTTGCATCAGAACAGCTGTATCTAGGTGGGTCTGACTTGGTATCTGAAATCAAAGTTTGGTGTCACAGTCCTGAGCCTCATGGGATGGGAAAGAATGGACTGAGCTTGGGATCACTGATTTCCTGCCAGGAACTCTCTCCTGGTGGGCTCTTGGAGGAGCAGTGAACCTCGCAGCGTGATAACAGAACAAAATATTTTAAATGGCTCTAAGAGACTGTTCTGTGTGGTCAGGGTTATTGAAAAATGTTGTTTCAGGCTAACACATTTTCATGGCAATTTGAAAGGACAGATTAAACACATATGTAATTTAAATGAAAGAGGAACTTAAGGTGCCATTTTTTTCAGATAATAAGAGTTCAATAATAGTAAAAACATATAGACAAGTTCAGGCAGTTTGTGTTCTTCAAAATTACTGTAATCCATTTCTTAGGCTTTTTTTTTTTTCTATTCATATCACCAGTGGTGCCATGATAAGGCAAAACAGCTCACCAAAGAATAAAATACAGTCTAAGGTGGTTTATCCTAAGTAACTCTATAGAACACGTAGCACAAGACTCACAAACTAGCGAAGAAGAAAGCTCACACTTACAAAATTGTTTGCTCTGTAATTCTCCATTTTTAAGTCAGCAAATCTCAATCACTGTAATAAGATTCCTTCAGAAGCCTCAGCAAAATTACATTAGCAACACTCTAAATAGTTAGACCAGGTTAAAAACACTCAATTTATCCCAGCATCAGTTGGCTGAGCTGCTGGAAATTCCAGCAGAAGGAAGAAAATATTACATATGTTCAATACAACCTAGTACTCAACTTTAATCTAGTATAGTTTGTTGATTTTGGGAAGAAAATGCATTATGAAGTAGGAAGAACTTTCTGTAAATAAGGGCCACCAAATACCTGAACACAGGGGACCCTTGAAGCACTGCTAACTATTTTAAATAGCTATAAGTACAATCAGAGATTACTCTAATTTAACTGAGTAGGGTAGGGAATAAAAATCCTTTGGAAGCATTTTTCCTGCCAGAAATCAGAACCACCATAGACCATCCAGGATTATAATCCTAAGCATGAAACTTTTACCAACAAGGTAAAAGTTTAGTAGAGGCAAAAGGAATTATATCCACAAAGTGCAAAATAGTCTAGTTGGGATGCTCAGTTGGAGACATTCACATAGTACTGCTTAGAGCCCCACTCTGGAACTAAAAACAATGTTTTTGCAAGGGTTGTCAGCGGTGTCAGCTCAGTTCAGAACCAAGAACAGAACTGACTCAATTGTGATGAACTGGTGAATCCACAAAAGATTTCTAAAAGGTCAGAAGAAATATACTGTGATAATAATGTGCAGTGAACATCACAATGTGTTTCTTGGATGCCCAATGATACATTACTAAAAAGATGGACACCCTGTCATGTCTACTTTATTTATACATGTGATATATATGATACATAAAAGCAGAATATATCATATATATCTATAAGAAAAGCACATTCACATTTCTTGCAGGCAATTCACAAATAAAGAGTTCTTACTTTTTGCCCTGGACAAACCTGAAATGACATACTTTCATATTGTACTTTTTGACAAAGATTTTTGCAGTAGCGGTGCCAATTTTGTTGTGTAACGTTCTTAGAACTTTGGTATGATTCAAGAGGCACTGAGCATTATTGCGCCCAGTTTGCATTGTTATCCAAGTAGGAACTTCAGCTCTTATTGTCTGGCTGCTTCTGTTATCTCTATCTATGGCTAAATCATCAAATTTACATTCAGGTTAATCTCTTCTTGGAAAAGACAGCACACGTGTATCTGCAAGTACATTTACTTTATGAGAACATCATATATAAAATGAACTATGCTGCAGAATAATGGGAGAGTTGAACTAACGCATTTAAATAAGGAAAGATTGTATTGTTCTGACACTACAGGCCTCACTCCCTTATTGCACTAGACTGGCATAACTCCTTTGACTCCTACCAACTTCCCCGGGATAGATCTTACCGGTAGCAAAAGAGAAATCAGGCTTTGTCTTTGCTACACTTGAAAGTCACCAGTGCAATGGCAGTTTTAGCAACGTTTTACAGGAAACTGGAACCCAAGATCTGTCCTTTTGCTGAGACTGGAGACTGCACTGTGCATTGCAATATTTTGAGAGCAAAGTGTAAGGAGAAAATAAGCTGCATGGCAACCCTTCCCCTCAGTATCCAAATATAAGATTGGTAGCTTCAAATACATCCTGAAATATAATAAAAAGTGCAACAGTATTTCAAATTTAAATACAGTGTTCCTCTTAACAGTTAATAGATTGTTAAACAAGATGTAAAATACACATATACATAAAAGCTTATACCATGGTGTGCAGCAGCATGCTACGCGTAAGTGTCAAAGTTTGGCATTTCACTTGCAATTCATGCTATGGTTCTTTGGTCTTCACCCCTACTATTAAGTGGAAGAGCACCTGCTTTAGCTTGTAGTCATGGGGCACTTTTTATGCTTGGAGAAAAGAAAATTGGTCCTGGGGCTCTATGCTCATGATGCAGATGCAAAACTCCCATTCATATTAAAAAGAAAGCTAAGGATACAAGGGAGAACACACCACATTTAGATTATTGTACAGTTCTGCAGTCTCTTACACTTAGCCAACACTTCCAACAGAACAGCCCCTAATAAAGCTTGGAATTGAATGTTGTCTTTTGTTTGTTACCAGTAATGCCTATAATACCAGGCTCTAATAGCTGAGCAAGATTCATACTGTTACAGTCACACTTATATCCACATTCAACTTCCTTTTATTAGAAGTATAATACTGCACTTTATATCACAAATGTATAAAAATATGGCAGATAGTGTCATAACAATACTTTTCTTTTAAATGAGTATATTTAAAAAACAGACAGTTATTTTCCATTTATATATATATTTATATATAGAATAAAATACTCCTGATGCAATATATAAAGGTTACTGTTAGTTTTTTTATAGAAACTACTGTAGCTGTTGCACTGCTTCACAATGTTTCAAACAGCTCAAAATAACTTTACATTATAACATAAAAGATATGATTATAACAGTACGATATTAGGTCATCATAAATAAATATTACAAATCCTATCAAATATGGTAGTTTAAAAAACAAATTTAAGACATACAATTTAACTTTAAACCCTTAACAGGGATACACTTCTATCACATAAACCCCACTGTTTTAACTAGGCAGCAAAAAATGTAGTAAGGGCATAGGTCTAGACATGAATGTTTTCATCCTTATAAGTGCCAATACCTACCATGAGTCTCCCAGCTTTCAGACAGAGATGTGCATGAAGCTGGAATGTAAACGAGAGAAAACAGTAATACCTTTTTCTCCCTGAACAGCACACTCTGCCTTGTATCCAAGGACATTTCTGATGACCGGTAATCCATAATTCAACTTGTTCTACTGTATAATCCCTGACTCTCACTGTGGTGCCAAACGGCATAGCTCCACGTGTACCTATTGCACACCTTTATAAAGCTGAAAATACAGTCTTACCATCACTGCACCTTTA
Organism: Crypturellus undulatus; assembly: GCA_013389825.1. NCBI lineage: Eukaryota > Metazoa > Chordata > Aves > Tinamiformes > Tinamidae > Crypturellus > Crypturellus undulatus. Next base: position 72,110 of record VWPW01021863.1, read on the forward strand.
TAAAGCTGAAAATACAGTCTTACCATCACCGGAGCCACCACCACACCCCTATGGCGATCCCTGTGGGAACGGGCCTCCTCCTGGAGCACCACTACAAGGCCGTCTCTTTCAGATCGTTCAGATTTGGCATGCGGGCTCGGTTTGTTCGGTTGTATGCGGGCCCGTTCTGCCCGCTCTTGGCAGGCAGCTGGTCGGAGTAGGGTGGTCCGTCGCTGGCACCCCTGCTCGCGGGCGCCACGTGCCAGGTGGGCTCCAGCTGCCCCGGGAGCTGCAGCGTGGGCCGGCCCTTGGGCTGCGGCTCCTGCCGTGTGCTGCTGCTGCCGCTGCTGGAGCTCTGGCTCATGGGGTGAATCCGCACTTCAGAGAAGGAGGCTTTGGCTGGCTGAGTCGGTAAGGGCTGGAAGCGAGGCTCAGCGGGGACAGGGTGGTTTGAGGAGGACAGATGTAACAGCTTCCGAAGGGATTTTAATGGCTGGTTCTGAAAGACATGGCGGAAAGCACTTGACCTGGTGCCCTTTTGTTGCTCTAATACTCTATCAGGCTTCCTTTAGAAAAACTGTCACATCTTAAATTGAACATTCTGAACTTCACAGGATTTCATCACTTTTAATATGCATTCATTTGGGATTATTTCAGTCCATGCTATTACTACACAGCTGAAAAGAATGTCTTCTCATTTTGATTCAAATCTACTAGTACCTGGAAAGAGGAAATGGCTGTATCAGAGAAACCTTTGTTCCCACCAATTAATTTAGCCTGATTTCCTATGAGAAAGGAGGCACAGGCACCTGTATTTGTAGGAGTAATGACAGATGGGCAGCTCTTAACTTTAGAACCTCGATCTTATTTTACAGATCTTGGAAATTCAAAGTTCCTTGAAGTGTCCTGAACATCAGCGTGGCCTAGAGAGAGACCTGAGTAACTCTGGATAGTGGGATAAAGGCTGGCAGAACTCAACTGTTGGATATTGTGCTGGGCAGCAGCTGGGTGATAAGCTGTTCTTGGCCCTCACAGCAGATGCTGCTTTGGCTGATGAGGAGGTCAAAGGAAAAAAAAAAAAAAAGGGCGTAAGTGAAGTGGGTAAGGAGCTGGGGAGCATGACAGCACAAATTGGTGGGCACTGCTTTCATCCAATTTCACAGCTCAGAGAACAATTCCTTCAAACACTGCAGCTGTAACAAAACTTGGTTTGTTTTTTAGCACTGCAGTGGCAACATAGCATGGCACAGAGGCTCTCTCCAACCCCCTGGTCCCCAAAAGCTGATTTTAGAACTGGAGAAAACAAAGCTGTGTCAGTGCAGTGCTCTGCTCCAGTAATGTAAGCTGCTCAAGCTGCAGCTTGTGCCAGCTGAAGCAGAGTTGCACAGTAATGTGGTCACAATGCCCTGAAGCCTCCATCCAGTAATTCCTTGTGGGGTAGCAGAGCACCCTAAGGATGCACTGTCCCCTGCAGCGCAAACTGGAGGGTCATTATGCAGCACTCAAGTGCCCAACATGGAGGTGCGTTTACATTTTGTGGGTCTCTAAGACAAAAACATAACCAATATTTCAGAAGACTCAAAGACTGACAAAGGGACTTACTGTCTCCCTTCTTTTTTCTGTCATTCATGTCTAGATTATCAAAGAATTATGCAGGATGGAAGGCACATACCTTTTTACATTCAGTGAGCAAGGAATGGGGATGCTGGGAAGTAATGCCAAATGCAATTTTTCTATTCACCAGAGAAAAAGCTGTGAAGACACATTGATGATCTCAGAATATAGGGAATTGATAATGGCACTTACGTGAGGCTGGATTTCTGTCATCTTCTCAGGATGCCAATCCTTCTGCCTGCTGCTCTGGTGATTAGAAGTGTGAATGGCTTTCTGCAATGCCAAAAGGTCCTGACCATCACTGCTAGGCATCTGCAACAAAGTATTAATTAGTGATTTCTTAATATATGCTTAAAAATAGCTGTAAGCTGTTTCCCCCAGTTAATTACATAAAGCAAGTGAATTCCATTACTGCAGTAGAACCGTAATGCGCTTTCAATAATTTTCCCCATAGTAAATGATGAGTAGCTGTGGATATCATGCAGATTTGCTATACCCTTAACCCTTAAAGCATTCACATGCTGTTAGTGTTATTTGCTGAAAGAAAGAGCAGTTAAACAAGACTTCAAAAAATAAAAAAGATAAAAAGAAAAAAGAAAATAGTTGCGCCTCATCTTCACTTAAAAAGCATTCCATATTGCAGTTAAGACCGTGGATCAGTTCTATAAATTCGTTCCTGTGTGAAGCAGATCTCTAAATGGATGTCTGGCTCATTTTGCCATGACAAGAAAGAGCCTTTCTTTTTCCCATCTTTATTCTTCTGAAATATTTCAAACTATAGTAAAAATTGAAAACTCTCTGAAAAATGAAAAACAAACAGCAACTTCAACAAAACTTACAGCAGAGAGATTATATGCAAATGTATATGTAAAGAGTTTTATATTATTCCACAAATTTTATACAAAAAACTGGACAACTAGAATTTTAAAGACAGCTTGCATTAAAAAAGGGTTATTGTGAACAATCGGGAGAAACAAAAATACAGCAGAAGCATGAAATGAAAACTTCTTTTTCTGAGAGAATCTGTTACTTTTTTTAAAAATTCAATTCCAATATAAAAAATGAAAAAAAGTCTCAGGTGCATCTCCAATATAGCTATAAAATGAATTGCGTTAACTTTTCTTGTTGAAACAGAGATAGTCCAATTTTAAATTTGTGTGAATTTGCAATTATTTTTCTCCTTTTATCTCATTCCACCTAGAACTGTATATGTCAGTATCTCAGACTACGATAAACATGTTTTGAAAAAGACAATCTATTCCAACAGAACTGCCAATTGTATTAGAATTTATTGAATTGGCCCAGGTACTTAACTGTCATGAAGAGAAAGTGAACCCGTAAAAATAAAATACATGCTGCTGTAGTCAGTAAAACAAGTTTACTGGAGCATTTTACAGTGCTACTGTACTTAAAAATTAATACCATGGGTAGAGTGACTACAGGAAGCTTTTTCAAAGAGGAACTATGCTTTAAATTATTCTTTGAATTAAAAAGAGGAAAGAGGGATTTCTTGATGCTTGGATTCTCCCCGTTGGTTGAGTCTGTCTGTAATATAAGATACAAAAACTAAATGCATAGTATTTCAGTTCGAGAGATCTGTCCTTATTATATTCATAATGTATTTTTTTTAATACCAAAAATACACGGTATTCATCCTATAATTTCATTGAAGAAAATAAAATATTGATTGATGTTCAGAATGAAGTTTTTGGAACAAATTCAAGGAATTCAATGCATACAAAGAATGTAAAAAGAGATCAGTGCCCCTATTCTTATATCCATGATCCACTAGGAAGGCAAAGTACATTTCAAAGCCTTTTGAAAACAACAGGTGACTCTACGTGGTGACTCTACTGAGCTTTGGCACTGGTGTTTTAGTTTCACCTCTGTAGTACAAACACAGGGCACAGCTGTCAAAACCAACGGAATTCTCAAGTCTGAAGGGGGACTATTCCTCCTCTTTTTATGTACAAGTGCTGTGTCTAACACTATTCTGCCTACCAAAAAAAAAAGGTCCTTTATAATACTATATATGTCTAACCAAAATGATGGAAGCACTAGTAACAGGGAGGGTTTTCAGAGGGCTTTCTCAGCTTCTAGGTTCCACTTAAAATATCCAAACTTTGTAAGGACTGAGTCATGAATTAACATAGCCTTTTTAGGAAACCCATGATCAGAAGACTCTCCCATTTGAGGTTCAGCAAACCAAAAAGGAAAGCAAAGCATGGCTCGGAGGAGTGCTCACCTGCAACGGGATTTTTCCAAAGAGATTGTTTCTTCGGAGCCAGAGCTTGGAATACATGCTAAAAAATTTTCTGGTGAATAGAAAGAACTTGTGCTCCTCTGTGCATATTGACCCTGCACACAACCTTCCTGGGTATTGAAATATTTGGTGCCAGGTTACACAACTGTGACTCTAACAGCCTTCAAAACCTTTTGCTACATCACAGAAAGACTCCGAGCAAGATAAAAAGGAGAATGAGTAGGACTAACTCTGCCCAAACAGCACTGCAAGGAATTCCTCTAGTGGGCAAGCAGAGTTGTCACCCAGTGCCGCACTGCACCTGGAGAGCGCAAGGGAGAATGACTAATGGACACAACTCTGTCAGAGGTACCGTCCAGAGCCAAGGGCAGCTCCAGATTGTCAGAGATTGAGGGAATGACATGATTAGGAAGGCATCTTCAATCCAATTTAAGATACCCTTTATGACTGCTTTGGTGAGCACTGGCTAAATGACACTTGCCAAAGGATATTAAAAGTAAATGGTAGCTAGCAGGTGTGATACTGTCCTCCTCTCTAAATTTTTACTGAACAAAGTCTGGGCTGCAGTGAAGTATCCATACCAGCATACTTCTGGGAGTCTAGAAGAATTGGGAGCCTAAGAACTTGGAGAGTCACAGGCTATACACGATAGCATTTTTAATGTGAATTTGTAAAAAACATTCTTCCAGTGGTTGAAAACCTATTAGTACATGGTTGTTTAAAGCCTTTACTATTGAAGGCAAATTTTGTGCAGAACTTAAGGTAAACTTCTTGCCTGTGCTGGAAGATCCTATTGAACATCCCAAAGCTTTCGGTTAGACTTGCTCAACTAACAGGCATTTGGTAAAGAACAAAGCTTGGTACCATATTGATGTGCACAGTCCATCCTCAAATACTCTCCCATTAAACAGGACAAGTAAGCAGAAATCAAAAACATTTTGCAATCTGTGGTGGGATCCAAAGATCCAGTTGGTATCAGCAAGTCTCTAGATCAGAACACAAGAGTTTTACATCACTGCAAGAATTTTACACCTCTTCCTGTGAGATACTAGCTCGAACTCCCCAGCTTAATTTCCCCTTATGCAAAACATCTTTTTTTCTCATGTTAAGAGTAAAACAGGAAAAAAAAAAAGAAAAAAAGAAAAAAGGAAAAAAGAAAGAAGGAATCAAAACCCCCAAACAAACAAGCAAAACACCCCACAGAGGAGTAAGGATGGTGTATGAGTCCATCCTGTCCTGTCACCAGTGGTATTCTTGGTAGTTGCAATTTCAAGGCACTTCCCACTTAGAATTTCGGGAAAACTTTGGATGTTAAGATGCAGCCCAATCCAGTCTATATTTCCTCCACATAGTTCAAGCTAGTAGTAGTTTAGACATTATCAGCCAGGATTTAAAAGTGGTCTCTAACACCATGCCTAAACATTTTGAATTTGTGCAGACCAGAGCAATGAGAATTGAAGATTATTTGGGAAAATGCATCACTGCAACCAGTGGTATCAGGTGTACTTTCCTTGCAAGGACCTTTTGATAGCAAAACAAACCAGAATTTAAATATAGGTATTTTCTTCACTTGTCTAATAAAAATAGTCATACTGTAACTGGACACAAGTCTCAGGATGAACAAATTCAGATTCACGCAGTAGTTTGGAACTGCACATCAGCATATATTTAATTATTAACCCACACTGTCATTGTCTGTACAAGATTTTTGAAGTTTATCTATTTGTTCTCAAAATAGAACTAACATACAAACTGTCTACAGAAACAGAAGGGGAAGACTAGCACTGTGGTACCAACTTAGCTAACAGCTGAACCTGAAGATAAGCATAACAGAAAAGCAACTGGGGGCAATTGGGATGAAGATCCTTTACAAAAACTTGCACCACGAAGAGCCATGCAAATGTATGCTGCACCAGCTACAGTCATTTACATGGTATACATTGATGGCAGAGCCAAATAATCTGCTGCACCAATGTTCAGGGGAGAATATTTTCAATGTTATGCCATCTGAGCCCACACAGTGGTAGAACTGTTAAAAACCTCCCTCTTTCAGATGTAATAGTTTAAGCCTACAAAGCTTAAAATCTGATCTCCCCTCATTTTGCATCTATTTACATTAATGTGAAATAAGAATAATTCATCAAAGGTACAGGCCAATGAAAAGGTGCTATTTAACAGGAATTTTATGCACTACTGCCCACAGATTCATATATATACATCACACACAACCACACAATAGGATAGGGAGGGATTGCAAAAAAGAGTCTGACATGATTCTTGGGGTAGACGTCCTTCTGCTCTCATTTAAAGAGCATATCTATGAAATAAGAAGTGGTATGAGCCTTAACACCTGGCCAGAAGGAAGGCAAGGCACATTGTGTGTGTGTGTGTGTATGTGTGTGTGTGTGTGTGTGTGTATGTGCTAGTTAAAACACACATGCACGTTCCATGCAGTTAAAAGAGATTTTTTTAAAAAAAAAGAAAACTGCTCCACTCTCTCAATTTTCAGCTCTACTGAAAGCCAGAGTCATGCCACCTCACCTTATGACAGGATATATTTTAATTTAGTTACTTCCCTTTGCCCTGTGGTACCATTAACAACTTCTGATGCCAATAAGAGTGAGCAAGTGAGCATAATTTATTCCTTTCTGAGAACCTTGAATATTGTAACTCAAATTTCACTTACAGAAGCATTGCAACTCTTTTTAAATAAAACATTCAGCACGTAAGCAAAACAAACATAGCCCAAAATAAAGCACAGCATGTACAATTAAATAACTATCTCCGAAAAGTTGTGCCCATGTTACTGTTGGCATAATGATTGCTCTGTGACATAAGAGCACCGTCTGATTTCCGATTCCAGCTCAAATCTGAAATTTATCTGAACCAATACCAGTAACAAATACGAATTATTAACAGATTAATAATAAAGTCACTTTTTAAACTGAAAAACCTATCTTAAAAATGAAAAAAAAAATCTGGTATATAAAGTCCACCATAAATAAACTAACCTAAGAAGACAAAGATTTCTGACACTATTTCGCACACAAGATTTAGTAACATGCTAGTATACTAGTAAAAAATTTTTTAAAGTTCGGAAGTATTGCTCCTAATTGCCTGAGAATTGCAAGAGCACACTTGTACTATGTATAACTTAAGATAAAATACCTCCGATTTTAAAATGTTGTAAAACAGAGAGGTAAATGTAACTTTAAACTTTTCTACAACTGTCATCCAGGAACAGGATGACAGGAACCTTAGATTTCTTCACTTCTTAGGTGAATTTTCATTTTAAAACCTTGTGAAGAGTTAATATACCATTATCCTCTGACAAAAGAAAGTTCTTTCTCCTTCTTGACAGCTAGAAAAAATGTAAAAATGCACAAAAGAAAGAGGTTTATACTACGTAGCAAAAGCCACCGTTTATATCCCTAATGCGCAGAGCATTAGAAACGCTCAGGGTACACGGTCCTTATTACAGGCACAGTAAATGGCAAGAAGATAAGAGGCACCACCTCTAAAGCACTGCCATGAAAAAGACTGGAAAGAATTCCCACTTCTAACAAACAGCTTTATCTCCTTCTAATTGGTGTCTGAGAAACTATTGAAGCCTTGAGGGCACACAGTAATTTATTTGTTATTCTTACTATGTCATCACCATATACTGTGAAAGGATTTGCTACCTATGCTTGAAGCTCACATCACAACTGGTTCCAAAAGTGTCTAATAAAAATAAACAAACAAACAAAAACCCCCTAAATACACACAGAAATATATCTAGTATGCAAATTAATATTTGAAAAGGAAGATAAATAAACACTGAACAGGGAAAGGATTTTCATGTACTGAAAGCAGAACTGAAAAATCAGATAGATATACATAGGTATGACACAAATAATATAAAGGTACTCTACTGATCTAGCATATTAACATGTTATCATTCAAATCTGGTAATTATGTATTTTCTTTTAGAAATACTATATACTTACAGTTTGAGATTTCTTCTTTTTCTTTTTTATTGCCCTGAAAAAACCTTGCTTTTCCTTCTCCTTGAGCTGTTCAGAGTGACTGTTAAGATTTTCAGGACTTTTCCTAAACATGAAATAAGGTATTGTAAGAGAGATTTAATTTACATGTTTTGTAAATTTTATGTAAGAACAAGATGCTATGCCAAAGAACACAAATTATTGATTGGATTAAAATGAAAAGATTCTAATGCTTTAGCATTCATTGGTTCAAGGGTTACTGTACAAATAAAAGACAAACAGTTAAATGAGATAGGAAGAACACAGTGTTAGGGCAAAATGGTTAGCTCAAACCATAGTGAGTAGTTAGGGAAAAAGTAAGCATGCATGTCTTCTTTTTTGAAACAGAATTTAATATTAAAATCAAAATATCACACACACAAGATACCTTAAAAATTAAAATAACATCGGAGAGAATATACAAACGATGATGAGGTATAAAAGCACAGATCCAGGTCATCCATTGCTTGCTGAAGAGCCAGGAGTTACAAAGAAGTCTGTCAGACAGAACTGATTTCAATCAAAATTCCTGACCTTTGCTGACATGGTTCCAAATTTATCATCTGTGAAGCCTGGGGATCTACTGCTTTCCATTTCAACTTCACATCTTGAGTGAACATTTGTTATGAGGCAGAGCTGCCAAGGAAGCGGACCCAAAAGTGGAAGAGTTGCAAGGATTAAATCTTTTTTTTCCACATTTGAAGTCAGGTAAAACTGAATTATCTGCAGTGGTAAGTAGAGTGCTACTTTAAAGTATATACAGTAAATCATGGAGGTAAAAAGATCATTGCAACTCATTTTTGAGGGCTTCACTGAATGCAGTGCTAGCACCCTCCGATATATTTGGAAAACTGGAAATGGTGTGGGGAAATTTCATCGAAATAAATTCAAAGCTATAAAGAATGGCTTGCAGTAACAGAGATTTCAATCTCTCTAGTACCTTAAAAAAAACATACAAGCTCCAACATTTAGAGTTTCCTTGACTGCTGTGGATGGACACTTTTCCAGGGAGAAAATACTGAGTATGAGAAGGATCTTTAAAGGGAAAAGACGAAAGAGGAACAAGTAGGTGGACGATGCAGTCAGAGAAATTTGTGTTAGAAATAGATCACTGACTCAAACCGTGAGGCTGTTAATCGCGAGAACAAACTTCTTGAGGAGAGAGTGGACTTCCCAACTCTTGATTTTTCAAAGCAAGCCCAGACACCCTTCTGGGGCATGCACATTAGTCAGATGTGCTGCTGTGTTCCCCAGGGAATGGATGACATTTAATAGCAACTAATTTACAGGAAGTCAAACTGGGTGATTTGTCCGTTTAGCCTGAAGTCATATGAATACAAAAATGAAATTATCCCAGCGACTGTCTGGAAAACCTAAGAGACAGCTCCCGTTCTAAGCGCTCTGGATGAAAAACAGAAGCAGCTTTCTTTGGAGGAGCTGCAATGTAGCCAACTTGTAGCTGTCTCCTACAGTTAGTTGTCTTTTGGTTCCAATCCTGGCTTCAAGAGCTGTGCTATCAACTGGTGAGTTGGCAGCTGCTGCACACCCCGCCGACATTTTTTTCCCAAGCAAAGGTGAAAAACATAATTTGGGTAGGAATAACTACAGTTATGTTGCTTATTGGTAAGAGTATCTCTGATATGTGGTTTGATCAGCTGCTGAACAACAGAATGATTAGACTTGCAGGCAGAGAGGCTGGTGGAATTTTTTTCTGGTTTTGATTTTTGGAACATAAAGCCAGATTCAAAAAGCTATTCAAATGTTCAACGATACAGATTTTACTATAAATATTACAAAGCTAGACATAGTTACAGGATTGTGAAGGATTCCCATTTCCTTCAGGCCCCTATATTTGGCACCGTTGTGCAAGGGCAATATGGCAGCCCTGCACTCCTCACTTACAGCCTCACAGTGGGAGCTCAACAGGAAAGACTCCTGCCAGGTTTGTGGATTTCTGACATTTCTCAAGGCTTACTTAAGACAGATAAAACACTTCCTGAATGAATTATTAAGTGACTTTCATTTTTAGGAGTCACATGCTCCTTAGTAATGCAAGGGATGCTGGGATCCCAAGAATCACCCCAGTCTTGTTCCCGAGGAGCCATCGGGTGTCCACAGCTGGCTCTGTGCCAGCCCCAAAATGCAACCTAAGAGCCAGGGCAACAAAAAACCAGGACCTCCGGGGCAAACTGCCCAGCCAGGGCCGCCACCGCCGCGCACGAGGCACCGGTTGCTCAGACCAAACGACAATCCCACCGTGCTTCCTCTGCACTGTGCTCGGGAACTTTCTCATCTCTTCCTGCGACTTTTCTGCTCCAAAGACCATTGCAAAATGGAGACGCCATTAAATGGGATGAATTTTTTCTTCTGCATAAAACTTGGGAGCATTGTGGCCACGCTTTATCTGGATAGACATTCACTCAAGGGTAATCCTTTTCTTTGGTCCAGTGAACCCCGATGAGGAAAATATAGGCCAGAGGACTCTGCTCTTTTCCAACTGCCACTTTCCCATGAGCCAGTGGTTTTACACAGACTGGTTGATGTCACTAGCTCCTATGACTCATATTGCAGTAGTGTTGACTGAAAAAGCATTGACCTTGAAAAGCAACTGCTTCCAAATACATGCTCATTACGTGAAGAGAGTGAACATATATAGCATTACAGCAGGAAGCTCAACACAAGGATTTTGCACTGAGTAAAAATAGAGCAGAACATTTTGATCAAGGATACGAAACACCGGGATATTTTAGGCATTCCCAAAGATTTTCAGACAATAGACAGCATAGGAAAGAATAGGGTTATCAGAAGAAATGGGATTGTACAGGCCCTTAACAGTGCCTATTCTTACAAAATAACTGCAAGTGTTGTTATTCTGTGTAAAGCCTCAGCTCTTGGAGGCAGGCAGTTACAGAGGAATTGCAGTGTCTTCTATTAGCAGAGAAGTCTCCAGTGATATAAAATGCAGAAAAGGTTCCTGACCTTGAGTGCTCACCACCCTCACACAGAAACCAAAGGCAAAATGTCCCCTTTCCATCATTTTATCACTTGGTTCCTTTAGCATGGCTAGAGCATATACTATGGGTCACTTTGGTTATTTTTGTCAGGGTGTCTCATACATGTGAACAGAAATTCTGTAGCTATCACTGGCACTCACTGTCGTTGAGGAAGAAAGGTATTCATTTTCATGCAGGTACAAGGAGGAGGAGGACCAAACAGGCATGAGGGGAGCAAATTAATGTGCCTTAATACTGAAAAATGAAATAGGAAGCATGCTGTAATCATACTGCCATACATAGACTTATCTTGGTCTCTGCTCCTTTTTGGAGGTATTTCCTCATGCCTATTTCTGTTACGCTAATCTCATCAGACAGCCTGCTTTATAAATCTTCTTTAACCACCAATTTACTACTCTCTTTACAGAACAGCTCACAATTACATGAGTAAGATCTCGCTCTCAAGGAAGAACTATTCAAATGTCTGAAATTTTCTTTGGAAGGTAAATGAAGAGTCATTAATTCTCAAAGTTAACTTTTGGCTTTGCTTAAAATAAAACCCTCAGTAATTAGCATTACCATAAATGGAGGTAGAAAAAGTCAGAACTAGTGAAGCTCCTCAAATATGCAGTTGACTTTTAATACAGAATTTCAATCCCAAATGCTAAAGTCTATAGTAAAATTTCTTGGCCTAAAATCTGGCCATGAAAGCTAAAAGTCAGAGGTCAAACCTGAATTTGCTAAAACTGGATTTTTTTTTGCAGGTGAGAAAGAGGGATTTATTAGCTGCAATAAAACCTACATATGCCATCCAACAAGCTCCTCAGCAGCTGCTGTAACCACACACACACACACATATATATACATACACACACACACGTATATGCATTATGAAATACTAGTAACTGTAACAATTTGGAAGTGGTTGGTTCTATAAACTTGTAAAGAATATACCTCACCAGGAAAATTTCCTTGCAAATAACGTCAGGTTACATCTTCAAATTTTGACTAAAAAACACTGATGACAGGGGAAACTGATGACAGAGGGTAAAAACCCTAGTTCCTAGAAGGGAGGTTGCATTCAGTGATAGGAAAGTTCAGATGCTGCCAAATGGCTAAAAAAGAAAAAAAAAAGCAAACCCAGTAGGGGACAATACTATGCTAGAGTCTTATGCAGGAGATGTCATCAAGAAAGCTATACCATTAGGAAGCACACATTTTCTAGTGTTACATAGCAGACTTTTAACACCTCATCCATACTTAACATTTAAGTTTGCAAGTTACAAATTTTGCAATTCCTTGATTATTTTGGACAAATTTCAGAAATCTGTAATGGAACTGAACAGTATTTAAAATGCAGGAACTGGTCATATTGCAGATACAGCTGAGCAAGGTTTAAACTAGTTTGCTTAGGCATTGGTAACCCTCATGGACATCAGTGTGAACTAGCTACTTGGCTCTTCAGACAGCCTCTTGCCATGACTACATTGCCGCTCTAATACCAAAACAGCGAGATTAGGGATATATGGCTCATGTCTATAACATCCTGTATTGTTCTGGGGTGTTGAAAACTAATGGGAGATAGCTAACAGCAAACCTTTGACATGCCAAAATGCATGGGATTTTTTTCTTCAATTTCTTTGAGTGATAAATGGAGCAAGTGTATTTGTTATTATATGTGTGCATATCTCTGTGTGTATATATACATATATATGTATATATACGCATATATGTATATATATGTTTCTATAAAAGTAGAAAGAAACATAAAGACATGGGTTACAGATATGAATATATATTCCTTTTGCAGGAACTTGCTGTATATGCTGGAGAAGGCATGACCAGCTGTTTCTCATAGAGTGAATAGATCTAATTGGACACTGAAGTTCCAACCCTCAAACAGAAATTTCCCGAACCCCCCAAACACCTTTATGCAATCAATGCAACCACTTGCAATATGATATGAGATACTTAAGAGTTCATTGCAGAGACAAGTTGGAATGGTAGTGCTGGTAAGTGTAATTACAGTTCATATTATGGCATACTAGCAGAACAAGGTAAAGTATCTTTCCTATTAGGACAAAAGTCATACCAGAGAAAGGGAATAAAATACCTATTATTGCACCTAAAGAAGAAAAAAAAAAATGAAAGAGAAGTTCAAGGTAATTTAGAAGAAATTAAATTGAGGCAAATTAAAGATTTTCTGGATAGCTGAACAATTTTTGTTCAAATCAAGTTGTCTAAAGCGCAGAAAAGTTCTAGCAATTCAAAAGTAAATCCTGATGACAAAAGTCAGGTTTAGCAGTATAACATCTTTATTTTATAGAGGCAGGACAGGAGGACAGAGTGAAGATATGCACATAAAGACAGAGGAGCATCTGTGGCAATTCAGCCTAACAAACATTCACAAAATCTCCGACAGAAGAAAGGCAACACAGAGCAATAGTATGATAGAAGCAATTTTTTACAGTAGAGGCAAGTCAAGGTGGAATACGTCACTCATAAGTTTTAGATGAATTGTCACATCCCAGTTATGTATGCCAGCAGAACATTAAATATTTACTTCATCATAAAATTGATGCAAGCAGAATCACATTCCATTAGAGCTTTCAACATTTTCAGGGGCATTTACACAACTTCTATACAGAAAATTCGTTAGAGAAACAGACTCTACATCACTGAAGAATCTGATAAAGCTGCATATATGGCACAGAACAATTTTGCAACATTGGACCATTGCCAGGACAACTTGCACAGAGTAACATGTAGAGCTGGGCAGGAAATATTTCAGGATAATAGGGAGTAGGAAAAGCAAAGAGAAATAAATGCATGCAAAAAAAAGCACATAGCTTGATGCTGAGGGCACTGCCATTCATTCATTTCACAAGAAAAATGCTTATTCTGTTTTTTTCTTCTTTCTCTCAAAGGAGCTGTTCCAGTTTGTGGAAATATTTAAGTATATTAACTAGAGCAAGGACTTAATATCAAAGTTCATTGAGGACCCTAACTGCTAGACTATACTCAGCATTTCTGAGGTCCTTCAATTATTTCAACAAGATGAAACAGCTTCAAGAGAAGATATTGAAGGAAACAGAGAATATGCTTCAGAAGAACCTGCAACTTTGGATTCAACGCATTCACTGGTTAGATCTAAGATCTTGGTTCACGTCTCTGGTTTCTGTAATAAGGAAGAAAGGTCCTGAACTTGAGTTTTTCATGTTCTCAGAAATAGCACTGAACCAAGAATACTTGATATTGCAAGGCGAATACCTCTCTTGTTTTGACTGACAATTCCATCCTGGAGCAGAAGAACCTTCCCAATAAAAGGTTAGTTCATAATTTCAGTCTATTGCTTTGAAATGTTTCAGTTTCAGTAATCTGGAATTCTAAGTGAAAATATACTTGTCAAAAAATTCCCAACCAGCTCTAATTACATATGTACTAGTGCAGTTCTGGATTAGTATAACACAGCATGGCCCTTCGTAGCGATCACGCAGCAGCAGGAAGTACATTGCTGAATTATAGAGAAAGCAAAGCCACATTCCAGTTCGCTATGTTATACGCAAGATAATGAGGTTTGGGTGCAAAGGACAACGAAATACGTAAGATGGTTCAAAAGTGGAAACAGCACATTCTTCAGTTACACAAAAGTCACATTATTAAGTACCATCTTTTTACATAAATGACCAGATCCTCAAAGCAACTGCCACTGAAATAGAAGAAGGTGGGGCTACTGAAGGATAGAAAGTGAAGTCCACTGAATCAGGAGGCAACAGTGCTTTGGAATAAACATCTTCTATTATTGACACAGGAATACAAACTCAATACAAGCTGAAATACAGGCTGTTATGTGTTCCTCCCCACTTCCCCCTGTGTTTTTTTTTTTTTTTTTCTTTTTAAGATAGGTACCTCACAGGTTGTTCACGGGAAAATACATGTTAATACAAGTTAACAAACCATTCTTTCTATAGCATGGGCCTACCATGTTTTACGGGAGCAGTTTCACAATGCTATGAAGCAGAGTTGTCTTATGAGAACACATATGGTCCCTTCCTCCCACCAGTCCTTTCAAATTCCATTTACTTATTTTTATTGAGTGTGCTTTATTGTAATTGAACAAAGAAGAACGGAAAGGGTATTTTAGAACTGAAAGTTCTCATAGCAACAAAACTAAGGTATTTCCCTTTAAGTCCTACAAAACTGTATATATGCTGTCATTGTATTAGCATAATTATAGTTAATTGTTTTACATTATATAATGGAGCCATGTGGTGCTTTTCATCTTTTAAAATCAATATACACCATTAAGATATTGTTTAGTCCATTATCCCATAGAATGCACTCATTTCTGGGGTGCATGAGCAAAATGAGAGTAGCAGTCCCCACTGTAGGCTGAATATCCTATTCTTCATTTAAACAGTCCTATTTTATATATGGAAACATGCAGCTTGACAACTTTTTTTTTCAATTTGTCTGACACTTCAGACTTCTGGAATCCACAGATTAAGCTCACGGTCTTGCTATCCATACTATATGCACACAGGTATTTTTTATTATCTTTAACCGAAGATAGATAATGGGAAAAAAATCAGGAAAGACCAGACCAAAGCATATAATTTTAATGCATTTGTTGTGTTAGTGCAATGAAGTATTTCTTGTCCCTGAAAAAGGGACAGAAATCATGCAATGCTATTTCAGTGTAGTCATAGGGAGCAATTAAGCAGGTAAAGACAATGACAGATTTCAAAAAAGAGTTATGAAATATTCCTTTCAAAATGAACAGCCTAGGGGATAAACTTGGTTTTCTTTGTAATTTCTTCCTCTCAACGATCCCTTTTTTTTCTGCTACCTTCTACACATCTGTGTAAATAACAACTCACCAGGTATCAAAGGTGGTTTGTCTCTTTGAGTGGTTTGCCACCGTGCTGCTGTCTGCTGGTAACACAGGGGCTCTGTTTGACACATTGTTTTCTAGGTATGTACTCTCTGGACGCGGAGATGGAACTGAACAGAGAAACAGCAAACAATGTATACTGAACTCCCCATCAAACGTCACATCTTTCAGCTGTCTGTTGCCTCTTTATTTTTACAGAACATGGAAGACATTGTTGTGCTTTCTGTACAACTAGAAGAAAGCAATGTACATTTTTACAGATTGAAAACCTAGTTTTTTGTGACGTTGTCAAGCTAGGGTTATTAGAGTATATTATCTTCAGAACTTGGGTAAGACATTCTTGGATTTTGAGATTGTATCTATGTACAGAGAGCTGCTAATGCAAAAGATATTTCAAAACAGGAAGTGGGAAAAAAGGTTGCAATACTGTTATTAAAACATTATTTACTACAGTTTGCAATTTATCTTCACTGAGACCTTTAAGAATGCTCGGCCTCCAAAAAAACAATATGGACTTTAGTGCAACTAGATAACCCATGTCCCAATTATAGGAATATTTCAAGGATTAATAAAAGCAATTCAGGGTTGAGGATGCTCTGTTCCATGTGCTCCAAACTCCTAGTACTCCCAAAGCACTGCCCACCACAGTACAAGCTTTAATATGTCTAGCAAGTTTTAATATTGCTAGTGGATACTTATGAGGATTGGCAGATTTTAACATGACTAAATCAGGTCATCAGCCAACTGATGAAGCCAAAGAGGATCAGTGGGAGACTGATGACTCTACTTAAGGTTATTAGGTGACTCGCAATCAAATTGTAGCTGATTGGGAGTTCTTAATGATCAGTAGAGTCTCACAAGCCTCCTAAGACTTGCAGGACAGTGATTAGCTTCTTATTATCCTCATCCTTTTCAAAAGGATTACCCAGGTTTAGCCAGGAGGCAGCTGCTCAGAAATCACCATCTTCTGTGTACAAACCGCCATCTTTTATTTAGCACAGACCTGTGTATGTGTTTGTGTGCCTCTCTCTATATATACATATATATTTTTTTTTACAGAACCCACTCCTGTTCTGTTATTTATTCTGAACTAGAATGACATAAATGTGTTTTACTCTAGTAGAAAATTCTAATTTCTAATCAATCTGAACAACATATAAATATAGGACTCTACTGGTTAAATGCAAGAACTGCATTTCCATGTACCTACCATATTAACTCGAATAGATTGGTAAGTATGGTAATTTGTTACAGGTGCAAAGGTGTTTAGATCTAATGTTAATAAGAATTTAAGATAGGAATTGATGCTTAGAAACTGATAAACTGTTTACTTTGATGTTTTTCATTTATTTTTGTTAACCCTCTGATAAAACTACCCTGTATTTTACAAGGTACTGTACAGGCTACACTTTTCAATCAAGTGAGTTATCATTGCAAAATAATAATATAATGACACTAATACAGTTGCTACATATTACCTAGCAGGCCAACCCAGTCTCTCTCTCTGTTTCTTTTTCCTATAAATGTTCTTATTTGTTTGTGTTACTTTGCAGTATCCATTTCTACTATTTTATATTATACGCTAAAACTCTTGTTTAATTTTGAAAAATCCATCATAAAGTTACCTCTGTAAAAGCTGCCAACTCTTCTTGGAACAGGGTCATTATAGAGAATTCTATTTTCTTTAGTAGATGCTCCATCTTCTGTGTGTGGATCATGATATGTTCCACCCTAGACAGAAGAACAGTCAACTACTTAAAATTAAAGAACATCTGCATTGTTTTTAACTAACGTACATAAGAAATCCCAAACTTAACTACACACAATTTTCCTAGCATGTAATTAACTGCCATTATCAAGTTATAGATTATGGAATTAATAATTATTTGGTTTTGCCTTTTGTTTTCCAAAAGGACAAAAAATGGCATTAATAAAATTTTGCCCCTTACTTGTAATTTTAAAGACTTTAGCATGATTCAGACCTCAGATTTTTGCTGCGATTGAAATGCAGTTGTAACATCTCTGGAGGAATCTTTTCCTGGAGGTCTTGTTAAATTCATTTCTGATGGGATCTGGTCACTCTGCTAATAGCAAATTTTAAAAAGTAAAAAGGAAATGCATATAACCTGGGATAAATGCAACAATATAGCACTATCTCTTATCCTCTATTATACAGCAGCACCCAGAGGTACCAACAGTCAAAGAGTCTACTGTGCAAATAATAAGAGGTAGTTTCTGAACTTAAAAATTTGTAAGCTGAACATTTAACTCAGGATAGAAGAAAAGATAAAATCACCTCTCTATTACTGAATAAAACACTTTCTGGAAAGTGCTTTAAGCATGTCCTTAGGAACAGATATGCACACAATTTGCTGCCAAATGTGACTTAACCCTAATCTTAAATGAAACAGATGCTACAATTATTTCTGCAATAAGCACCAGATAAAATTAAATGATCTCTCCAAGACCACACAGGAAATTATACCTAAACCCATGTATAAATCTAGAATGCCCAAATGGACAAAAAGTTAAAAACCAAAAGGATTTTGATTACAATTCACTGTATGACTGATTTGCAAAAACTATATTGCCTTTTATTAATAAAGACTTGGTCTCATTGGCACAGATATAAAATAACCCTTGAAACTGCCATGATGAGAAATTCAACTTAAAAAAAAAAAAAAAAAAAAAAAAAACCTTTAAATTGCAGTTTGGTTCTTCTAAAATTTACAGAAGAAGCATTTGATTAGGACTTCTAACAGAGATCTTATTTATCAGCAGTTAAGTGACAAGAGACAGTAACAGCAACTTGTACTTGATTTTTTTCTGCCTGACCCCCTCTCTTAATCTAAAAATTGATAAGTATTTGATGGAGACATGTAAAAGCCCTGAACTAACACGGAACATCTCCTTTTTCCCCCTGTTTTTTTTTCTTTAAACTTCATAAAATGTGAAGGCAGAGGGAGAGAAGTAGGAGCAACAGAGAGAAGCCAGAGAGGGAGAGAAAGTGAGAGAAGAGGGATGGAAGGATGGTGGGAGAAAAAACAGTAGAACTGACTAGAAAAAAATAATAGGAATAAAAAAACATGGAGAACACTCCTGATATTCTTGAACATGTCAGTTCAGTAATTTGAGGGAAGTGAAATTTTCTTATTTCTAATACAGAGCATGTAAAAAAAATAAACAAGATAGGAGAAAATCCAAGAACTATTTCTTTGCGAGATGCCTTTTTGACCCTTAATAAGACTTATAATTTAATTCTAATTTATTTTTGAAATTTATAAAAAAATAGTTGAAGAGCACTACAGAATTGTATTTTTCCTTTCAGACTCCAGTGGAAAAGCACATTTAAAAGTAAATTTAAAAGTATTTAAATAATTTTTAAAAAGACTTAAGTTTAAAGATATTGACCATAAAGACATACAAAAATAATTAGAACTGATTCAAACACACATTCCAAAGCAGACCAAAATGAACAAAACCATAAGCAGTGGGCAGTACATCATTTTTTCCTAATTAAAATACAAGTCTGTCAACCAACTGTCAAACAGAAATAATGATTTTATAATAACACTCTGTCCTACATAATAGGAAATAAAATTTAAATTGCTTATCAAATTAACATTCTCTACATACTTCAGAAAAGGATCCTAACATACTGAACATTACAAGGCAGTGTGAGTTTTTATTATCAAAACTCTGGTGTTACTGCCTTTGGTGAAATCTTCAAGAATAAGTAACACCTAGCTCAACTGAAATGAGAGAGAAGATGACTACATAAAAATAGAAATAAAACCTGGTTTTGAAATGGACATGCTATAATGACTTTTAAATGGTTATTCTCATATAAATTGGACTGCATTTCTCCTATTTTGGTAAGATTTTTCCTCCTATAATGAAGACAGATAAAGTGGAGGACATATCGTAAATACAAAAATCATTTTTTTAATGTACTTAACAGGAAAAGAAAAAAAGACTGAAGAGTGACCAACTAATGGAAAACTTTTTATCATATTTATAGACAGCTATAGACTTGGGCAACAAGTATTTCACAGCTTTCAAATATTTCTGATTTCTAAGTGGACAACAGTCTTTTAGTCTCTCATTATAAAACATATGATTTAAACCTTAAGTAATTATTACAGATCTTTTCTGACTTCCTCCAGTTTGCCAACAAATCTGAACAAGGCACTCTCTTTTTAGAAGTCACTCTACCACAAACACATGTGCAAAAAATGCTCATTTTCTATACTTTTCTTTGCATCATTTTGCTGCATGAATTTTGCTGCAATTTAAATTGCTGCAATTTAAAGACATGGGGTCAAATGCAATCCCCCTAAGTAAAACTTCAAATAATTCAGAGGTGGTGTATGAGAAGGTAAATCAACTAAAAACTGGTCTTTGCTTTAGACTCATGAATAATGATCACATTAAAACATAACAAGACATCAAGTGACAGTAATCACTGAATCACTGTTACAGAGTCAGTTAATCAGTGTTTTTTCCACTATAAAATCTCTAGCCTACTCTTTTATTACACTTTATTACACTAATCAAGAGAAATACTGCAGAATGTTTGATAATCCGCTAGTAAATTATGGCATTTCAGCCATAATCTTCTTTAAACAAGTGAAAGGTTCACTTCCAAAATATCTAAAGGTAACTTTCATAGCAAAAAGACATATAAGAAAAAAGAAAAAAAAAAAAGGGGGGGGAAAGATAAAGAAAAGAAAGTTAATGGTAAAAATGACATCAGAGATCATAATCAATGAATAACAACTACTTATTACATTTTAACTTCACAGACACATTGCGTGTTCTCACATTTTAGTGCTTTAAGAGAATGGCTATTTTTTTAAGAGAGCTCTTCCTTTGAGATCTGAATATGTAGCCTGTCTGAAAAATCTAATAACCTTTGCCTTGAAGCAACACAAATAAAGAAGCAACTATGCAAACAAATAAAGAGAGAGCGGGACACTTTCCCTGCATGAAATACAGAGAGGAAGGGAAGTATTCCATTGTAAGCAGTATTAAGCACTAACCCTATTAGCATCTTCTGTACAGTCTTCTCGTGAGGAGCCAACAGACCTTGTGAGTGACTTATGCTGCACCTGTGGAGATAACAGTTGCAGGCTGTTTGCTCTGGCTGCCATCCCTTGCCCTACGTTTAAGCCACCCTCTGAGCCCTTTGACCTCACTCTGTCCCGGCTCACATACATAGAGTGTCTATGAGGGCGCTGCTGTGAAGAAAAAGGGCTGGTATAACCTAGACCATAGGAAAAAGATTCGTGTGGAGCAGACAGTGAGTGAGAATGGCTTCCATCCGCGTGATCTGGCAGTTTTAGCTCCTCCATTGTTTTGGAGTGTCTTGTTGAGGGTCTTCGGGTATCCAGGGTGCCCTCACTGCGGTTGTTCCTCCCAGACGGACTGAGCAAAGTTCTGTTATCACTGTGACGGGGAGGAGTGGGACTGGTGGGGGAGTTCAAGTCCATGCAGCTGGATGGAAAATACCTGCTGTTGTTTGGTTCTGCAGCCTGAGCCCTGGCCTCAGAAAGATTGCCCACGGACTTGGAGTCGGTCAGAACCCCATGGCTCTTCGACTTTGTCCGATACGAAGGACTCTTAGAAGACTGTGGAATAGTGTCGATATAGCTGTGGCGACTGTGCTTGTCACCGGGTTGGAGCGTCCCAGTCTTGTTCTGAGAAGTTTCCATAAATGAGTGCCGGTTCTGCTGAGATCTGGTGTTTGACTTCAGGTATTTTGTACCAGGACCATCAGAGCTTTTTGAATCCACATTAAAATCAAATTCTGTTTTTGCTTTTGCTTCCTTTGGACTGAGAAGATGTGGCATGTTATTATTGGTTAGATCCTTGTTGCCAGACCCGGGTGGGTTGCTTGATTTTTTTGTGTGCATTGGGCTATGTGCAGCTCCAGAGAGGTTCCCATTTAAAAAGCTTTCATTTGCTGGAAGACCCTCTTCTCTCGGCAGGCCAACCCCTAGAGTCTGTATATCCTTGCTGTTTGATCTGTGATGTGACTGCAAGGCAGAACTTTTGCTGGCTTGATTTCTACATCAAAATGCATAAAGAAGGATTAATATACCAGATAAAAGTCATGTGTTAATAACCTCAACTTTAATAAAAGCACACTCATATCAAGAAGGAGATGTCCTTAAAATACAAAATTTAACTGTAGCGAGATCGAATATTACCGGCTAGACAGCAGGAACTCCCCTAGAACAACAGATGTGCAAGTGTTAGTATGTTGCTGTTTCTTAACGGGTAAATCCTGGCAGACAAATTCAGCTTTGGATAACATTTTAAATCAACTTCAACAATTTCAGCATATCTATTTGCATGTTCACATGTATGTGTGAATAATATATATGTAGATCACTAATGTAAACACTCCATTATGCTAGTTAGCTGTATATTCATTGAAAGAATTCTTAAATGTATCTGACACACCAAAGTTAAGGTGGAACAATCAAACATGCCAACACTGAGAATAAAAACTACACTGTCAATGCTTCATTAGTCAGGTAAGGTAGGTCTGAGGATGCAGGGAGGGGAAAGGGTGTGTGTGTGTGGAAAATAAGAATACACTGTACTGATAAGACATTTAAAAGAAATGTGCCCAAGTTCAGCGTGGCCTAGGAAGCCCTATGGGACAACCAGATCTAGTCCAGGAACCCTGGCCTCTGCAGGACTCGGCACCACCCAATTTTTGGCATACTATCTCATCCCCCAAACCATACCAGGCTTGCTGGAACCAGATGGACATAGGGCAGAGCCACTCAGTATCTTCACTGTACATCACAGCTCTCCCAGTTTAGGAGTTACAGGACTATTATGGGATCATGAGGTGGTTCTTCAAACATTCAGTTTGAGTTCAGGAGGATTTATTAGCTCCGGTCTTAGGGCATACAAAAACAGTTGCGCTTCTGGACTTATGCTGGTACTGGAAACAGTGCAGCCAGGACTAAGCAGTGCCCATTAGGCTTGACTGACCAAGACTGGTTTGGCTCAGAGCTAAATCACTTATCTCTGCATTCAGTCATAATCTAAAATTCCTATATATACTACTGAGAAATAAACTGAGAGATGGCTGCTTAGACAAATACATACCTTTACAAAGCTATGTTAACTATAATGGGATAATGCTTCTGTATCACCCACTTTCAGTGATCTAATCATATGCTCTATTATATTCATATAAATTTAACAATTTTATTGTCAAGCTAGAATTTTTTTTAGTTAAAAGGACAGATATCTTCCTTTACTTTTAGCTTAGAGATACACAGAGCCTAGCAAGCAGGTAGGCAAAGCTTTTGTTAGACAAAAACGGCATCAGAATAGCAAAGCTTCTATCAAAAACATTTACAAGGGCAGCTAAATCTTCTTGATGTCTATCTCAGAGTCAGTAAAAATTGTTAAAGCCACAGTCTAGGTCTCAAAATGAGAAATATTTTTATAGATTTCAAAGGAGAGGCTAAAGAAAAAGCTTAAAGGTTAGATCTTCTAAAGTGTGCAGAACAACCCTAGACATGTCAAGGATTATATGTTACTGTCCTGCATGCTTTGGAAGGTGACCTCCAGGAAGTCTTTTGTTAGAGGAACAACATGAGGTTCTCTGCACTGGAGATTTTCCTTGAACAATATAGAACAATACGGTTCAACAATATGGACAGATATATATCTATCTATCTATATCTCTCTCTATATATAAATGTGCTTAATGTGTCAAGCAACTACATTTTCTTGAGGATGATGCTGGATTTAAACATGACAGGAACTTACTCACTGGTGTAACAAAAGAAAGGTGTGATGGTCACATGGCTGGTCTTACCTGTTAGACAACGTGTTGCTGTCTACATGGTAAGGTTTCCTCTTGGTTGACCGCGAAGGCGAACTTCCACAGCGATCCAAGAGTCTTTGAGTTTGAAATGAAGGATGGTTCAAACATTGCTCTGTCAAATACCTATCTGCTGGATCTAGCTTTAGTAAGTTCTTTGGAAAACAAACCCCAGAATTCAAGTGTTAGTATCTGTACTGGCATCACCAAAATAAAATGAAGCAAAGAACATTGCTGGGATAATCTTCTAATCTCCAGATTTTCTGTGATTAGACATGTGTCAGAATTATTTAATCTTATATTATTAAATTACATATAACACAAGCAAAACAAACACTTTCAAAATACTATATCCTACTTACGAGTGGCAGGTCTCAAGCTTATTTACTATGAATAGTACTACTATTTTTTTTAAACATACTTTCCAGGATATACTTTATGAGGATATTGTTTGCAATTAAAAACATTA
Organism: Crypturellus undulatus; assembly: GCA_013389825.1. Taxonomy (NCBI): domain Eukaryota; kingdom Metazoa; phylum Chordata; class Aves; order Tinamiformes; family Tinamidae; genus Crypturellus; species Crypturellus undulatus. The sequence goes on from VWPW01021863.1 coordinate 96,202, forward strand.
AATTTACCTGCAATAAAATCAATGATATAAGCTTTATAAACACAAACAGAACAAGCATATGAGCAGAACATTCTTATTAACAAAAAATATTCTTGTACTTAAATACAATATGTTTAACAACAAAGTATTCAAGTTCATTTATATTTTTAAAGACTCATCTAAATTGCTTAGAATATGCTCAGATTAACATCTGCCTTACAATTTTGTTAGATCTGTTATGTTTCTAAACAAAGACACTTTCTGACATGTACAGAATGAATGTTAAATGATAACATTAGAAATCAAAGGGCTGTTTTCTTTGAGAATTTAGAAAAGTTTCTTGCAGAAACTTAAAAAAGTCTTGGAATATTTCAACATACATGACTGAGCAAGGATTAAAGTTTGACTGATTATTTAATAAAGAAGAACAGATTTTTTAAGAGTTATATAGATTGAATAAAAAACAGCTTGACATATACGTGTATGTGCGTGTGCACATGCGCACGTGCCTGTGTGAATGTGTACAGTTACACACACACATAAATGTATCTACATATGTGTTAAGGTAGTATTTAATCACTTAACCATGCACCAGCTTCCCTTCACAGGATGTATCCCTGTCCTTCAAAAATGGAAAACGGCCAAGAAATAAAGCAATTATTGAACAATTCTATGCAGTTTTGTCACTGATATGTAGTATCTGCAGTTTCCCACCGACAAATTGCACACTGACTTGTTACTTTTTTCCCCAACTCTTTTTTTCTGGTGCTTATCACCACAGTATTTCAAATGGCCTAAACAAACATGGGAAAGCCTCACAATCCTGCTTACGTGAGAGGATGTTCAGGGTCTAACCTCAAGTTCCTTTATATCAACTTGAAGAACCTGGGTCACAAGCAATGAGAAATCAAAATCCATGGCTGTGAGCATGACTGAGAGCACAAAGAGTTGGTGGGACAGCACTGGACCATGGCTGCAAAGAGCTCTGGCTGGCTTCAGAGGGATGTGGGGTGGGGAGGGGATATAGAGTGGCACTCCACTGAAAGGGGTTCCTGGACTGCATCAAGTATAAAACAGAAAGGGTGTCTGCAGACAGTCTCTGGAGCAGCATTAGAAAAGAAAACTATACTTGAGATGTTATAGAGGGGGTTTGCTACAGACCAAGTGTCCAAAAGGATAAAGTGGATGATTTTCTGCAACAACATGCATAAATTTCCTAACCATTGGCCCTTGGCTTCACAGTGAATTTCAACTATCCAGATATCCAGCCTGTGCAGATAAACCAGATTTCTAGACTGTGTTGGAGACAATTTTCTAATGCATCTGTTGGAGAGGCCAACCAAGGAAGGGGTGAACCATAGTCTACCTGACTCACTCCTCATCAACAGCAAAGAATTCATGATAAATCTGGTCAAAGAAGGCAACTTGGGTGGCAGTGACCCTGAGGTGATTAAGGACAGGATTCAAACAAAGAGTGGAAAGACAAGAAGCAGGGATAGGATGCAGGATTTAGGAGAGCACACTTATTTAGGGGATTGCTAGGCAGCACCCCTGGAAAAGTTGCCATCAAAGGACAGCTGTCCAAGAAAGTCAGCTGATTTAGAACAAAAAACTTTTGAGTGTTCAGGAATAAACCATCTCATTATACAAAAGACCACAAAATTTGGTAGGTTAGCTTGGCTAAACAAGGAACTTCTTAACAAAAATGCAAAAAGAGACAATGTAAGGAGAATCAAGGACAGGATGTGGATGAGGAATACAAAAGCATTGCTTTGGAACAGAAGGGAAGAAATTAGGAAGGCCAAAGTCTGGAGCTAAAGATGGAGCTAGAGGAAGCAAAGAACATAAAAGGGTAACAAGAAGGGATTCTACAACTATTCTAGTAGCAAAAGGAAGTTACTTATTTAGAGAAAATACATATGTATAAGGGAGACAAGCAAATTACAGGTGATATGGAAAAGGCTGAAATATTTAATGTCTTGTTTGCTCAAGCTGTCATATGCAAAGTTTGCTCCTAAACTTCCAAATGTATGGTTGTGTAACAGCATGGTTTGGGAAGGAAAGGGGAGGGAGAATGGAAAACCATGGAACCAGATGTCCCTGGTCTAGAAGAGTAAAATTCCAGATTACCCAGCATGGATGCCTCTTCATTCCTCTAGACCACAAATGCCCTCTTTAGAGATAGATCAAGAACTCACAGACTCAGCTGACATAAGATGAAGCTCAGCATACTCAGTAATCTAGTAATCAGACCCAAGGTTCCTGGGAATGCAGATAATGAGGAACACACCAAGTGCGGGCATGTGCCAGACTGCCCATGTCTGGAGACGAGACAGGCACAGAGCAAAATATGTGCAGCGTTTATAGCATGCAACTTAACCACACATCTCTTCTTTTCTTGTAGTGTTTTGCTCAATCTTTAGCAACTTTCCAACTTCTGAAATAAATAATAGAGGTTAAGCACACAAACGTCCCCCATACAGAAGCCCTGACCATTTTCACAGAAATACTAAAAAGAATTACTTAAACAGGAGTGGAATGGAATTATTTGGAAACCTATGTTCCTTAACATTCAAGTTCTTCATTTTGCAACTTTTGTAACTTTTACAACACAGCAAGAGAACCTAAAAGACCTGAGGTGTAACACAAGCGCTATATGATAAAGCAAAGAAAAAAAAGATAATTCAAGCACGCCTAACAATGGTCTGAAGAATAATCTTGAAACTGCTCTGCATATACGCTCAACTGAAGCTTGAGCTACAGTTATCTACAAAGCCAAGAAAAAGCTATTTTCTGTGAACTACAAAACTGAGAATGCTCTAACAAGCAATTACATATACCCAAGGAGCCTAAATTTGCAGACTACATGAAGCCAAGGCAAAAAGCTATGCTGACTCTTTTTATAAGGAAGGGAGAACAAATGAAAGTGATTTGAACTGATCGTGTTAAATGAAACCTAGGAACAACTTTGGTAAATTTCTACCAATTACATCAATACCTCTAAAGGCAAGTAAAAAGCCAAGTATACCCTCAAACAGATGACTTCTGGTATCCAAGACAAGTGGCACAGATTGGCTTGGGATCGCACAATTCATTCCGAGTTGATTAGCCATATCCACACTTCATTGTATCTGTCCCAGCTTGCCTCTAACTCTTAGATAGCACCCCTGTGACTCTAAAAATGTAATTTCTATTATTGCAATGTTTCTTCAGCTTAGTGGGGCTGAAATAATGGGAGGCTTGTGCTGCAGTTTACCAGTGCCACGTTTTTACAGCACAGTGCTGAGAATGCATTGCATACCCAGGAATACAGCACCAATGATTAGCAGAATATTTTGCAGTATGGGACCTTTTTGGAAAGAGACAAGTCCAGATAACCTGCAGGAAACCATCTTATTATCTTAGTGTGGTGACAGGGAACTAGCTGGCTTGTTCCAAAACAGGACTGGAGAACAACCTAACATACGGGCTGTGTAGGGGTAAGCAGCAGACAGCAGATTAAGAGCTCAGACATATAAACAAATTACTGTGCATCAACTTCATCTCTGACAACTGTCCATGCCCTCTTGCGTATGCAGCAACAAATGCACAATTCCCCAGTTTAGCATAATCTTCTTTCAATGTGGATTTATCTAAATTTATCACAGGTTGAGCACTCTGCAGCATTACTGAAGTAACCTTTGCATGTGAATGGTCATCAGCGTCCATGCATGCTGGTGCAAATGCTAGTCACTCTTTTGTTTGGAATATACCTTGTTTATCAAATAAAACCAATTTGAACAGACTCTCCTCGGCTTTTGCAAAGGGTATGTTTTTTACTTGGAAATAACAAATCCCTGCTACAAACAGCAACAATATCAGAATATCCTAAAGGGAGTGCCAAAATACATTTAAAATGTTTTATATTAGGAAACAAAGATAGAAACCCACATATTTCCCTACACATTACAGGAAGAAATACATTTTCTTACCTTCATAAGGTCAAGCAACACACCACTTAAAATTCCTAAGTATCTTCTCTCCAAAGACTGTGGATGATTAACTGCAGGGAACTGTAAAAGTAATTTAGCATAAGTATGCTGAGAAGGTAAACAAGGTCTATATCAAAACAGTCTTTCAAAAGACAAACTACACAGTGAGTACAGGCATGTAACTTAATGGGAATCATGTGGAAACTTATGTGCTAAAAGCCACAGTGCTTTCTGAAACATTACAATACACTGTGGTGAAACATAAACAACCAAAGTACCAGAATGCATCTACTCCAGCAAGGAAAGCATTCCTCATTAGTAGGCAAGTCAGCAGAATTTCTCACAGACGAAAAAAAAAACCAAGTTAGATTTATAAATATGTTTGTGGCATTAGGGCTGACAAAGAGTAGGTAGTTTAAAATAGATCAAGAATTAATGTAAGTAATATTCTTCCCCCAAAGGAGGATTAAAAATAGCTTTGAGATAACTTCATTGTTGTACATTGTACATGTACTTTGATATGTATTAGCTACATATCAAAGATTAATCAACAACTCCAAAATGCTTTAGGGAAAAATTTCAGGAAAACCACATGCCAACTATGCAGAGATTTAATGTTCCGAGTTACTTCTTTGGACAAGCTGCAGTAAGAACTGGCAACACCATGAGAATTAATACACATTGCTACAGGGCATCTTTGTCAGCTACAGCCTCGACTAAGCCAAATGATTGCAGTATTCAAAAGAAGGCCTAACTGTCTGTAAAGACAACAAGTAGGCATGATTTGAAGGAAAAAAAAATATTTTCTCATTACTGTCTTTAGAGGTTATGAAGGCATTACCAATACATAAAAATGTCTGAACATTCCAAAGAAGGGATATAACTACAATGATTCAAAAAAGATTCAGTAATTAGTTGAATAGTCAAAAGAAGCAGAGTTGCAGAAAACTAAATGAATGCTGTAAAGTACAGGGTATATTCTTGCAGCTGCATCCTTCCCTAAGTTGAATGACTGCATTCTTCACAGCAATATTAATGCAATCATCCCCAACAATGTAGGACATTATAAGGTAAACCACTTGGAGATTTGATAGAGGTTATTACACAAATATTCAGTAAATCTATCATGTCAAATACTTATTTTTTAATTAGGCAGGTAAATGAGGAAAAAATATATTTTTTTAAATTTCCCCTGCCACAGTTAGGAACTCTTTCACTAGGTCACAAATCCCTGGTCAATGGACTCAGCATTTGACGCAGATTAAAGACTCTTTAAGCAACAGCAATGGTGAAATAAGCAGTACAAAGAGAAGAAAGAACAAACGTATTGGTATATTGATACGAGAAGCCAGAAAAAAGCAAGCAGACTTAGATACACTACTGATTTAGAAGAACATATTTCAGAAGTCCTCTAAGTTATGAAGACAAGACAGCACCTCAACCAGCACAGGATGTCAACATATGCAGAACAGCGAGTTTTATTGATCTGAGTTTCACCAGGTTACTGAGGTTTGCCACCAAGTGATCTTGCTTGGTGTGGGAAAAAAGCCAATAGACAAATGAAATGAAAAGGGAACTTTTCCTTTTAATTGAATGAATGAAAATTTGCTCAACATTTCATCACTATGCCATAACGCCAAGCACAACCATTTGAAAAGAAATAGACAACAAAGATGCCCAGGGCATAGAATGCGCTGACCTCACAGACAAAACAGATAAACTGATTTCAGTGAGGTAACTTGAAACAGCTGCTTTGGAGATGGAAAAAAAAAAAAAAAGGAAAAAAGGAAAAAAAGGGAAAGGGAGAGGAAAAGAAGAATGAAGAAAAAGATGCAAAAAAAGGGAAAAAAGGAAAAAAGAACCTTTGACATTAAGCACAGTTTATCCAAATCTATACAAGTGAGATTAAGAAGTTTGTAATAATCTCTATAGCAACACATGACAAATCCTGTTAGTTGTATTTTATTCATCTAGATATCAGCAAATATTTGGAGGTGAATGCACCATGAAAAGCCTTTGAGTGGAATATACAGTCCTTAAAATTATTTTTCGCAACAAAAGAAATACACTTTTTTGTGTGTGTGTGGAAAAAGAGCAATGCAGCCAGGCACTTTGTTTACAGTTCCCAGAGTTGTGCAGATTTGCATAACAGGCACAAGTGCTTCATTGTGGCCTACTTTGATCCCATCAATATTCTAACTATGTATTTTCTAAAACATCCTCTTGAGCTAAGACATGAAAGCAAAAACACTGACTACAGGGAATACGCAGCATCCTTGTCTCCTGGCACTCGTATTTTATCCCAGTGCATAAAAGCCATTATGGTATGTTTAAATGGGCTTGAGTCATACATAAAGTATCCACATAAAATACTGAGCTATATTTAAGATAGCTGAAAATAGAAGAAAAAAAAATTCAGGTCAGTTATTACAACAACAGACAATAGAAAAATGACAATATGAAGACAAACATTGTAAGTGGAGGTTTGCTATGTGCTTGGACTGAAGAGTCGAGGAGCTGGAAGCAGTATATATCTTTAGCACATTAGTGTTACCTGTTCTCACTCATATCTTCCACATCTTCCCAATTCTCCCACCTAAGGAGCTTTCCCTACAGCTAGATGCATATGTGTACACGCACACCTTCCTCACGGCAAATGCTCACTTCAGACCTATGTTTTAAAGAGTAACGCAGAACAAAGACCCACTTCCAAAGAACTTTTTAATTGAAGTTGAATGCTTTCCACGTGCACTATTAGCACATGTAGAAGAGCTAGATTCACTATCATGAATCACTTGCCACTGTTTGCACTGCTATTACCGCTCAAAAATTACATTATGTGAGCTCGGAAGGAAAATTCAAGCAGATTAGTTTGAATATGCTTGTTCCTCCACAGTCTCTGTGCTGTTTAGCCTTCTTTTTACTTTGCATCCTTTTAAAGTGGTTTAGCAGTGAGGGAGCTATTTTGCAAGTTTCAGATGGCTATATTGATCTCAGGCAGCATCTGAAGTGAGGCAGGCTTTCCACATGTCTTCCACTGCTGGCGTGCGGCAAGCATGTTTACAGTAGATGCTGTAACTTGTTGGAAGTGGAATATTCTAAACAAACCATTTAACCCTTTTTATCAAGCTCCTTCTATCCTCCTTGACTTATCCAAGAGGGTAACATTTTTGTCTTCATGCAGAACGACCATTATAAAGAAAGGATTGTACATCTGGAATAATAAGTCAAATGCGAAAATGTGCTAAAGACATAGAAAGTTTTTCTCTGAGATTGCTATCCACTGGGATGGTTTCGATTCACCAGTTTACTGGTTATTTGTGCAATAACATTTACAATTCTACACTACCAGGTATATTTTCCATACTAGTATGAGCCTGTTAATACTTTTAAATCCTATATTATTTTGTCCTTGAATCTTCAAAACACAGGGATGCTCTGTGCCAAAAAAGGACACAAAGCAGAACCACCACAAATTCCCTAATCCTCAGGAGGAAGGAAATACACACTTACATATGCATGGAAAAAATGAGGAAAGAGGGAAGAGGAAAAATATGCAAACATTATTCTGGATACACACATATATACTACATATATACACATATGCGGTGCCACAATATTTGAAGTTTTAAAATTCTGTACCACAATAGGCTAATAATCACAGTAATGGTAAGGTAGGGATTCAAGAAGTCTAGAGATAAACTCATGGATAAACAATTCAACATTGTGGGCTGGTTTCTACCTAGCGAAAAGCCAATGAGGGATCCAGCTCATAAACAACATTTGCATGACCACAGCATATATAGCATGTCTTCTACCTGCTGTGCACCAGAACATCTTGCGATATTAAGTACTAAACTACGTTCAGAGTAACTTTTAAAATCCTGTCTTCTAGAATGAAAAAAGGATCTCATGAATTAACTAATGAATACCATTTTGAAACAACATTTTGTAGTATTTTTCATATTTAAACCATTATTCAGACTTCAATTAAGTATTCTAAATTTACTTTCTACTAGAATAGAGAATGCAGTCCAGTCCACTACTTTAAAACAGTATCTAATCTAAACTATTTTTAAAAACCTCCTCTGACAGGTATTCTACAAACATGATCAAAAACGTTTATGGATTACCTAACCTGTAGCTAAATTAATTATCCTAACACATTAATCCAACTACTACTCTTCTTTCCATCATTACCTAAACCCAGTTTATGGCAACCTTTAGCACATTTTAAGACAACTATGTTCCCTTTCTTTTGTCCTTGCTTGTCTTGGTTTTCTCTTTTACAGGGTAAAACTTAAAAGCTTTTACCTGTGGAGCTTTAAAACCTCCAGGTAATTTTTTTCAGCATATTCTCAACATCAAGTTTTACAAGGGACAATTTCAATTACAACATTATTATGCTGTATGCATTTAGATTATGATACAATATAACCCATGGTTTTTAATGATACAGCACTCCTGCTTTATCTACGTTATCATTTTTTTTTTCTATTTTCAGATGTAAATATTTAATTTTCAGAGGTAATAGTTATGTATCTCTTTATTGGATTTTACATTATCAACTTCAGGTCATTTATCAAGATCAAAAAGTCATCCTCCTAAGCAACGTTAATTGAAAAAAATGCCAACCAAAACTGAATTACAAGAAAACAGAAGTACAATCACTGACCAGGAGTTATTAGAAGACAGCAGAGTCATTACTTATATACAGTGTTTGGGCTCTACATCCCAACCTGACCAGTTTCAACACACTGATGAGTCTCTGCCAGTGCAGGATACTGGAAAGGCCTGAAAGGGGAGCAACACTGCCCATGGGCAGCAACTCTTTTCTGCAGCATGTAGCGTATGCCAGCACATGCAGCAATGCAAGTCGTGTGGCACGAAGCTCTTCTCTCATCCTAGCAGCACCCTTGGCCCAAATTGCTGACACAGCAGCCTCAGAGAGCAGGCTGTCAGACAGCCTGTCCAGACAGAGTTATGCCATTACACTACAGTGGCAGAGCAATGCTAAGCTGGGTATAAATGCTAACCTGCATATCAAAAAGTCCACAAAATGAAAGTAAATTTATAATCCACTTTTAACAGTAAAATAAACATATTTACACAATTTAATACTGGTGTAACCAGAATTCTACTTTAGATTCTAAGGTATTTGTAATTCTTAATAGGATGTTTAAAAAGCAGTCTTCACGATATCAATGACAAACGTGCAAATACGGTGTGAAGCAAGTGCAGAGTGCAGGCAGCTCTCTTACCCGCAAGCCGTGGAAGCGAGGGTTGCTGTAGAAGAGCTTCATCTGCTCGGCTGGCAGGGGGCCCAGCACCTTCTGGATGGTGAAGAGTTGGTCAATCTCACTCTCGCCGGGGAACAAGGGCTGCCCGTCGCTCAGCTCGCCCAGGATGCAGCCCACCGACCACATGTCCACAGCCTTTCCGTAGGGGGCTCTGCAAGGCAAACGCACCGAGTGGCCCACCTGCCCACACCCCTGCTGCTTGCTGGGCTGCCCCACGTTATTGGCCGTGCTTTCTAGGGCCTGCCTACCTGCAACGCAGGAAAATACATGTGAGTATCAAAGGACAGCCCTCAGATATGAAGTCCTCTCTTTCTGCTCTGGACTACTCAATGGATTTCTGTTTGGAAAGGCAGGGCTGAAATTATCTGGGATTTGTATAATGGCTGTGAAAAATTACCTGCAAGAATCTCTTTTTTCATTGAGAAGGAATTATCACTTAAACTAACAAAAACTTTCATTCTCACCAGGGGCTGATGATGGTGTGTTTCTGTATTGCATTTATTTTTCCACTGTGCTTAACAGGTGGACCAGTACACTGAATTTGGTGATGGAGAGAACAGAAATGATAAGCAATTTTTGTTTTAGCACTCAGCATTCATACAGTGGAATTCTAATGACAGAGAAAAGAGAATGCCTCTGAAACTCATCATGAGTTGAACAGCACAGGTCAAAACACAATTAAAGCATCAAAAACAGATAATTCTTGTGCTGGAGCAAAGCCGTGAGGTGGGACTTCAGGCAGAAATGTCGATGGGTGCTTTTTGCGTAAGCAGGCACCGAGGAAAGCGGCACTTGGTATTTCAAACTACTGCTCATGAAAGCTGCTAGGTCAGCAGTGAGGAGGTGGAGGAAGTGAAGAAGCCTTGTTTGAGTTAAACAGTTAAAACTAATTGGTGAGAATGTTAAGACTGGAAAAGGCTATGCCAGCTTTTCTTGAGAGGGCAGCATGGAAGTACATGTCCTATGGATTGCTACAGTTAGGAGAGATTACAGGCTTGAGGATAGTTTGCAAGGTAGGTAGGGTAGAAAACTGGAATATAGACAGTGGAAATCTATATGAAAAGGAGAACGTGATAGACTACAGCAACATTCAGCCCAGAGACACGAACGCTGAAGAAGCACAGCAGCTCTCGGACCATTTCTGAATTTCACTCTAAGGGTTCATCCCTTGCTAGCACACCTCAGTCACGCAGCTAGCACATTACATATATTTGAGTTTTAAGGGCTCCTGCTGTAGACCAAAATAATTCATTGTCCTTATGCCCGAGTTCTTGCTTGCTGGATTTTGTTTCGTAAACATTCAGCTTATTCCAAGAACCTTTTTAGAATCCTTTCTGGATGTTTGGGTTTTGAGCAGAATTATGGGAGAATTCTTCTGAGGTCAAAGGAAAAGTATATAAAAGAATAAAGACTGGGATAAAGGGTGAAAATATACTTCATTGATTCTCTTTCTGAAACTTGCACTTGACCTCTATTTCAAGAGATTTTAAGGTTACAGCTGGCCTGCTTATTTAAGGAATGTGGCAACACCTGGAGTTGCAGGTGACAAATCTGATCCTAAATATACCCTCCTTGCACTGATAGTTAAAATATGTCCAGTGACAGAACACCCTTAGATAGAGAAATGAACCTGCTTTTTCCCTGCTGGTTACTTAGGATCAGTTATGTCTCTACCGGGAGGGCACATGCCCAAGGGACCCTGAAACCCTGGTGATGAGTTGCTCAGGTTAAGGTGAGAAAGCTATTTTCCAGATGGACAAAAGCCTGAGGAAAATTAGAGGTGCACTGAAGTGCCTGCTGTCAGAGCCAAAGGCAGCTAGGAAAGCCGACGTAGGATGCCAAAATTTCAAGAACTGCTTGCCTTTCAGCCTCTGCCATGAGATGCTGCAATCCTTTCACAAACAGAACAACCACAAAAATCAAAATTGGCCCCACGGGAATAAAACACTGACAACAAACCAAAATCAGCAAAGCAAAGGCTGCCGAAACTCCCTAAGTATTACAAGGACAATGGTTTTGTAGGCCATTAATTCCTTTTAGCAATCTGGAACCACGACTAAACGAGGATTTGCTGAAAGACTAAATGTTCCTTCTCTCTTGCTGTGATTTTGCTAGTCTAATCCACCCATTAGGTCAGGTCTGAGGCCAGAGCCAAGGAAGGACAAGTTGGACCAGTTGCAAGGATTTTACAAAATGCAACACACACAGTCCAAAGCCAAGGATCTGTTCCTAAAAAAATCCTGGGCCTGAAAGCAAAGCAATCTGTGAAAGTGCAGCTAAGAAACAGTTACTTTTTAAAAAGACTGAGAAAAATAATGACAGCTTTATTAGCAAGCCTTTGAATAGACTGGCTCCTCTACAGTGACACACGAAGTGGGGAAAAAAGCAGATTGCTGCAGCTGGGGCCTGGAGACCAAACAAGGGCTAGCACTGAGGAGTAGGCCAAAGCCAACTAAGGCAGGGACCAGCACCCTTCTTTGCTCACGGAAATCAAAGAAGGTGAATTGTAGTTTAAAGAAGCTTCCACTGTATGCTCTGTAGTCAAAATAGTAGCAATGTCCACTTCTTACAACAACTAAGTGGGAAATGCTTTGTTTGGGAAGGCATGTTCAAATCTCCCATTCTACTCATTGTAAAGATCAGTCTTCTCAGACCACAGAAGGAAAACAATGCAAGAATGTTGTGGTTAGATTAGTGAAATAATTCATTCCTGCATGCTACAAAGACCACAAATCACAAGTACTATAATTTATGCTTGCCAAATGTGACTAGTAAATCAGTATGCTTTAAAATCTCCTGATATTTAGAAATCCTTAATAAACAAAGCAGACAGAGCACTCCACAGCTGTCACCTGAGGCGCTCCAATTTGAGCTCTGTGAATAATTGGGCAACTACTTCTTTCCTCATATGAAATGCAAGTTTTCAAACGTCTCTATCGCAACACAGAATCTTCTCTGGGACACAATTCAAAGTCGGAAAAAGTCAAGAAGCGTTTGGTAAAATACAAATATTTAATAATCCTGGGAAGACTTCCAAATCATAGATGCTTATAAAGATTTGGTAAAATACAAGGGGGAAGGAAAATGGGCAAGAGGAGCTTCTGGAAAATCGAACAGGATTGCCAAGAAACAGATGCTATCTGTGCCAGCAAAATTTGGCATGAAAAAGTACTCCAACAAGACTGAAGTCATTAAATACATCTACCTCCCCTTTTTACCAGTTAAAAAAGATAAATTTAGTCAATTATATGCAGCCATGATTCCTTGTGTTAACAAAAGAATTTTGAGAATTTCAAGTGAGATTAATACTGCATATGACAAGTTTTTGTGTATATCTTTCCTCTTAAAACCTAATCATTAATAAAGATAGATATTAAAACGCTGTAAAAATAAAATGGCCGCTATTGATGCTTTTTCCAAGTTGTTAAAATAAATATATACTTTTTTGATGTTTAATAATATCTATTGTCTCCAAATTATGAAAAACTAACCTTTGAGATATTAACGGCAACTTTAATATGCTATTTGGCATGTTAACAGTGCAAACACATACCAATTTGATAAACAGAGCTCCATAAGTATTGGGATGACTTTACTCACAGAGTAATTGTTATCTTATGCATTACCATTTCAAGAAATGTCTATTTTCTAGGTCAGTATTAATCAAAGACCCTGTTTCTTAGGAACATGAAGCATTTGGCCTAAAGCTCCTCTTTGACCAAACCTGCAGCTACCAATCCTTTATTTCCAGAAGATATATGTGAAAGTATGTATATGTTATACATACAAGAATTGTATCAAGAGCTTTTTCCTCAAGAAACTTGAAAGAAGTGCACAGTAAAGATAGTAATAGAAAGACCACATACAGTAAAACTTCAGTTTTTTGTCCCTTCCTTTACCCTTATGGCTCCAAATTTATTCATGTAATATTTGAAAACCTATTTAGCCTTACAAGATAGGAAACCTCTCAGTTTACAGATCATAAAAGAGCAAAATTAAATCATCTGGCTGAAGCTGCTCATGCAACTATTGCTTGTACAGATAACATGACACCAGCTGTTCAACGATTCACAAGACTCCTCCCACAAATTCCTTACCACAAAAGCTAGCATCATCTTTTTGTGCCACTTCAGCAGGGACTGTGATCAATGATTCATATCAACTTAATAGAAACGAACCAAAATACTTCATAAAAATCTGAAAGTTTTTTTTAAATCTATCCTTTAAGTCAAATACAGCTCCCCATAGGTAAATCTCACAGAAGGTACAAAACGTAAAGAATCAGCCAAGATTTACGTCTCATGGCTGTTCTATAACCTGTACCTACCCAAGCAAGAGTTCAGGAGAGCGGTACCATCTCGTAGCCACATATTCTGTATAGTTAGCATTGCTTCCCTCTGAGAGATTACGAGCAAAGCCTGTGAAAATAAAACAATAAACATGAAAAATTACACCCTGTTTTGAATAAATATGCATTTCACTACTGATTTTGGCAATAAGAGGTCACACATCTATTTAAACAGAATGAGTTTCTATCCCCTAACGCACAGTGATGTCTCCAAGTGTTTGCTGAAACAGGGACTTTATTGATTAACACTGAACACGAGTACACTTGCTTTAGTGACAAGCTTCCTTCTGCACTCCCCTCAGACAGTGGCATTCTGCCACGGCTTCTGGTGCTTTGCCATAACAGAAACAGGCTGATAAAAGTTACTTGTCAGGATGCCACAGAAATAGTCACTAAATTTCACTGTGAGATGCTTTTTGCGGAAGACAATTCATAACAATGGAAACTTAACATATACCTAGGGAGTAGACTCTTCAATTTCTGATCCTGACAACTACAGTCACACTGCATTCATTTTTTTCCCCAATTGGTTGAGATACTGTGTTATTTTTGTCCAAGGACCAAAGACCCTCCCCTTCTGATTTTTACTTTCAGAAACTAGCACAGTCCACCTTACTTGGCAATGAACTTGATCATTTCCCCACAACTACAAAAGTCAGGAATGTGAACAAAAAATGTGCACACACAAAAGATTACACAAAAAGATGTGTAACTACATATCATACGCCACTGGTGCAAGCTCCCCATCTGCTTTAGCATCACATTCCAAGCAAGTCTCTCAATGAATTTGAAATCAGAACTCTAAAATAACTGGCTCCTTCACACTATTTTGTTAAGAACCCACAATTATCTACTTATTTACAATTGTACCAGAACCTGACTTTTGTCTTACAGTGTCAAAGCTTAGAAGACTGATACAGAGAAGAGGGCACATACTGGAAAATCCAGAAGTAGGAATCTTTTAGATTTTTTTTTCATTCCCTCTATTCTCAGTGCATAAAGCTGAGTACCACAGGGATGATGTTATTAGATTCTTCATTTAGAAGTACTAGAGGGCAGATGCTGTCATTATTTTTAGAAAAGTATCTCAGATCCTGCTGTTTTCAAATGACTAATAATAAGGTGAAACTGAGGTCAGACAGAGCCCAGCAGCAAGACTCTGCATGTGTACGTTCCTTACTGGAGATCAAACTGAGACAAATTTGGGGGGCTGAATTGCAGAAGCAAATTTTTTAAAATGCTTTTTACTGGGATATTGCATTAAAACTTGATCCAAAATTCACTTCAATCAGGTCACTGGGAGTCCTTCTATTATTTCTTAAGTAACAAAGAAAGAATAAAAGTTCTCCAATCCTGCAGGCATAATTTCATTTTCAGAATCAGTAAGTGCTTCTTAAATGTAACAGTCATTTTTCTTTCTTTCCAAGTTCTTATGCAGAAACTGCCAGGAACACTTTTCCTACACAATTGGGGCTGAAAGGTTGCTTTGATTATTTTATTCTGAAAGTGGATCTCATTTTACAGCTTAGTATGAATAAGTCCAGTCACACTGACCCCTGTGGTACAGTAATTTCCTCAATGTTAAAGTTTAGATGCAGAGATTGTTAATAGGCTAGTGATTTGATTGTTAATAGACTAGTGATTTAAGAAGGCAGCGAAAACCTGGTATTGACATGTTGTTATTTTTCATAAATAAGATATCCCTGTCTTCAAGAGTTAGCAATCTAGAAGGCATGTACATAAGAGAAACAGATATTTCATCATCCCTAAAGAGCAGTAATTCTACCCTTTCCCCATAAAGTTCTACTGAGCATCACTGATGCTGATAGAGAAAAGCTTGAAAGGTTTTTTTTTAATTACTGAAGACTATCATTGAGATTATAAACATCACTATATTTAGAAATGCTTAGATACTTCTGCTTCTGTTTCAAATTACACGACCCATCTGATTAATCTTGTCAGTGAAATAAATCTTTCACTCATCTCTTTAGAGGAGGGAGGGATGAAAATAACCAGGAGGAAGTGGACAGCCAAAGTAAAGACTGAGAAGCTCCAAACTGAATGAGGAAAGAGCAGAAGCTAAGATGCAACCCAAATGAGTACCCCACGGCAGCCTGGCTGCGCTAAGCCACATAAATCTGCCTCTCATATTACCAGCAGGAGCCAGGATACATCCTCCCTTGGCCAGGGCTGGGACTTGGCCGTAAGCAGGAGCTATGGATCATGCCAGTGGGCAGCAGCAGCTCCTGCAGCCCCACCAAGCTGCCCCTGGCCTTTAGCAATAAAGTGCAGTATGAATTTGACACTGCAAGGTAGAAAGAAAAAATATTATCATGGACTTCACTGTGGTATGTATTTTGACAGGTAATGGAGGAAACCATTTTACTACTGCTTTGATTCTATGTTGCCATGCTGAAAGGTGATGGACAGAATCCATACTTCAAGGAAGCGTAACACCTTTTCTCAGGACACTATTACTTTTTTACTACAGTGGCAGAACTAGTTTAGGACACTACTGCTCCTTCCTCCAAATTGTGCTGAGGTGGTGGGAACAATTTTTAGATAAGAAAATAAAAGGAGGTAACTAGAGAGAAGACTAGACTGAACCCGAAGGAGGAGGAAAGAACTAGATCAGAAAATGAAGATGAAAGGTGATTTGGCAGAGAACAATTTTAAAAATGAGTTTTCAGAATGTATCAGGGTGTATGGACAGAAGAATAACCAAATTTAGGACATGATGAAATAGCCACAAGTTGCACCAGGGGAGGTTCAGGTTAGGCAGTAGGAAGAATTTCCACACAGGAAGAGTGGTGAAACCTTGGACCAGGCTGCCCAAGGAAGTGGTGGAGTCCCCGTCCCTGGCCGTGTTCAAGAAATGTGTAGATGAGGTGCTTAGCGACATGGTTTAACAGGCGGGGTGGGGATGGTTATGGTTATGGTTAGACTTGATCATCTTTTCCAACCATAACAATTCTATGATTCTATGAAAATAAAACGATAGATTTCAAAAAAGCACTGAAGGAAACTCCCAACAGGGTAGGAGAGATGTCAAGAAAAACTGTGTGAAGGGGTAAAGCACTTGAGAAGATTATCAGTTTCTTACAGAAGCAAGGCAAATCTGAGTTAGACAAAGCAAAGCATTCTCACATTAATGGCATACTTAACTAGGCTCCTAGCAATGCCATGGAACCTCCATTGCTATATTTTAAAAAATAAACAGAGGAAATATCAATCAAGAATGACAGAGATGTGCCTAATCCTTTCTCCGAGTAGGTGGAAGAAGAGGAGAATTTCCTGAGGTCTTTTCCAGGCCTGTATTTCATGTGTTCTATGTTTACACATCATATAGAGATTAAGAGATTGTTAAGAGAACGACTAATTCTGAAGCAGTGGTGTTGACACAGGATACACACGACTCAGAATGCGTAACTATTTCCAATAACAGTCAGATGCATCTGCTGTAGTCGGCATTTTGTACTGTTCTCTTTTCCAATTCTATTGGCAGAAATTACACCCACACAACATGTGCGAAGCAAGCACCACATTCAAACTCATTTTTATCTAGTACGGTATGTACAGAACGCACCACAATGGCTATAAAGAACTTGACTGAGTTCTAACTTTTTCTTTTTGAGTTTTGTCCACCGTGTTCATTCTGAAACACATAGTTACCATAATATCTGCATTTAAATGGACATAAAGATTTTTCTTTACCTTTGTTGCAATCACATGAAGAATGTGATATTATACGTGACAAGTACCCACATTCCAAAACATGAAGTAAGCTGGATAGACAGGTAGCATATGTTATATCATTCTGAAAGTCAACTTTCGTATAATACTCTCCACTGTACATGTGCAAGAAATTTGTGTGGTTAATTCCCTTCTGAGAGGTACATCTGCAGTAATAACTCAAACTATTTAGAATAACGTCAAATAGCAGCAAGGCTAACAAATTATAATGGATCCTAAGTTATAGAAGATGCTTAGTATTTTAAATTAGCCAAATCTGAAACATGAAGCTAAGTTTAAAATAACCTATGTAAACAATGATTGCAACACAAGTTCTCAAAACTTAATTGACCTCCTTCTCCTGGGCACTGGGAGGACACCATGACTGAATCTCTTTTCTAGCACCAGAAAAAAAAAGCTGGCTACAGTCTATGAGACGAGCAAGCTCTCAAACTAGACAGAACATCAACACTGCTGATAGAATTCATCACTGTCTAACATTTCTTGAGAAAACTGCTGTCCAAAACATGATCACATCATTTGTTTGGCATATTTCCCTGTAAAGCTCCTTTGTGCAAAGGACATCATGACAAGTTTGCACACAGAGATTTGTTAGCTGATGGCACACATCAACTCCAGGGGAGAAAGTCACTTTCTGAGGAACAAAAAAGCCAAGGCTGACAAGGAAGCGTCGGGAACGAGAGAGTAAAGGGCAGGCTCTGCACAAGGGCTGGGGCTGGCACCTGCCATGGTGGTGCCCAAGGGCCCTGGTCAGCAGGGGCAGCTCCCCAGCGCCGCATTGAGGCGGAGGGGAAACGGCTGCCCTAGCATCACTGTGGAGGGCCACGGCGCCAGGGAAAGGGTTGCAGACACAGTGAGGGTCCACGCATCTACCCTAGGCCCCTCAGGCCCCTCTGTTAAACCTCATTAGGGCTTTGTAGGCCTAAACACTGCACAGAAAATGGCCGCTTACTTTAAAGAACACATACGGACTGAAAATGCCAAGGCCTTTCCTAGGAATGTGACTGTTTCCTAACGCTTGGGCCAGAACACATTCAGGATTAAATACAGCCCTGCAAATGAATATCGTTTTTTTTGTATTACTAAAAGTTGTTGTACTGTAGTATTTTTTTCCAGCAGTGCCTTATTTCATTCAAAATTGCCGAGGTCTGAAATGACAGCTTTCATGGAAACAGCTCTCAGCAAAGTGCTCCAGTGCAGCACTCGGGAATTGGTCTTTATTTACCAACACAAACTGTAGGCTTTTTAGATACAGTATCTGTTTTTTTCCCCTCTGTATTTATGTAGTATTTAGAACAAAACACAGGCTGTTAGTGTACTCTGCCCAGTTGTCTTCTAAGGATTAATCACAGGGGTATAGTTTGTCTTGTGATTAGGGGCCGATTCTTCCAAGCCTTAAAGGTGGCATTAAACAGGCATTAGTATGTCAGGAAATAACAAAGTTAACATTGCATAGACAACTCTGACTTTACTCTCCAATCATTCGATCACATGTTATTCCTTGATTAATACAATAATACAAGTTGAAATATACAAAAGAGGACAAATAATAGTCCATAAAAGCTATTTTTTAAGGATCACACAAAAAGGACACTTTTATCTACAGATTAGATTCTACAGTTCTGCTAATCTTCTAATCAATTTAGCATCTAAGCTCTGTTTAACTAAGTGCCAATAACAGTGCTAATAAAACTCTGTACAATATAGGAAGAAGTAATATGCGAGTAGAATGGCTGTATTAACACTGGTATTTCACAAGATATGCACGGTATAGCTAAGAAAGGTTACAAATTAAAGCAACTAATCTGAAGGAGTAACCAATTCTGAGAGTTAAAGTGAATTTAAGTGGTACCCACTGTGTAACTCTGGTAAGAATAAAGCTTCTGCACTGCAAAGACCGCACTGAGAATTTCTCTTGAAAGAAAAAAAAAAAGAAACAAACAAACAAACATACATACATACAGCTATTGAACTTACCAAAGTCGCACAACTTCAGAACATCATTGTGGCTTATTAAGAGATTCTCTGGTTTTATATCTGGCATATCAAAATAATAGAGAGGAAAAAAAAAAGATAGCTGTTATCTATTCTTTTTAATTTTAAATAGATTATATTGTTTACCAAGTTTATTATGTTCAAAAAATCACAAACAAAGCATTAAAAAGAAACTGCTTAAAGAAATATCACTAGGCTTCAAATGATGATGCTTGTGAACACGCAGAACACCCATTTCCTATAATGTCTTTTAAGAAGTTTCCCAACAAAATAAAGGAAGATGAAAGAGGTGCTCGCAAATATTCCTGGACATCAAAGCAATATGCAGAATACAGCATTTGGCAAAGTAATAAACAAAACCCTATTTAATCATCTAGGTAAGCAGCAAAGCACTAAGTGCGTGCCCTTATTACCTTGCTTTAATTTAAAGCATTAATTTAAATTAATGCTAGAGTATTTTATAAGCTATATTTCTTCAAACTACATTCCTCAACATATTTGCAGATCAAACTCAAATACCAACAGTACACTGAATGTTTCCAATAGATGAAAGCTCACATACATTAAACATGTTACTTTTGCAAAGGCATAAAGCAAAGTAAGATTTTACTCAATCAGGATAAAATAAATGACTATAATAAATACAACATTAATATAATAAACATAAATAAAACTAAACTCACATGTCAAGGTACATATTATAAGTGCTTGAAACTGAGGAGGAAAGAACTGAACCCATTAGAGTTTGGAAGAACTGTCTTATACAGAAGGTAAGTGCAGATGACTAAGCTCTAAGTTCTGCATTACTATTCTAATATTTTATTACTAGGTTCAAAGTGAAATGATTGAGCCATGAAATGTTTAAACAGCCCTTTTTACTTATGGTGTAGCTTTGCCTCAGTGTACATATGATACAATCTCTACTTATATGCCAAAGACACCAGTGGATAACAATCTTTATATGTAGATAAACCTTATTTTAAAGCAACCTGAAGCTTGGCAGGTTTAACACTCAGCCAAATTCAAATACTTTCTTTTTTTTTCCTAATAATAAGTACTTATAATTACATCAATGCAAATTAATTCATGCTATAACAGATTTCCCTACAATAAATTCCTACCAAGGGGTTCCCTTCTACATGTAAAACTATAAACTTACCTCTGTGAACAATATCATTCTTATGACACCAGTGAATTGCTTTAATAAGCTGGTAGATATAGCTTTTCACTTTTTCTGGTGGAACTCCATTTGGCATTTCTTCTAGCAATTCAAGCATATTCTAAATGTTTAAAAGATATATTATTCTAAATGTTTAAAAGATATTATTTAAAAAAACATATACAGTAGTAGCCAAATTAACATATCTTCAACATACTAAAGCAACTTACATATGCCAGTGAGTCTAACTATAAAAAAACCAACAGTTTAACACTCAATGAGTGTATTTTAACTATACACATGCTACTAGCTGTTTTTGTTCTACAGAAAGCACTTGTGAAGACAATGTTCCTTAAAGATGAACACAAGCATACTCTAAGACCTTAAAAATCTGACATCACTTAGACTAAAATTTCTAAAAATCATTTACTTACAAGAGATTGCTTAAACAGTAACTCCAGTTCAGCACTGCTGTATGGAAAATATTATAGAGAACAGCATTTTGTAATAATCCTACTATGCTTTAACAAGAATCTTCTTAATTTTTAACTTAGTTCTACTGCTTCCATATAGCAGGACAAAAGCCAATCAGTGTGAATGAAATAATAAAGATATAAAAATGCCTCAAATGGGCATAAATAATACCCTAGAGAGCAACCTGAATCTTTCTTATATCAGATATATTTACTTTAGATATCTTTGTGCTACATTAAAAAAAAAACTATTTTAACTTTTTACACTGATAAATGTCTCCAATTTTGCACACTTAGGAGTAGAATGGGATTTAGCCTACGCTAAATCCTAATTGAATGAATACTGCGTGGCAACAGCCTACTTGAAGGCATAAAAGAGTCTTATATGCTGAATTCTGAGATAAAAATAAGTATTTGGGCTATATTGTTTTACATAGTGCAATTCTGAATTAGGGCATTTATACAGATTTCTAAATCTATTATATGTTTACCTCGGCTCTGACAAACATTTAACTCTGTAATATATTTCTGATCTTTTTTCTTCTAAAACATTTTAATGAACGCAAGCATAATACAAAATAAATGTAGCCTTTGCTAATATTAAAAAAAAAAACGTTTTGCAGTCTGAGAATCTATACTGAAATTTATGTATCTGAGTTTCCTTAGAAATGCACTTTCTGTTAACAAACAACATATCACATTGGTTTCCGTTAGATTCTTTTCAGTACTGAGGCCTGTACTTTGGGATAAATTAGTCAAGAAATTAGTATTATGAATATGAACAAGAATAGTAAAAACAACATAGCAAAGCATAATCTTATGTGAAGACATTAACTAAAGGGGATGATGAATAAAGGAGATTAGACTAAATGTAAATTTAAGTAATCTGGATTTGGGTATTGCAAAGCTACGATTCCTTGAAGGACAAAAGGCAGTCATAATCAGTTAAAAAAAAATTAACCTACTACGCCATATTTTATTTAATTCATTTTACCATTCCTTATTCATCAACACAGAAATTATTCTGGTCTTAGAAGGCATCTATAAAGAAACTACTTTACACATCTGAATGAGAAACATTCAGACTATGAAGTTTAACTGAAACTAGAAGTTACCACTGAAACAGAAATGTTACTGTGCGCACAGGCTATATGTGATATCTATGCTTAGCATTAGATTCTTTTATTCCGATGCAAATAATGTTAGGTATAGCAGCATGCTCCATTGATCCAAAAATATTATCCATTTTTTGAAATATGGCTTTATTCAATCAGTTAAACACTTTTTTTTATGCTGATCTTCAAAAACCACTGCTAGAATAAGCACAGCCAAGTCAATGATAAGACAAGATTAAACTTATCTTCTAGCTTGTATGTGATCCAAGACATTTAATGAGTCTGGATGAAACACAGGAAACACAGGTAGAGTAAGACAAGTTAGAGCAAAGTTAGAGCAATCAGAGCAAAGCAAGATCTACCGCATTGGTAGTTCCTAATCTGCTGGTGCAACACACCTGATTTCTGCCAGGCCATGTCACAGCACAGGTAACCTTACATTATGCAATGACAGCATACAATTAATTATAAACTGAGGAGAGGAAACACCATATTTAAGGTGAGATATCTTTACACATAAGGAAAAACTGACTAAAGAGAACTATTATGCTGCAGCCTTTGAGAATACCTTTGAGAATTTCAATCACTGATGAAAGCTACAAAGACGTATTTTTTATGCTTGTATATAGTTTTACCTTATATAACTGAGTGTCATCTAGTTATTTTCATGAGAAAGTGCTAAATGGTTAGAAAATAAAAGTAAAGATTACTGTGGCCGGGAAGGCTGCAAAAATAATGGAAGACCAATGTATTCTATGTTGTTTCCCTTTGGAAGCAGACCAGGACACTTGGCAGCAGTGGGCCAATCTAAGAAAACTTTGGAATGGATTCAAATGAGGTCAGGATTCAAAATAATGACAGCGACTTTTGCCAAATCCCTCTAAGCAGCTATTGATACTGAACTTGTTACAGAAAAATAGAAACAGAAATCTTATTTTTAACAGGGGAAGACAGATAAAATTGCAACAGATTCCATGGTCAGAAACCCATGATCTTGTTCTGAAAGACTGTGTCAAGATTCACTGCACAACATAACATGGGATATTTAACCAACTTCATATTTAAACTGGACTATAGAGTTCACATTGAATTATTTTTTTCAGATGATACCTATTCCAGTTTAAATCATTTGGATGTGTTTGTATTCGTAAATGAAAGATTTTTTTTAAAGCTATTTAGAGATAACAACAAAAAATCCATCTCATGATGTAAAGACAATAATAAAGTGGCAGATGCTGTTTTCTCACAATACAGGTCCAGCTTACAATTTGGATTCAGAACAACTTCTGCTAATTCTCCTTTTTTATTAGAATAGTGCAATTTTTAGAACTATTTTAAAAGACTTTTTCAGTAATCTGATGATTTAATTGTGGAAAGGATAGTACAAACTCAACTCACTTTTTCCACATATTCAAAAACCAAGTATAATTTTCCTCTTCTTCTGAAGGCTTCTTTCAGCTCCACTATGTTCTCTTGTTTCAAAGTGCGAAGCATTTTAAGCTCTCGTAAAGTGGTTTCCTTGACTTCTTCATTTTCTAGTGTGCAAAGTAAAAATGACAGATTAAAACTTATTAAAAATAAAAATACAGATTAATGAATGTTATGAATATTTTATTTGAACCCCTCATTAAAATCTATGTCACTGGATATTACAGGCTCATTTTCCACTATCGTCTCCTCCTGCTGCTTGGATGTTGTCTGTATTGGAAGAGAGATACATGACTGTGCTGTCACTATGTAACCTTGACACACTTCCCTTTCCTACCATTCAGTTTTCCAGCAGCAGAAAAGGTGGTAAGGAACAATCATTTGCATTTCTAGTTTTTTTAAAGAGTTGTAATATACATGCAAAGAGTTGTAACATATTGGCACGTGTTATGACATGGCTGCAACACTGGGGAGGCTGATACGCCCTTTGCAGAGACAGGGGAATTGAGAGCTCAATTTAGTCAATGTGAAAGTCAACTTGATCGCATTCTAAAAATAACTTTATTTTCCAATTGCCATCACAGATTTTAAGACATAAACACAGATTTTTGTGCCTTTTAAGTTTTTCACAAAAGGTTCTTAGTATAAATTCAGCAAGCAGACTGCTGCAACAGCCATAGAAGGGAAACACTAATCCAAAGAAACCTACAATCCACGATTCTAGGAAACAAGAAATTCGACTAATGTTTTTGCAATTTAGTGGTCTGAAAGTTGTTCAAGCAAAGGAGAGTGTTTTACTAAAGCTTTGGGAACTTCTCGTCACTGAGGGGCCCTGAACTGGTTGGATTCTAGATGATGCTGCCTAAGAATCATAGAATGTCTAAGGCTGGAAGAGGTCATCTAGTCCAACCCCCCTGCACACGCAGGGCCACCTAGAGCACGTGGCACAGAGCTGCATCCAAGTGGGTCTTGAAGATCTCCAGAGGAGACTCCACAACCTCTCTGGGCAGCCTGTTCCAGTGCTCTGTCACCCTCACTATGTTAATGTTAAGTCAACCAGATTAAATCAGTGTGCACTGCATTCAGTTAAATGAAATCCATTAAATCAGTGAATTAGCCCATGCACATGCAGTCAGTGGAAGAAAATAAAAATAAAACAAAGTTTTTATCCAAGCAAGCAAAAGGACAGAACAGATTGGCAGGGAACAGGAAACAAATGCAATCATAATCAGAAGAATGAAAAAAAAATGAAAAAAAAATGAAAAAAAAAAGAAAGGGAGGAGGAGGAGGAAAGGAAAAGAAACCTCTAGTATCATCACAAATGTTTTGATCTAAAAAAATATGTATTGTATATATAATTTAGAGCAATCTAAATCATCTGATTTTAAAGCAGAGTGTTTGATATTGGCTTGAATCAACCTGATTATATACTTTCTTCTAAAACTAGACAGGTTCTTCCCCAGTGCAGTATCAAACAGCAACAAAAAAATCAGTGAAACAGAAGCCGCAATAGAAACAATTATAATATATACAGGTTTTTAATGAACTACCCTGCTAACAAGACAGATGTTAAATGGACTGAATCAAATCTATGAAAAGAACTTCTGTCATATTTTCTGAATCTTGTAAACAACCAGTAACAGCTCCAAAAAGCAGTCATCCATCATGTAAACCAATATGGCTTAATACTGTTAGCAAGCCATACCTAATGGCAATTTTGCCTTTTTTTTTTTTTTTTTGACAGAACATACTGATAAAAATACTAATTCTGTTAGGGCCCCAATACTGAGATTCATTGCTTAGAACCTGTCCTCAACACCAGATCAAGTACTGAAAATCAATTCTGAAGTAGTCTCATAACTTGCTTGACAGGGCTGTGACAATTTGGTACTCCCCTTTGTTCTTCAGATGGAGTTT
This sequence comes from Crypturellus undulatus, assembly GCA_013389825.1. NCBI lineage: Eukaryota > Metazoa > Chordata > Aves > Tinamiformes > Tinamidae > Crypturellus > Crypturellus undulatus. The sequence goes on from VWPW01021863.1 coordinate 121,640, forward strand.
AAAACAGACTTCTAAAGAGCAAAGTGGGAAGATTTAGCAAATACATCCTTCAAGTGCCTGGCAACACCAGCGGCAAAACAGGGCTTGCACTGCAGAAATAACAGAGGCAAATGTGACTTTCATGTGTTCAGAGAACTCTGAAAATTGAAGTCCTTGTGGCCAACCATATCACCATGGCCATCAGCAATCCCATTACAAGACCAAAAGAGAAAAGTTTGCTAAAATAAAATGACTGCGTTTTCCTTAAATATATCATTAGAACATTCCTGAGCTTTCAGCAAAAGCCCTAGCACATGGCAAATCGCAGCTGCACTGCTTCAGTCTGGGATTGCTTTATTACTTTACACTCAGCTTCTCCTTCGGTTTGCATTAGTCCCTGAGAAATCAGAGGTCAGTTCTGCCCTATGCAAGGCAGGTGCCAGTTAGCAACAAATGCAGGTGACAGAGTCAGGCCTTTTTTTTCAGTGGTGCTGACTGGGCAGCATGTGGGTCCTGCCTTCTACCACGCCCTTTGGCAGCAGCAGTAAACCTGCTTCACCACTTTGTTGACACCAGACAGGATATAGAGGTTGCTCCCAGGGGAGCATCCTGTGGGAGAATGAGGCCAGCTGAGGGGAGAGCAGAACTGCTCCTGCTTTACGTCGCTCCCTCAAAGGCTCCCACAGGTCTCTGAAAACTCCTCCAGAGCTTCCCAGCGATCTCTCTCAGTCTTTATTTATTTATTCCTTCAAGATCCCCTTTCTAGCAAAATCACTTCAATGCTGAATATTTAATCAAAATCACAGATAAAAATGTTGCTGAAGTTCATTTTTGTTTAAATTAGTAGGATGCCTCAGACCATTCTACAAGAGGATTTTTTGCCACCCTGAGATCACATCTAGGCTCCAAATGACAACTGGACCAAATTCTCAGTGATGCTAACATGGATGCACAAAGCAAAAGAGCATGGCAATTTTGTCAACTTAGAGTATCTAATGCAATGGCAAGGTAGGTACTGGGAGCCCTAAATACCCACAGAACTAATATATCAGTATTATTTGAAAATTATAACCTGATACAAGAGACTTCTTATTTAACTGGAGAGATATTAGCAGCATAGTTGTTTACACAAAAGAGTACACAGAAGAAGAAAAGGTTACCTTCACTGTCTTTGAATTTCTTGATAGCCACAATTTCATGTGTCTCCTGTAAAACACAAAACAAAGTGAGACAAGCGTTTTTTTCTGTTTTGCTTTGTTATTTTTTCTTTTTTCCCCTGAGCATCACAGAAAATAAAACATTCAGACAAACTTCACAAAATAAATGTAAATCAACAGAGAATTTGGTAAGTGTCTCAGTGCTCAGGCCAAACACAACACAAAGCATGTGTATGTGCGCATGCCCACACACATTTTCAGTTGTGGCCAAGGTTTACAAAGAGATTTGCAATTTTGGATTGCAAAAGCTTTTGGGTGATTGCAAAGTTCAATCACCCAAAAGGAATATCATTTTTACAAAGCTAAATTCTTTGTAGCTCCTAAAAAAAAGGAAAAGAAGAAAATGAAGGAAAGGAGCAGATCCCAGATCCCTTGAGATCCCAAAACAAACAGCTAGGATCACTTATCACATTTGAAACTGTTAATCTATGCTTACTATACAGTAACAGGTGGTAGCTTTCTAGCACCTTCTCACCTTTGTGTTCCTCTGGTATTCTCACCAGTCATCTTTTTTTGTTACATTAAACCAAGACACTTCTCTTGTGTGAGCCAGAGTGCACCTACCATATGACCAAAATGTAGCCCACGTAGCAAGACTACTACAGTTTGGTTCATAACATGATTGGAGCATGTAAATTTTGATAATATGATGGCAAAGAAGCCTTAGGTCATAAAGTAAGAGGACAGTAAACAGACAGGACAGAGTTACTTGAAGGGTTTGATCTACCCTAGAAACTTTTTTCCAAAAAATAGTTTTTGTAGTTTTCAAAAAATAAAGATATTTCTACCTGTTAACAGGCATAGAATGAACAGGCATAGAATAACAGAGCAGCAATAGAAAGGTTAAGTCTCTACAGCATGTCTGAAGACATGTGCCTAACAAGTTATTAAACAAATCATAAATATACTCAATTTTTTCCTTTCTAATGGTAGTAACATTCAAACCTGAAAAGTATGTGATCATCTTCAAAATAAAAGCATATTGAAGGTGTATAATGCATTTTAAGAGTTTTAGATGAAAATCAATACTACTACTACTAAAATCAATAAAAATGACTTTGTATATTTATCTTTTATCTGCTGGCAGGGAAGTATTAAGAGAAAACTTATCCATATGAGAACTCTGACTTGTCCAAAACAAGTTCATTCTTATATATATTTTAAATATAAATATACTGAACATAAAAACCCTTTGATCAGCACTCACAATAATTATGAAAAATTGAATTTTTTTTACGTCATATATTAATATAAATTACCAAGTATATCTGTCCCGCATTGAAGGGCAATGTACCAGAAGCGGCACCCATGAAAGACATTCTTGCTATTAGTTCTCAGCATTTAAATTGTTTGTCTGCTACCAAAACCTACCTTTGATATATATTAGCTTTATTTGGAGGCTGATACATTACATTAATTCTACTAAGATACTACAGATGTCCAAGAACTACCCTTTGCACAACCAACCCACAGAACAGGAAGACAATGAGGATGCCAAAACTGAGAATATAATGTTCATTTCAGGTTACAACTGATTCTAAAAAGCTTGTCTATAGCTTTCATGTCAAATACAGTATCTATATTTTCTTGATTTACCAAGCTTTCAAACTGAACGGTCTAAACAGAATTGAAGCCTAGTTTACCCATTATTGTTATTTGTGGATTACAATATTAAGTTATGGTTATTAACTGTAACTACAGTTACCATGCTAACATTTAATGGTATACGGTTATGAAGGTGAGTGCATTTAGCTCCTTTGACTTCTGCTACCTTATTTTAGGTGCTTTCCTAATTATGTCTCTCAAGGGCTTTACAGAAACAATGCCCTGAAGGCTCTGCTCACTGTAAAAGGTCTGGATTTAGACAAGGATGCATACACCTCTCTGAATACGAGCCAGATACCTTTATTAACATGCTGCTCCTGTTTCATACAAAAGAAAGTAGGAATTTGTAGATGTTTCAGCAACCACTAAGCAATCATATTTTTATTCTCAAAGTAATGCCTGAGTACACTGAAAGAAATGTAGTAGGTGTTAAAATCTGTTGCCTCATACAGAGAGCAGTTCTGCACCATTCAAAAAATTTAGCGTATGTGTCATCTCTGGCTTCTGTACCATATGCTGCTGACCCTCTGATGCATTCAGTGAATGTGACTATTCTGGGAATTAAGTTTAAGAAGTACTTGGGTCACAATCTTGCAAAGACTTATATAAGACATGCTATCCAAAAGTCCCAAAGGATTCTGACTATTCATAATATTTAAAGCACATGCGTGGGTCTATGAAGAACAAGAACATAAAGAGTTTAGCAACACACATATGGAAAAAAGTTATCTAAACAGTTCAGAAAACTATGACATTTAAGAAATGTTCATTTGAAAAGCCTTATCACTTACACTATTTTATTAAACTAATTAAATCCATCATAATAAATTAATCAAGAATTTATATATAATATACTCCCTTTGGTTTGGATTATCTGCAAAATTAATATCCTATCTTTTAAAAAACAAACAATATTATCTTCAACTATCTTGAAAAAATAAGATAGTAACAAAATGAAGCTAGACAGTAGCTGATTTGAGGAACTGCATTAGCAACACTCATTTCTCCTTATGAAGACTTCCTTGACTCACAAAGCATGACGGTACTGGAATCAGGAGGCAGGCTGGCAAATAAGGAATACGTTTTGTACAGGACCGATCCAAATACAATCCCCGAATAGCTGAGGTTAAAAGACCCTTCTGGAGATCATCTTGTCCAACCACTCTTCTCAAACAGGGTCACCACGTTGCCCAGGACCATGTCTAGACGGCTTCTGAGTATCTCCAGGGTTGGAGACTCCACTATTTCTCTGGCCAAATTGTTCTAAGCTCAGTCACTCTTCCAGGAAATGTTTTTTTCCTAACATCTAGACAGAATGTCCTGTTTCAATTTGTGCCCACCACCTCTTGCCCTGTTACTGGGCACACTGAAAAGAAACTGGTTCTGTCTTCTTTACAACCTCCCTTTAGATATTTATACCCCCTGATCAGATCCCCCTGAGCCTTTCCTTCTGCAGGCTGAATACTTCCAGCTCCCTCAATCTCTCCTTCTATGACAGAAGCTTCAGTCCCTTCAACACCATTCTGGGGTTTTGTTCTATTCACTCCAGTAGCTCCACATCTCTCCCAGGAGATACAGACCCAGACCTGGATCCACATCCCAGATGCAGGGCTGAGCAGAGGGAAGGATGCCCTCCCTCAGTCTACTGGTACAGCTGGCAACTGGATTAGGAGATAGATGATACATCTCTCAGTAATACAAGCAAGTGAATATCCTGCTTGAGGTTTTCCAACAGGTCCTAGCATGCATTAGGCACAATGGGAACAGATACCAAACTCGTAAGCCCTCACAAAGCTGATTTGACATTGCAGTTCAGGTTGCTATGGCATCAGATGCCCTAAAGGTTCTTAAAGGTCAAATTTAGACTCAGAAACTTAAATTTTATTTAACATCCTCTTGGAACCTTTTTGTTCTGATTGCAGTTCCTCAGGAAAGCCTAAATTGCAATTTTCTGAAATAGGAACATAATTCGCTAAACTTTTTTTTTTCTTTTCAAAAGCTTTTATTCAGGACTGTACACTGAAATGTGAGCAGAAAGTGCAACTAAAATTGTTCAGTCTGACTGCAGATGCTTTACTTAGGTAACAGCTCAGTACCCAATTCCAATCATGAAAAATGCTAATATTCAGTCAACATACCAGCTAGGTAGATAGAAGCACTACTGGTTGAATCAATTTTTCAGACTTAAAGGAACATCAAGGAAAGAAAAAAGTCCTCAAATAATCTTAGATATTTGTACTCTTTATGGAACAAGTAATATCCTTTTTGATTTCTACTACTAACTTATACAATAAAGTGTGAAATTAGAGTTCAGTTAGCCACAGCTTTGCCTCAGTCTGTTACATTTATTATTAAGTACCAAATTACTCCATTCTATTAAAAATCTGACATCAATACTTCACTTTAGATTCATAGGTAATGAAAAACTTAGAAAGACAAATGCAAATTTGCAAGTGCAATGCTCAAATATTCCTTATCATCAGTGAACCCCTTGCTCATTAAGCATGTGTGTATTATACTCTACACTATAAAACGTCTCTACATATCTAGAATAATTCTGACACAAAGCACCTGTACACAAAAAGATCCTTAAAACAATCAACCTGCAACCATAATTACATCCTTCAGAAAATGATGACATTTGGTTACAATTCTATTTCCTCATAATGTATGTTTTAATATGACCTGACTTCCGATCAGGTATTTTCATTTATGTTACTACAAGTCAAAAGGAAATTGTGCCAAAATATGCAACAGAAAAATATGAGGGAGCTGAGAGTAAAGCATCCTTAGCAGAAGCATTCACAAAGTAAGTTTAAAAGAACTTCTCCTGGGAAGTTTTGATCTTTTGCAAGCATGCATATGGATTCGGCACAGCCTCCAGTCAACCAACTTGTCTGCTTAACTCCACATATTTGGTGCAAAAGCAATGACCATTTCTAGTCTTGAACACACACATGTGAAGAGACAAATCAAAAAAGATCGTCCATGTCTCTGTTCTAGGTTTTTCCAATAACACTCATAAAACCAAGGAGTAAAGTAATAACCCATTTTGTTTTCATCTGAGTTAAAAATAACATGTTTTTAGACCTTCCAGAATAGAGCACATTTTAGGAGAGCGAGCAGTAAAAATTGACAGTTCTTAGTGATCAGTACTAACTTATTCAAGTGTGGATTTCTAAAGCAACTGAAAGCATAGGGTATTTATAAAATCAAACAGGAATAGTGATGGTCAATACTGCACAAGTAGCAAAGAGCAGTACGTTACTGCCACTACTAAGTGCTGCTCCAACAATAATCAAAGTTTCTTCAAGGTTTTTTAATGATACATTAAGTATCCTTGAATAAACTTATGATACTATGTGTTCTCTGATAGATTTATGTTTTTCAGTTTGTACAACTATGAGGTTGTAAGAACAAAAATTAAACAAGCACTTAATTTCTGCTAGAAAAACATAATCACATTCTCTGCTCACAAACATATATTTCATAAAAATAGCCAATAAATCAGAAAAAAAATTGAACTGATCCTCACTCAGTAACAATTAAATACGTAAAATTTAATTTGCCATACTACAGACGAAAATATCAGTAGAATTCAGTCAAGCATATTCTACAGCTAATATCTTTCCCAAAGTGGTACAGTTTTATTTTGAACTGCATAAACATGACTATGATTTTCAAGTGCTTATGATAGATCTTGCAATAATCTTAATTCCAGTAAAACTGATAAATACTATAAGCCATTTAAGAGGCAGCAGATCCCTATGAAACCATTTCAAGATGGTAACACAGATTTATTTCTAAAGATTTGCTTTTAAAGAAACTTAAAAAAAAAAGTTAAAATTATTCTCAAAACAAGTGGTAACATATATATTAGCACGCTAATAAGTCTTGATCAACATATCATAAATGAAATATTTTCCATTATGATAAGCTTTAAATTCAAGTCAAGCTTCCTTCATGCCCAAGTTATGAGAGATAACTAATAACATTAACTAGACATAAATGAGGCCTTTAATACATCTATCAGATACTCTAGCTATATTCTTTTTTAAAGTGAGATTTGGAAACAGAAGTCAGTGCTGTATACGCTGTACAACTAAAACACTTTGGGAATTTCTCTCAAGAGACATTTCTCTGTTTGCATTTTAAATTTTTCCCTTGAGAAAACTGTGGTCCCCCTCTTATCTTCCTCATCACCACCCCCCAAAATAAACAATACCCACACACCTTGGTTTATCTATGACACCTATCTATCTCCTATCACTTTTAGTGATAGGAGAACCTTCTGGAAATTACCTCCTCCTTGTCTAAGGAGTCCCTATTCATTCATTTCAGCAAGAAATACCTCATCTGCTAAACAATGATAGAGCAGTATTTCTGAGTTTTCATAAAGCTTTTATTTACTGGAAAATTGATTAGTATTTTTCCAATATATACTTATGTATAAGCTTATGTAAAAGCAAGCACCTAGGATGAATCACCACAAACCCATTTTCTATCTCACTGAAGCAAAATGTTATTCACTAACCAGCTCAGTGCAGGAAGACTCTTCATCGAACAAAGATTTATGCATTTACGTGCTCACTTTAAAGGAGATGGCTACATTGTCTCCTAAGTAAGGAGGAATAAAATATGGAAACTTAAACCAGGACCCACCTGAAATGTTGGAGTGGTAGCTATAAAAGCTGAGCTATCCCACTGAGAGAGGAAACATGAGCAAAGACTCAAGTCTCTAGCTGCCAGATTGCCAGGAAAGATCAGTAAGGAAGCACAATGAAAGAGAGACTTTAATGAAACAGATTAAACACAGTTTGTCTTTTATTTCTTTAGGTTTTTGAAAAAGACTCGTCTTTTTGGAAGTTATGAATAAGGGCTTTCTTAATTTCCAATTGTATCTGGTTTAAGTCAAGTGCAATTTAAGGGACTCATAAACAACGCAGCATTTCTCACCCAAGGAACGGAGGAGCAGCGAACCTGGGAGATATCATCCAGCAGTGCAGCTGGGGCTCAGGACCCCAATGCTCATGGGCTGAGGCTCCCCTTCCAGCCCAGCCAAGGCCCAGTCGAACTGACAATGCCAGGCTGGAGAGTGACAGGGGCTCTCCAGAAGGCAGCAGCTTCCCACGCTCTCAGAGCCTACTTGGGAAGGTAGTTCTGCAGACCTGCCTAGTCCAAGCAGGGTCAGCCACAGCAGGCTGCTCCAGACTGTGTCCAGGCTTGAACACCTCCATCCTTGGAGATATTTTGAATATCCTTGGTGATGTTCAAAGGCAAACGGACAAGACGCTGACAAGCCTGCACTAGTTGGACACCGCAGGAGGCATGCCTGAACGCTGAGAAGAGCGATGTAATGGAGGAATTACATTCTTCTGCATGGAACATCTCCTGATTTAATTTTTTCCTCTACTTTCTTCTCACTTTCTATGGAACTTAACTTAATATTGAATTAAAGTATCTCTAAGTGATAAAGCTCTTGTTTAAGATTAGGGGAGCTGCAGATTGTGATTCAGAATAGGGTTCAAGTTAAGGTGCTCTTAGTAGACCAGTGTAGGAACTTGCTTCCTTCTGGACTCCAAAGAAAGCCTAAAGGAGGGGCATCTCTTCAAAAACAAACAAACAAAAAATGAGCCTTGTGCGTATTCCCCTGTATCCTGTTCTACATTATGCCAGAATACTCTAAAGGCTGGGTTTTCATTAACACGGGGAATGAGTAATTTCTTCAACCCTAGGTTATAATGTTAGGATTTATTTTAAATAGTCCAAATCCACTGAAGTATTACTCTGGAAACACATTGGCAGAAAATGAACTCATTCAGTATTTTCTGTTAATTACGGCACTAGTGACAGGGGTTAGCAGAGAAATCATTGCTCCTCCAAATGTTTTTTTCATATTTGTTCACATTTTTCTCCAAGTGGGAAAGTAAATATGCATTCCAAAAAATTTGTACAATAGCATAATCAAAATGATCTGGAAGAGAAAGCAACTTTTGAATACTATAAATGCAACCATTCTGACTCTTCATGGCAAACTAGTATTACGAAGGCAAATTTTTATAATCTGGCCTTCATTTTATCCTATTGTAGCAATACTGTACCACTAATCTATATCATTTTACAAACTGACAGTATTATTTAGTCTATAGAGATGTAAAATGGAACACAAATTCAGTAAATAGCTGTTTTTCCTTCATACTGAGAAGTCAGTAGTATCCATTTCAGTTTTAGATCCTGATCATCTCCCAGCTCTATTAGATTTTTTGCCTGTTATGTTTGGAAATTGTGAAATAAATCAGGAAATGAAATTAAAGCTATTTGCATACGAAAAATATTAGCCAGAATGAGCCTCTCGCTGCCCCACTGGATTTGTACATTTGTAACAGCAATTAGCCAGCCTTACTTCTTTGCAAAAATACTCATATTATGAGTGTGAGAAGGTTTTATTCAATTCTCCAATGGTCTGAAATTTCTAGTAGTAATCACTAGTACTAGTTGGATGTCATAGATACTTTGTAAAGGGAAATGGGATTACTAGTACGAGGCAGTTGTCAGATCTCAATATTTTGAGTCAATATTTTAATTNAAAGTATCTGTGACATCCAACTAGTACTAGTAAGTACGAGGCAGTTGTCAGATCTCAATATTTTGAGTCAATATTTTAATTAATCAGTAATTTTTTAATTAATCAGTAATCATAGAATCATAGAATGCCTAAGGTTGGAANTAATTAATCAGTAATTAATCAGTATTTTTTGTTATTCTCTCCTACCACAGTCAAGGGAAGATAAATTTGAACAGAAAATGCAACCTCTATTTTCTAGCCCCAGTTCTTTATTTACTTTTCCCAGACAATTATATTATGGCAGAAAATATGTATCAAAAAAAGAAGCAAGCAAAGATTTTGTAGCATTCACCAAAAGACATATTTTGCTGTCCCTTCCCTCACCCTTCCCCATCAGGAGATATTTTTTGTGATAAAAAGAAAATCATATCCTTACCATAGCAAAACTCTAGGACAATGTTGTAATGGGGGAAGCTCTATAGGTGCAAGTTGGCACTACCTTCTTGTCCTCAATTGTTAAATTCCTTTGGCATTTTAATGCAACAGGATTACTTTTCTCTGATACTCCAGTGATAACTCTCCCTCACTTCTGATGCTCTCTGCTAGGTTGGTGGGTGCTCTACATATTCCATCCTAAAATCAATGTTCTTTCTACTTCCCTTTCAGTTTAGCTCTTGTTAAGCCTTTCTTTCAATCAATATATTGAAATGTGTTTTAGTGAACATCATCTTTTTAAAACTCCGGCATTCAAATTTATACAGAAAGGTTTTCTTTTCTAAACTTAGACAGTCAGCACATTTCTTGGCCAATAAGGGAAAAATTCTTCTCTCAAGATAACTGCCATTCTGCTCTGCCAAACATTTTAAACTGCATTCCTTTTAGAGGCTGTCTCTTCTTTACAGAATAGTAGTAAAGATTACAGTCCTATTCAAACCTATTAAAAAAAGAACAGTAGGCAAGATCCATTATCTTGAACAAAAAGTGGTTTTATTGATCACTGTTGCAGCGTTGTCAGAGGCAGTTGACTTAAGTAAGGTGTACGGTAACTTATTAGCTTGAGAAACAGAGCTTATATGAAGAAACACACAAAAAAAATCTGTACCCAAGGAAGACTAAACTTGTTGCTTCCAACAGTGAAGAAGTAACTGCAAGTATCCAGAAGTGTTCACAGACCAGTCTTTCTACCTCTGTACCACAGCTGAAAATTCAGCTTTTGAACTAAACGAAGAGAATTTATGCAGTTGATGTAGGCAGTTTCTACAATGCTCAAAGACCCACAACTACATCAGTATTTTTTTCTAAATATACCTCAAGAAAGAGAGAAGGAAAAAAAAAAAAAAAAAGGTCTAAAATATCACATTAGTTCCAGGAAATATTAAGCAGCATAATAATAAAGGTTATTTAATAAAACTTACCTCTAGAGACAAGACTGCTTAACACATCTCATTTTCACATCACACACATACACACACTTGAGATAGCGAAAGAGGCAACATGCAGCATTTACGTTCACAGTGAGAGTTTGCCCAAACTTGACAAAAGAATAATTCTTGGAAAAGGGGGAAGGAAAGCAGTGCCTTATTGTTCCAAAGACTGGGTGATCCAAAAGAAGAGCCGAGGGCCAACGGAGTTCAGTGACTAAAGGAACTACAAGGAGAAAGCTGAATAATGTAGACTGAAAAGAGATCAGAAGAGCAAACTGGGAAAACGAACTAGGATTTAGAAGCTGGTATTAAAAACAACAGAACAAGCAAGTAAAAAAATCTGTGTCCATTGCTTTCCAAAATCCTACTGGAACCCAATTTTACTGAAAGCAGAGGAATGGTGAGAATTCAGAAATAGCTGCAAGCCTCTAAAAACACACAGGAGTCTCATTCCACACAGTTCTGGCATGCACAGAAAATGAAGGCAGCAGGTTACTAGATAAACCATCTCAAATACTAGAAGCTGACAACTGTGTGACAACTGCGTGGGCACCCATATGGTGTTACATGGATGAATTTTATTTTTTGAGAAAGCTATCAGCAAGAAAATGGTAAGTTTGTCACACTGTATAAGAAATGGAAAAAGTAGCATTCTTTTATTAGAACAATTGACATAGGCTAAAGAAGTAGCTCTTCAGGTCTAGAATAGAAACAGCAATCTCCAAAGCTAAATATAAACTGAGAATAAGTATTGTGTGTCTAAAGAGACTTATAACACTCCAGGACATCTTAAACATTTCCCAACTGCCGAGCAGTGCTGCTCGGGCACCGCAAGTTCGAAAGGAAAGGTTTGCCTGGGCACGGCTGACATGTTTTACTGTATTCCTAGCACAAGAAAAAGAATTAAAAAAAAATGAACAACACTTCAGCAGTGTTTTTATATAGCTAAGAAAACACACATTCAATTTTTAAAATTTTATTTTTTTCTGATTTGTTGCTCTCTACAAACATTTTTACAGGATGAACATCTCAACGTTGACAATCTGCAAATTGGTGCAACTGAGGAAGGTAGGAAATAGTAGATAGAACACACATAGTTTCAAATAGCAGAGTTTCTCTGAGCAGTAAGCAGCCTGTTAAAATTGGCTTGATTCAGTCACAGGAAGTTTTAACCATGGATAAAGTTACTGGGACTTGGGCTAACTCCTCAGACTCTTAAAATGAGAGTGTCTAGTACTTGTAGTCTCATTCAGCATTACTTGGATTTTTGGGATGCTCTGCATTCCTATTTATCTAAATTAATCTAAATTCTAATAATCTAAGTTCTTTTCTGAGGGGAAAAGTACAGTGCAGAGAAAGTCGAGTAATGCAAGTCTATTGTTGATCGGGCCAGACTTTAAACCTCTGCTCTACTGCTAATGCCATCTTTTCCTACCAGCTTCCTGCATGCCTCTTTCTGCATTAACTTACTGATAAGATACATTTCCAAATCCCTACAAAGGCTGAAAACAGAATGTAATTTTTTATGACGATGAACCCTGGTTTTGATTGAATCTCACTTATCTTGTGGTTGTTGCTCCAGGGCCTACACAGAAAAAAAGAGATACTTCAGTGGGCCCTTTTATATCCTATAGCCAACAAACAAACAAACCTTTTAATTTCTTTTCTTAAAGCTTGTTTATCTTCAAGAATTAAGTGTTAATATCTGATCACTTTCACCAACAAGTGAAATGATCTGCTTTTTGTTTTTTTCTAGAAGACTAACAAGATTTCAACAAGGTAAACTAATTGCTCTCTCATTAATTCTCACTGTGGACTTCAACATCACGGTATCTGCTGGAAAGGCAACACAGATAGACACAAACAGTCCTGGAGGTTCCCGGAGACCAGCAATGACAACTTTTTGCATAGGTGGTGGAAGAGGCAACAACAAGAGGCAACAACAAGTATGCCGCTGGACCTCGTACTAATGAATAAAGAAGGACTGATTGGAGATTAGGGGTTACCTTGGCCGCAGTGACCCTGAGTTGAAGTTCAGGATCCAGCAAGGAGGAAGCAGCAACCTGGACTTCAGGAGGACAAACTCTGGCCTCTTCAGAGACCTACCTGGAGGAATCCCATGTCCTAGGGCCCTAGAAGGAAGGCCCTCTCAAGAGTGCTGATTAGTATTCAAGCATCACTTCCTTCAAGCTCTAGATCAGTGCATCCCTAGGAGTAAGAAGTCAGGCAGAGGGGGCAGGAGACTTGCGTGGATGAGCAAGTTGCTCCTGGCAAAACTCAGGCAGGAAGAGGAAGAGTACAGAATGTAGAAAATAGGCAGGCCCTTGGGAGGAATACAGGAATGTTGTCAGATATGCAGGGATGCAATGAGGAAGTCTAAGGCTCATTTGGAATTAAAACTGATAAGAGATATCAAGAACAAGAAGGGCTTCAAATACATCAGTAGGAAAATGAACACTAGCGAAAACGTAGGTTCGGTGCTGAAGGGTGCGTACCCTGATTACAAAAGACATAGAAAAGACAGAGTTACGGAACACCTTGTTTGCTTCAGTCTTTACTAAGGTCAGCCCTCTGGCACACCCCAGAGATGTCTGGAGAAATCAAGACTTGTCCTTGGTTGGGGATGATTACATTAGAGATCATTTAGGTAAACATGACATCCCCAGACCCATGGACTCTGATGGGATGCACCTAAGAGTGCTGTGAGAGCGGGCAGTTGTTACTGCTAAGCTGCTCTCCATTATCTTTGAAAGCTCACAGAGAACTGGGGAGGTACCTGAGGACTGGTCAGTCTTCAAAAAAGCCAAGGAGGACGACCCAGGCACCAACAGGCCAGACAATCTCGCCCCCCATAGCTGCAAAGGTGATTGAATAGCTCATCCTAGATGTTGTCTCTAAGCATGTGGAATACAAGAAGGTGATCAGTAGTAGTTCAGCATGGANGAGGAAGTCTAAGGCTCATTTGGAATTAAAACTGATAAGAGATATCAAGAACAAGAAGGGCTTCAAATACATCAGTAGGAAAATGAACACTAGCGAAAACGTAGGTTCGGTGCTGAAGGGTGCGTACCCTGATTACAAAAGACATAGAAAAGACAGAGTTATGGAACACCTTGTTTGCTTCAGTCTTTACTAAGGTCAGCCCTCTGGCACACCCCAGAGGAGATGTCTGGAGAAATCAAGACTTGTCTTTGGTTGGGGATGATTACATTAGAGATCATTTAGGTAAACATGACATCCCCAGACCCATGGACTCTGATGGGATGCACCTAAGAGTGCTGTGAGAGCGGGCAGTTGTTACTGCTAAGCTGCTCTCCATTATCTTTGAAAGCTCACAGAGAACTGGGGAGGTACCTGAGGACTGGTCAGTCTTCAAAAAAGCCAAGGAAGACGACCCAGGCACCAACAGGCCAGACAATCTCGCCCCCCATAGCTGCAAAGGTGATTGAATAGCTCATCCTAGATGTTGTCTCTAAGCATGTGGAATACAAGAAGGTGATCAGTAGTAGTTCAGCATGGATTCACCAAGAGGAAATCATAATTAATGATGGAATGACTGACTGGGTAGATGAGGAGAGAGTGCTGAATGTTGTTCTAGCTTGACATCAGCAAACATTTTGATGCTGTCTCCCCATGGCATCCTCATAGGCAAGTTAAGGAAGTGTGGATTACATGAGCTGGACCGAGAACTGGCTGAATGGTAGAGCTCAAGGGCTTGCTGATCAGTGGCATAGAGTCTAGCTGGACGCCTGCAGGAAGCAATGTACCCCAGAGGTCAGTATTGGGTCCAATTCTGTTCAATTTATTCACTGATTCACTGGATGAAGAGACTGAAGTATCTCTCCTATGAAGAGAAGCTTAAAGACTTGGAAGTGTTCTGCCTAAAGAAGAGAAGACCGAGATCTTATCAACACGTATAAATAGCCCAAGGGAGAGTGTCAAGAGCATAGCACCGGACTCAACCCAGTGGTTGCCAGTGATAAGACAAGAGGCAACAACCACAAACTGAAGCACAGAAAGTTCCATCTGAATTTGAGGAAAAACTTTTGACTGTGAGGAGGACAGAGCACCGGAACAAAGCTTGTGGAGTCTCCACTTGAGATCTTCAGAACTCATCTGGATGCGATCCCATGCAACATGCTTGAGGTATCCCTCCTTGTGCAACGGGGTTGGCCTAGATGAGCTCCAAAGGTCTCTTCCAACCTTAACCATTCTATGATTTTTTGAAATCCTCAGATAATCTCAAAGTCATAATACACTATTTTCCAGTATATTGTTCTTCAAAGTGCCAGTTATGAAGACCTTTTTCTTGCTGGCAATGAGCAACAAAGCAAAACAAAAACAGAGTTACATAATGTTTGCATAACTAACTATAGAAGATGGCATATTTTTCACTATGCTTCAAGGTGTTATCTCGCAGGAGAGAATGAAGTCTTCAAGTACGTCAAAGCACTGGAAAAGATACAGTTTTAGCTAAGGAATTGTACTTAACGTCTGCAAAGTGACATAGAGTCAAGTATCCAAACACACTCAGGGAACGGGACGACAATTCTCTAGTTCAGGTAGTTCACCATTTTTGATATCAGTGAGTGACTTAGACATCACTCACTAGTCTCTTCTATTCAGTAGCATAGCACAGGTAATTTTGATCTGTTAAAGTCACCCCACAGTAGTGGCAATGCAGCACTGTTCACTCCGGCAGATAAGGACAAACAGCCCCCAAACTCCTTTTCAGAAGGGCACACTGATGCTTTCCAAGCACCAGGCTGCCTGTTGGGCCAGAATTAGGTGAACAGTTCCACAAAGACTAAATTAAAATGACACTATCTCTAGAGGATAAAGAATAACTTCTACCAATAACTTCTACCAATAATTAAGTTCTATAAGTTAATAAACAAGTCCTAAAGAATATAGACTGCGGCTTGTAACTGCTGCTGCTTGACAATTTTGCTTCCTTTCACTAACAGTCAATGAATTTCAGCATCTCCATCTACTTTTCTTATAACATAAAGAAAACAGATAAGCTTGTTGAGCTACACCAGAATGTTAGTTGAATGAATTACGTCTTCTCTAATCAGTATTCATAAAACTATAAATAGCTCCATTCAGAGCTTTCTATTTTCTTTTCATTTTACAGCTGAAGGTACTAAGATCAATAAAGCTTTTAATAACATGCACAAAGAGCTCCATTAGAAATAGATAGTTTCCTTATGTTAGGCTTCTAGAAGCACATTTGAAATAAGAGCTTTGAGTAAGAACTCAAAGATTTAATTGAGAGGTTGTCAGAAGATAAGTTTTATGGATTTAACTAGTAAAAGCATGTTATGTTGATCTCCTAGAGCTATGCAATTTTCTGAATTTCAAGGTAGTATAATATTCATCTAAATGCATATATAAAGAAAAGGCAATGTCTGGGAAAACTTGTGGATTCTTCATGGAGTAAATCTATTCCGGCTTTGAATCCTTTATTCCATGCTAAGCCAATCAATTACTTCTTAGTATTTAAAAACAGCACTGGTAAGCCACATCTGTAGTAAAACAAACATTTAAGAATTCTGAAAAAGCTAAAGCTCATAATGAGAGCTTGGAGCTTCAGTGTATTAACTTGTCTAAACTAAACATTGACATTGAAGAAAAAGCTCCTTTGGATAAATTTTGCTTTCTGTCCTTGCTAAACTAGTACCTAGTGTTCTGCTGGCAGAAGACAAATAATTCTAACAGTAGTTTGTTCACTAGGACTCAAGCATACTTCATCTGAGCTAGTTTCATTAGACTGCACTCCAGATGCAAAAGATTAATCTGCTTTGGGGTTTTGTTGTTACCGCTTGTTTGTTTACTACAATATAAAATCTGAGCATAAGTAATACAAAAATGTTTACCAGTGAACCTATTAATTACTCTACACCTGACTAAAACACTCTCTGAAACCCCCTCCACTCCCACCCCCCAGGTTTCACTTGGGTAGTACTGCGGGAATAATTCGCTATGCCATTTCCTCATGGAGAAAGGGAGGCCTCGTGGGATGCATTAATTGTTAACCCACCCAAGGCCTGGAACCAGGGTCACCACTGTCCTTCCACAGGTTATTTTATGTAAGGATAAGCTACATTCACATTAACTTGATTTCTAAATAGATATTTTCAGGAAAGTTTAAGACATACTCCTCCTTTTAAAATTTTGGGACATGCTGATTGTAAAAATGGAGCTATCAAAAAATTTAAGTAATTCAAAATTAAATGCACATCTCTCAGTGCCCCCTTTTTTATATTATAGCACAAAATGGTAAAAGAGTTTGTCTTAATTCACACAAATATATTTAAAGAAAAAGCACAATGGATACTAGCAGCAAAGGTTCCTAAAGCTCCTTCATAAACTTCATAAAGTTCTTGAAACACAATTTTAAGGACGAAAAGACCGGTGGTACCTGAGAAAATATAATTACAAGATTTCACTTATTGTATTCACATTTTGGTTAAACATTAGCACACACTTGCAGAATACTCTGAAAAAACAACAAAAATCATTGTAGTTTGTGTTTCACATCAAGACACAATGTTCACTTTTGCTCATACTCATGAAAGCAGAAAGGATCAGCAGCATAACAGGGTGTGCTCAAACTAGCACATTTAAAAAATTGCTTAGGGGCAAAGAATAGGCTGGCCTCGCGTTCCCTGCTTGACCAGGAGAGCACACTCGCTGTAACTCATTAACCACAAAGATGTACAGCCCTGGGTGCCCGCCCACATGCCTGTGCACATGTAGGTGCACCCTAGACAGAATGCTAGGCAAGCAGTAGCAGATTATCTGCAGTAATGTAAATAAGAAACCATTGATTTCTGGACATCCATGAGAAATAGGAGGTGAAAAATATTACAGACAGGCTGGTCTCCCTTGACTTTATGCTCTGATAATGACTTCATCTGGAATATCTGGTTTGCATTCTCCATTTTATGGGATCTAGAGAAGTGGGGTGGAGATAGAGGGGGTGACGCATCCACAGTTTCTAAATAGAAATATATGCAATTCTTTTATTCCTGCTAGCCCATGGGGCAGATTTTGTTTGGCTTCTTTTAAGCTTTGTTAAAAGTCACTAGAGAATTTTGCACAGATTCTCATGATCAGCACATGTGAATTCTAGACAGAGAATATAGAGACAAAAAAGAGGTACAGAGAAAAGCTAGCAATGTACTTCTTACATAGACATTTGCTATCAAATTTAGACTTCTTTTCACTATGGCAACATTTGTAGCAATGGAAGCATGAAAGACTTTCAAAATTAGAGCAGATTCAGAAGCTAGGCAGCAAACCCAGGACATATACTATCTTGTATGCATTTCTTGACACCATTTTTCACCAGCTGATGCCCCAAGACGGGCAAGGAAGGGAAGGAGGCACCACTTGCATGATTTTTTTTTTTTTCATACAAACAGTCAAAGGGAATTTGATCCTGGAGAAAAAGCAGCTAGTAGCCAGTTTTACGCTGCAGATGGCATTGCCTGTAACATATTTCTGTGCATAAATATGGCATTCCTCCATCTCTGTTTGAAATGTTAATTGATTTTGGGAAGATAGCCTGCCTCCTGGTCAAGATGCGTACTGTCAAGAAGAGGCAGGTATACACCAGCCAAATTCTTTTCTGATTCTATAGAATTTAAATCTTTCCAAAACTTGATGCATGATTACACATATGAATGACACCAATAACCGTTATATTTTTTCATTTTAAAAAAAAAAAAAACATGTCTCTTCACAGCCAAAAGAAAAACTGATTATGGTGGGAAACTTGCTCAACCAAGATTAAATCTAAGAAAAAGACCACTTTGCACTTCAGTCTATTTTTAGTACACTGGAACTCATGGCAATCTTCTGCTATTAGAAATGTATGCAACAATATTCTGCATAACCACACATGGGAGAAATTTCTTCCTGCTGCACAACAATTAAAACTAAATGGATATAAATTTGAACACCAAATAAAATAGTGCTACCTTGGCAAGATGGAGGAATACGCAATGCTGAGGCCAGCAGGCCCCTACACAGCCCAGGCACAAGTGGACCCTGGGGCCTAAGGACAGGAGGGAGGCAACAAGATTGCAACTTAGAGCTTCTTGGCAAAAAAAAAGGGGGGAGGCTTTCTGTACTCTCAGGAAAATAATGCAGCTATTAATAGCCACACAAAATGGACTAATCATGAAAAATTACTTTTATCAGGGCATTCTGAAGGACTATTTACTATTTAAAAACATATTGATGTTTATCCACGAAAAGGAAGTGTACCAAGAAGGGAGCAAGTACATTGTCCAGTTTTTAGATAATGTTTGTACCGTTTTCACCAAGGTACAATTAATAATCTTCAGTAATAATATTCTCAGAGCCCAGGTTGTCCTATGCTATACTGGCTTTTATTTTAGCACACAGAGTCCACACAGAGGGATCAATCATTAATCTAGCACTGTTATAGCTACTCATATGTCCCACAGAAGTTTTTTAAAAGTGAGAATTGCTCACAGGAAAGTAATCAGCCTGTAATAAAAAAAAAAAAAAATCTTTGCAGCAATTATGCTACACAGGACTTGGCAATTTGATGACAAGACTATAGAGTGTAATCCAGTACTCAAGTAATTTCCTATTACTACAGATGTAGTTCTATAATTAGCCATATGTTGTTCCCTTTCCAATATATTAATTTGCATTGCCTACAGCACTACTTTCCTAATGATCCAAGACACTACATGAGGTTTCAAATCTTTTAATGATTTCAATTGCTTCTACTACTGCTTCTAAAGAAATAATATAGTTTGGGTCTTAACTTTAATTTTCAGGGTATGACTTCAACATTTTTGCAAAAAAAATACTTATTTGTACGGATAATTTCACTCTGTGTCTTCAACACTCCAATATCTCTCTTAAAAGGGCAGAGGGGAGGAAGAAAAAACAAAAAAGGAAGAAGAGACAGAGGACAGACTTAACCTGCAAGTGCATTCCAATGCCATTAAAAGCCATTAGAGTCAGCCACTTAACACACTGCTGCAGGTCTGAATACAATTCCACTGTTACCAAAGTCATTAGTAAAATAACTACCTGAAATGCACTTTTTTAAAAAAACAAAGTGCCACCCATGTCTTGTTAGTCTAGAGCCACAACTGTGACAAACTGAAAGAAGCTACAAGTGAATAAATGAATTTAAATTGATTTAATATATATGAATATATCAATATATATTGATTTAAGAGATACCCTTCCCTTTCACTGTAATAAAATATTCATCTTTGATTTAATTTAAATCAAAAATGTGCATCAGTAATGCACTTCACACACCCTTCCCAAGATCAGATGATCTGCTCCAGTTATTTTTAATTCAGGATTGTCTGCCACTCCCTTCAAGTCAGCTGCTTTGTCAGGGTGACCACACATTTTCTGCCCTTCCCTATTCTTGTTTGCAACCTTTTCTTCCTCTGCAGTATCATTAGGTCATTCATCCCAGCTCTGCACTGTACTCCACCGTCCGGTGTCCAAGATGTCTCAAGCCATGCCAACTCATGCCACTAAAAGTAGAAACCTCAACATCATATTGATTTGAGTTCAACATACCTGAAAAAAAACCTTAGGGCTTCCTTCTACAACAGTTATTTTCCCTTCTCTGAAGGATACCTTTTTTTTTTCCCTCCCTTTTTTAATTTAGGCTTTGGGAAAAATAAAGAAAGGGATTACCGATTTTGAATACCATCCAACACCTGAGCTGGGTTCGTAACATGACAAGCACCAAGGAAGGAGGTGAGAGAATGGTAATATCACACAGAAGGACCCTGCATACAGCAGATTGGACTGTCAAAACAGACTCAACAAAAGGCAACAAAACAACTGCAGACCTCATCACAACACTGATACAATTAAAGACAGCAACAGCTCATATAGAAGAAAAAAAAAAAAAAAACTCAAATAGAGCTGTCTAACAATTTATACAAGAAATGATGGACTGAAGACATGTTCTGACATAATGCAAACCAAAGTAGACTTGGGGCTGCTTCACTTTGACCTCTTATCCTTTAGGTAAAACAATGAAAAGAAAGAGTTTACTTCAGATAATCCTAGAACTCAAAGTTTCTTAGAAACTGGGACAACCCTAAATGTAGAGACATTGTTTTTCCTCTTGGAGCAGGCAAGACATTTTACAGTCGAACGGCTTCCTCCCATTTATGCTCCAATGGTTTTCATTAGGCGATATCTTATGAAACATGCGTTTAAAGATGCTGAGAGATTTGAGAATAAGACATCAAGTAAAAGAAATAACAGAAGACAATCCTGTGATACAGAGAGTACTTTATACCCCCCACCTTGGAGGCGTGAGGAGGAGAGAGACTGAATAGTTAGTTGTCTTTTAAAAGCTCTTTCTATCTCAAAAACATAGTTTGATACCCTTTCTACTCATTCTCCACATCTGTTGCTTGATTCCACTAAGTTAAATATAAATCAGGACTTCATTAACATTACCAACATTTTAAATACATTAAATACAACTCACCTCTCACTGCCTTACTCAAGTGAAGGCCATGGAAGGGGAGTGTGGAAGTCCATGAAAGAAATACTTCTTAAGACTTAATCCAAGTTTGGTAAAGCTGTCTAATGGTAAAGCTGAGGCAACTGGTTGTTAAAGAGTTACTGAGATTCTCCTTACAACAGCTTGTCTAACTAATAGCTCAATTTTCCTTGCATCAAACTGAAACAGATACCATCAGACATATTAATTCTTACTATTTCTGGCACATTCTATTTAGAGGGTTCAGTGTATGAATTTCATGCAAGTTTTGGCACAACGAAGACCCGCGAGGTGTGCTTTAGCCTGAGGAAGAGCAGCATTAGGTGCAATAATCCTCTGTAAGTACACAGCGATTACTGAAAGAAAATCATATGTTGTAAAGAAATCTGCCCAAATTCTTTATTTAAAACAATCAAATAATAAAAAAATGCTAAAGAGCTAAGGCATATTTGATTAGTAGGGAAAAAAAAAGTTCCCATTAAAAAATCTTCAGGAAAAAAGGTTGAAAAAGGTTGAGGAGGTAACCAAATAGAGGCAACAAGATAGTATTGAGTCAGTCTGTTAAATCTTCAATCACTAATATCTGGCACTGTACTTTTTACCTGTATTTGGGTGAAAGATAGTCATATGTAAACTGACAACACATTAAAAAATGTATAAGGACAACATTACACAGTATATAGATCATACTACAAATCCTATCAGTTAATACTTTAAAGAATTAACCGTGCACTGGCAAGCAGAAAACTTTAAGGACAAACAGCTCCAAGAACAAGATAAGGAAGTAAAACATTACACTGCTGGCATAATCTGTGCTAGAATATTCTGATGATAATGATTTTCCAATAGCAATGTGGCAATTAATGGCTGTGAGCATTGCAAGCAGGAGTACCACAACCAGCCTGTCCTGTTCTTAGGCTCTTTGATATCTCATCAGCTTCTGACAAAGTCACTTCCAAGACAGTGAGTTAGATAAACTCATCTGATTCGATATGACCCTCTTTAGCATCTCAGGGTAAAAGCAGTAAGATCTGTGCGTTACTCAACTTCCAGCTTTAAGCTGGAACAGTAATACAGAACAGCCAGGATGGTCCTGTCATAGCCTGTTCTTGATGGAAGGTTCTAGGTATGTAGTCATGAGTATACAAAGAAATATTATTATACAAAACATGCTTTGTCTAAATAGAATCACTTGCCACATGATAATCATGTAGGACATCCACTATCTTGTGTTACTCACCACTTCACTTGGTTTTCCATAGCTTTTAAATATTTGCGTATTTACCCTGAGATCATTCATTAAAATGCAGGATAGCAATATCACACTAGCATCTAGCTCTGGCAAAAGCAGCTAAGAAATACCTGTCCTTAAGTCCCTATTGACTGTTGCTGTGAGGTCTATTAATCAGCCACTTCTCAAATCAAGACCACTTTAAAAACTAAAATTATACAAAATCATTAATTAGAATCTGGTGCAGTTTTAACTCCCTTAAGTACACTCCTTAATGTATATAGTTTCATCAGCTACACACAATTCAAAGGATGAAATCTGGTTTATTTGACAAGAGCTAATTCGAGTAAAAAACCATTGACTGCAGTTAATTATATACCCATCCTTTTTTCTTTATTAGTAATCAACTTCTCCATTGCTAAGACGGATCCAAAGCAAGAACATCAGAAGTCTCGACACACTGAAGATCTGCAATATTTATAGACCCATACAGACACTAATTCTTCACTACGGGGAAAGTCATCAACATAGAAAGATTAGCTGATTGCCAATGAGCAGACCAAGAAAGTGTTACTAACATCAGGTTAAGGAAGAGATTGTAACAGCTATAAGACAAATTCAGACCCCATCCAACAGCCCCCAACACAAGTGTGAAGCAGGCATGCGTTGGGTGCAGGCAAACGTGCATTAAGCAGTGTAACAGGGTGTAAATCTCAAGTGGCCCTGCACAAATGCAAGGAAGTAGAAGCCAGCACACAGTTACAGAACTGCTGTCTCATGAGGATTACAGGTAACATGCTGAAATGTCTTGCACGACTGGAGTGCTGCCATGAATGCACACAGGCTTTTGGCAAACAGACATTGTTGTAAGGAGAGTCTTGAATGCATGGATAGGTAACAAGCACGTCAGGAGTTTATGCATGAGGATTAGCACACAGAACAACACAAGGATATCAGGGTGGGTATCTGCTTCAGCTTGCTTCTGACCAAGACAAAATAGATGCAGTTCTTAAGGGAACGGGGGGAAGCCTCACAATAAGCTCTGGGGGACTCAGAGCACTCCATAGCTTCTGGAAAGGTAACATATCATGGTACCAGGAGATTTTAAGAAAATGCAGAATACAATTTCTCAACAAAACTGATAAACCAGAAGAAATGTGAAGGTTGAGGGTTTGGATAGGTGGGTAGAAAACTGGCTCAACTGCCAAGCTCAAAGATTTTTGAGCAGCAGCAGGGAGTCCAACTGGCAGTTGTTACCCATGGCGTTTCTCAGAGATTGATGCTAGGGCTGATGCTCTTTTATGTCTCCTTGGTAGACTAGTACGAGAGGAAAGAGTACCACACCAGCTAGTTTGTGCCTGATACCAACCCCAACCTGGGATGAACAGCTGATGTACTGGAAAAGAAAAGGAGATTGAACCAAGTGACAACGAGCAATTCTGTTACTAACCAAATGACAAGTAGTGACTGTTAATAAACACAATGGATATGCATGTCTAACGAGCACACTGCACCATTCCTAAAAGAATCTGTTCACAGTTCTGTAAGTTCCCTTTTCACACTGAACTGTTCAACTTAAGCATTTTTCCAAGCTACCAGTGTGCATTTCCCACAGCATCTTCCTATCATCTTACTCATTTTTAAGTTATTACCCCTTATTGGATCTTTCTCTGATCCCAGAATTCTCCTAAAACTTGTGCGTACGCCCCTAGTAGCAAAGGATAATCCATCTGAAACCGCCAGCCCATGTTGCAAAGTAAAGGGAATAAAGGTTTTGTTTAAAAAAAGTGCAAATAACTGACAAATCTCAAACATGAGCAGATTCATTTTCCTGAGCCACAATGCCTAAAATTAAATTATTTGAGTTGCTATTCTTTCCTGAAAAGACAGTCAAGATGGAATGTCCCAATCCATTTTTTATAACTTTTGTGAAAAGTTATTAAAACCTATTTCTAGTATTTTCAAATGCAATACATTCCAGTATGTTTCCTTATTGAAAGTCCTCTCCCTTTTTTAAAGCTTTCAGAATACTAGAATTGGAACAAATTAGAGTGTTTTATCCCAACATTATTTGTTCACACTAGCTTCACACCAGAAAAACCCAGATAAACAAATTGCCTTTATGCATAAATCAGTATTAGCAATAAGGGATTCATTATAGAAACAAGCTATGCAAAAATGCAAACAGTCATTACAGAGGAGTTGCTTTAACCTTCCTGATAATGTTCCCTTAGCAAAGCAAAAGTGGAACAAATATCTTCTCATTCTTGTATGCCTCTGTCATTATCTACAATTTAAATCTGTACATATAGACGGATGAAATGCACTGCTGCAGAAGGCAGTATGTTTTTTGAAACATTGGAGGATTACATCTTGTAAAACTGTTGCAATTAGGGGCCATCTCCTCACCTAATGCACACTTTACCCTCTCATGAAAGCAATGGAGATATGTTGACTTACAGTAGCTGAGAATCTGGTAATTACATGTTATCACCATTTATAATGGTGAAGATAAATATTTCTGCATTCAAATTCTTAGACGTTAATTCCTATCCTTGTACCAAAAGGACAGTAGCACATGCCGAGGGAACATCATCAAGGATGACTTGATATAATACCACGTGTACATTAAAAATACTGCAACATTCTCTAGTTTTTTACGCTCTTGATGGCCTACCTTGCAGTGATAAATAAAATCAGTATGTGGCACACACTGTGCTACTAGCATTCAGATCGTGTGGAAGAACATGGGATAGCGGTTCATACAAACCCCAGTATTTTAACTAAATCCTATCTGCAGTCCAACAGCAAGAGCCGTACCCCTGCACATAATTCTGTGAAGAATTATAAGGAAATGCTCAAGCCTTTGCTTTCCTATATAAGTATTTGTGTCGAATTAAAAAATGTTTTGTAATCAATCTGAACAGCTACACATGCCATTCTTTCATCTTTTTTTCCCTCTTTCTTTAAATATAAATAACCTTTTCTAATGCAGAATCTTTGTAGCTATGGTTTGGTATCCTAAAATCCAGGGAAACAAAAAGCTGGAGCAAACTAACTGCACCTTTGCACATCTTCAGGCTTTAACTCATACTACCCCTCTAACTTTCTTCCTCCACTTTTTTCCTCCATATTTAAAAGGAATAAGCTAAATCACAAAGAAGGAAAAAAGGTAAAAGGAAAAAATTCTGAAATGATAGCCTGGGAAAAGACAGAGGGCAAAGATGCATTACAAAGTCTAGCTTTTATTTAAAAGAAAATATTATTCTTTATTAAGAAAACACATTCTGAATTACTATTCCACAGCTGCCCCAAAAAAATAAAGTTCACCAAAGCCATCCTTAAGAGGATATAATCTCCCCCAAAGACGGATTCTTTGCAGGTTCTAATTTTTTCTGACTACCACATGGCTTGTATGCAGGTCTCCAAGAGGATGCTGTTCTATGCAGTCTTATTCAGCTCTTAGAAAATCTCTAAAACAAAGATACCCCTTGTCATACAAAGCTGGCAAAAACAGAAAATAAACAAATTGATCTTTTAAACCAGTCTTTTCCATCTCCC
Organism: Crypturellus undulatus; assembly: GCA_013389825.1. Classification (NCBI taxonomy): domain Eukaryota; kingdom Metazoa; phylum Chordata; class Aves; order Tinamiformes; family Tinamidae; genus Crypturellus; species Crypturellus undulatus. The sequence goes on from VWPW01021863.1 coordinate 147,759, forward strand.
TTCTCTTCTGCATAGCACACTAGCTCCAATCTTCATTCCTCTTGCACTTATTAGAAGAAACTACATATAGCTTCACAAATCGTATGACAAACTAGAGCTCATACAATAATTTATACTAGATCTTACTAGATTATACTAAATTTATTTTTGCTTAGACAATGTGAAGTGTTACACAAATCACATACACCACACTTAAGAGAGAAAACACCATTTAATGCTCAGTTTGACTTGTTAATATACACTAGGTATGAATGTTATCACAACAAAGCTCTAAACAGGTTTTATTGGAGCATCTTACCATGCAGTATTCTATAAGTCTCAGATGCCTACACTGAGAAACGCTATCACTACCAACTGTGGCAGTTGTTCCACTGCCACAAGTGTAAGTAACTTTTGCCTTACAGAAAAGGTCCAGCTCCAAATTCTTCACGTAGCCACCCACTCCAACATTCACTATAGGTATCCTGTGCAAAAGTTATTTTGTGTATGTGCTTAAACCCACTCCAGGAAAACAGGTCCTTTGCACAGTGTAAACATTTCTAGAACAAAGTATGAACTATACAAAAAAAGCCCTTTATAAAGTCCCAAGACAATACAAAACTTATTTTATTATTCTAAAATATTTTGCTTTGGAGATGTATAAGTTATTTTATAATGATTAACACTACAGTTCTAAAGAGGGCAAAGTAGTTCGTATTAGATTTCTGTTTTGATGAGTAACTAGTTCAGGTATGTCTGAATTATGCACTACTTACAATAGTGTATAATTCAAACAGGCCAGGCTTCACTTCTGTCTGAAAGAAGGTTGTTTTCCCTTTTCTCCTTCTTCTTCTTCCAGATTAAAAATCGGGAAGGATAAAGGCCAGTGCCTTCTTACTGAATTTTGATTGTCCATCACTAGCTGTGGTAATTCCAAAAAGTTCTTGCATGTCAAGATTTGACAATTAACTGGACAGGCAATGCAACTTAAACTGTTAGGCATGACATTACTTATATATAATACACAGCAACATCTCAGTTCTCTTCAAAAGTTATTGTTTCATCCAAACACCATCATTCATCTCTAATGTAAAGCAATATACTTACCTTGTGTCTGCATTTAAGTACAACACCATAGGCTCCTGAAAAAAAAAAAAAAAAAAAAAAAAACTAATTCATCTCAAAACAGGAGATAAAAATGCTGCTGGTAAATAAGACTGTTTTCAGTCACCTCCTGGCTACGAGAATAATATTGTTGCCATTATTAACTTAAGCTTGCACATAAAAGACACCCTACTAAATATCTGCGCAATGAAGTATTTTTAATTGTTTAAATGTAAACAGATTTTAAAGTGCTGTAATTTTTTGAAAATATTATTGCAGAGATAAGTTTCATAACCTGCATCTATCCAGTAAATGACACTAAAAGTTATTATAGTAAATAAAATTTTTAAAAAATGTAAAACATCTGTCTCATTATTTCATCTTTCAATTTCTTCCAGATGAGATTAAATAAGAAAAATGTTTAAATAATAATTTCTTGTTTCTTAAGTTTTGAATACAAATGATATTTGGCAATGGTATTTTGCTAATGAAAACTTATTACCAATGAACACAAGGTCAAGCTTCTATACAAGTAAATACTTAATATATTATATGCAAGTAATATGTGATTAAAATATTACTTACCTTCACCTACAACCCCAAGGATCTCAAATTTATTCATCACATTACCAATGTTAGGAATCTTCATCAAGACAAATTCCTCTTATGGTGAGAGCCACAAAACATGGCACAGAAGGGAGTGTCCAAAGCTTTCACAGAAGGCAATTATGGGAAGTCTCTTGAAATAGTAGAGGAAGAATAATCCACCTTGATCTACAGGATATCTTGGACACTTTTCTAATTTCTAGGCAGTCAGTAGCTTCCTGAGGAAAGAGTAAGAAATAATATAGTGAGCACCTTGTTTTGTTTTGTCTCATTATCAGGAGAATTTAGCAGCATGATTGAACCTGTAAAGAATAAAAATGATAGCACAGCTGGTTTAGTAATTCCATACTCAAGATGTTTGTTAATAAATAACTTGCATTAAAAACATGTCCTATGAGGGAGAAAAGGACAAAAAGATTGCTGGGAACTACCACAGTGGGTATAAATCCACCTATAAATACTCATGTTCTCCAGTTTATTTTGGTAGGCAGGTACACAAATAGATTGTCTTTAGTCATTTTATTCTTTTTTCACACTAGTGATAAAAAGGGTAGAGTAGAAAGGATACCTGTCAATAAAAAGTGTTCTGCTGCTATTATTCTCTACAATTATTTTAAAAGAAAAAAAAAAAAACACTATTTGATATACTGACTGGTTACTGTTTTTAAAAGATTATCCCATTATCAGTTTATTTAAGAGAAATGTACCAAAAAATACTTTTACCAGACTATTTTTGTCCTCCCTGTTTTCTAGACCTTGAATAAGTCAAATGATAAATCAAGCAGTAGAGAGAACACTGGTTTTTGTGGCATGTTGGTTTTAGACTCCAGTCACCTCTTTTCTACGCTCTTAGAAAGTTGATGAACTAAAAACATCCAGGCATATGCCACACACTTTAAAAAATAGGAGCATAAAAAAATAAAATAATTTCACCAAATGGAAATATAGAATTTCCACAAATCAGTGCTCTGAGAACAGGGCTGCTCACAAGGAACAACAGGCCAGGATGCAAGTGAATTCATACAACTATTTGATGCGCACTGGAGGAGTGACCTAATGTTCCTGACTTCAGCCCGTGCAAACAACCCGCCCGCTGTTTTAGCAGGAGCTTTGGGTGCCAGCAAGCGCTGAGTCAAACAAAACAAGGAGGCCACCTCAGGGTGGACGAACTGCCCCAACACCAGCCTCAGCAGGGCTACAGGAAGGGAGCTGGGGAGGCTGCCTTTTGCAAAAGCAATTTAAGTTCTGATGGACTGGAGTATTTTGGAAATAAGCTTTGAAAATGAACAGATTACGTTTTCCTTAGTAGAATAATTCAGTCAGTGTTTTTTAATTAATGGATATTTTTATTTATCTGTACACTTCACAATTCATCCCCTCCCTTCCCTTCCAGACATGCTTTTCCCTTTTCTCATTTTGCATCTGTTGCTCTGAGGAACCTCTAGCCATTGTCCAGAATCTCTGCCTGCAGGAACGAATCACAGTGCAGGCTCGGGAAGAGGGGTCCAGCTGAGCACTCATATCTATCAGCACCAGCACAGAGTCCTCGGGAGCAACTTTTCATACCCTATTAAAACAGGTTTGTGCTAAGCAAGCAGGCACAGCCCGTAGAGATTAGCAAGGCGAATACTGACAGAAAGACATTGGAAGAGCCATTAATGCCATGACATAAGCAAGAAAACCAAAGTAGGCATGTTCAGAAGAGCAAAAGTACTTGTAAGAGAACAAGAGATATTCAGAAAAGATGCATTCCATTTTTTATTAATGCTATTCAACAATGTCACCAAATCTGCTACTTCAAGCTTCCGTGATGTACTAGGGGTTTCTTCGCTGTTTCTTTCTAGAAACTACCCTGTGATTAAATTCATTATTTTTCCACTTCTGTCATTACTGTATATTGCTATTGTGCCTTACACTGCACACAATAGCTTTTTGATCTAGTACTAAATAGTGAAAAAGTTAATGAGATAATGTATCAAAAATTTTACAAGTTGTTCAGATGTAGGCTCCTCTTTCCCTTCATTTATTATTACTGAAATGCTAATCAACCACTCACATTAGGGGAATATAATTTAGTTTTTCAATCAAACTTCACTGCCTACAGCTTGTGATCGACATTTCTTAAAATAACGCTTTGCAAGTATAATCAGCATGCAGTTTGTTTTTTATTGGGAATAAAGGTTAGATTTACTGCAGCTATTTACAAAGCTGACTTTCCATTCTGAAATTTGATATTAAACATCTCCCCATAAAGACGCAAAGACTCCTGCCTTCTAATTGAGCAGGTTTTTGTTTGGCTGGTTTCAAAGTTAGAGCCGTAGAAAGGTAGAAAGCCAATTTGTTCATTACATCAGTGCTCCTGGATGCATGTCATCCACAACAGCATCCACGTGCTTTTGCCTATGGAAATTGCATCAACTCAACTCACATATCGGGATGCATAAGCCAATAACATTCAGCTTTGACTATACCCAACACCCAAGCCAATTTTTCACATCCTATCCAAGCCGCAGCTCATCATAGAGAAGAAACACAGGTATAATGGAAATCCCCCAAGGAAACTGCACAGGAGGGAGCTGCTGCTTCCTCACCAGCTCCATGGAAACCTTTGTGTTGGCTCCGGCGCAAGCGCATCATGATAATGCGCTGGGAATGAGCAGGACGGCTACGGAAAGAGGCAGCAGCAGTGGCACTTGCAGCAGCAGTCCATACGTAAAACCCTCTGCTTGCCCCAGCTCCTCAAGCAGGGCACTAACTCAAACCAGTTCCCTCCTTTAATGCTAGGGAATTCACGCTCCATGAAGTGACAGATAGTGATGCCCATCTAATCCCTACCTACTCCATCCTTCTAGCTTTAGGAAGTGTAATGAGAAGCTGAAAAAGGAAGAAAAAAAAAATATTTTCTTAGTGTGGAGATGAAGGCCAGATTTGTTCTCTGTCCATACAAGAGAAGAGCTGGTTAAAAGCCACCAACCAAAACATTTCCCATGTTTTCTCTCAAGGAAAAAATTCCAGCTCCTTCCAGCCAAATTGTGCACAACTGCCTGAGATCTTGGCCATTAAAAATGCTGAAAGTCTGAAAAGAATCAATATGAATAGTTCAGTCTTTGCCAGTTGCTTAAAAGATTTGATCAAGTACAGCACTCAATGGGCTTTTTTTCTTGGGGGGGCGGGGGGGAGCAGGGGGCAGTTCTTGTTTTTAAAAGGTATTGGGCTTGTTTAACACTGTTTAAAATCCTGATTCTTGCAGGAAATCAGATAAATTGATAACTCCATGAACTATGTTGAGTCTTGAGAATGACAGACCGAGCAACTGTAACACAACCTCCAAGTTATAACCAAAAGATAACTAAATATACATAGATATGGATATCTTCATAGCAAGAATTACTTTAGTCAGTAAATTACCGAAGACAGCTTGGATTCTTTTAAGAGCCTGAACACTGAAAAGAGCCCCACAAATAGCAATCACAAAATTCTTTCTGTATACCGAGTAGCATATAGGTCTGCTGTAATATCATCGGCTATTTTAGTACTCCGAATTACCTTGCCTGCTGGCTACAACTATAAGACTTGCAGAATCGACTTGCACTCGTTCTCCTAAGCTCCCTTCCAGAAGCAACAAAATTTACAGCACATCAAAAGTTTACAAATGAACCACAGAATCATAGAATGCTTAAGGTTGGAAAGGACTTCTAGAGGTCATCTAGTCCAAACTTCCTGCACACACAGGGCCACGTAGAGCACGTGGCACAGGACTGTGTCCAAGCGGGTCTTGAAAATATCCAGAGAAAGAGACTCTACAACCTCTCTGGGCAGCCTGTTCTAGTGCTCTGTCACCCTCACTGTCAGGAAATTTTTCCTTAAGTTCCTGCGGAACTTTTGGTGTTTCAGTTTGTGGTTGTTTCCTCTAGTTCTGTCGGTGGCCACCACTGAAGTGAGGTCAGCCCCATCCTCCTCACTGCCTCCCTTGAGGTACTTATTATAGACACTGATCAGGTTCCCTCTCAGCCTTCTCTTCTCCAGGCTAAAGAGGCCCAGCTCCCCCAGCCTCTCCTCATATGAGGAAATGAAAACAACAGATGCCCAAGATGGTCTTGATTATTTTGACCGTCTGCACAGTCCTTAACCAAGTCAGAGAAGCGAGATGCCTCGAAATGAGCCGGCACAAATTAATCGCACTTAATACAGAACTGTAATAGTGTGAGATTTTAATAAAATTATTTTGTAATAGCATGTGGACCTTATACATTAAATACAAAAATCTGCATAAACATTCTGGGAATGAACATATAGACTCTATTATAAAGATGTGGTACCTGATGATTTGCATTTAAATTAAAAGAAGGGGGAGAAGAAAACCTCGCCCTTTCCCCAACTCCATTTCTCTTCATGACCATTAAGAGCTTTGCAGCATCACCCAAAAGCATCCAACTTTCATGTTCTCACTGAGACTTTTGAAATATCATGCATTTCCTACATCATGACAGAGCAGGGCAAGCTTGATCCTGCTGAAGTCAGTTTCAAGCATCTATTTGAATTCAGATTCATCCATTAACCTTCTAAGAAGCTTCTTGCCTGTAACTAAAACATCCTTTGCTCTCTTAAATCATGTTATCAACTTTTTTTTTTTAATTTTACTCACTCAGAAGACACCACTAAATTTTAGAGGCCAAGTATACTTTCATATTTTTATTAAAAAAATGCTGTATCAAACCATCCAATTCACAGCATATAAGTGTCTGTCTGTGGCAGTTTTAGATTAATTCAAGCTCTGTTGTGTGTTCTGTCGCACAAGGCACGCATACAGAAAGAAGCAATAACTGCCTTTATTAGTCATTAGGTGCCACTAATGCTTCTTTCTCCTCCTCCTCATTGCATGCTGTTCTACTTCTTGGTGTTTTCCAGGAAAACACTCGTACCTTTACAAGCATCTGATTAAGTGGATGATCAAGCACAATATGCAAGGCACAAGGGCAAGAAGACAGATGAGATACACTTCTGGATTTTTTGATCCTGAAGAATATGCCAAGAGCATTATGGTTTCTCTTGCTGAGTAGGAAGAGCAAACAGAGCATGTGAACAGTCATAAACATGAAGCTGGTAGTATTATTCCTATTGAGAGAATGGCTATATCATTAGCAATGGAGTTTGGAGAGTATCTTCCAATTCAGTTGTTCCATGTTGAATATAGCAGCCAGCTGCTTTGCCCCTTTTATAAAGACAGAGTAGATCCTCTACTAGGACAAGGAACAGCACAAAGCCATGAAGGCTTCATAGTACAAAACTGTCCAGAAAAACATTTTTTTTTTAAGCAGCTGGAGAGAAAAAAGGCAACAAGAAACTATAGTCAAGTAGGCAAGCCTTGATTCATATACTAAGCTTCACACCATCCTTTTCTGCTCATCAGTAATGTAGGAATGAAAAAGGATAGTGGACTAAAATAAAGGCAAAATGGAAAAAAATATCAAACTTGAAAATACTCAAATCTAATTCTGGAAGAACAAAATACTGTGGTTGCTTGCACTAGCTCAAGTTTAAGCTTTTAAACTTCAACACATGCAAGCTTTTAATTACCACACTAGTATCATCATTAGAACTTTTTTTTTTTTTTTTGGATACTGTTGATGCACTCCATGATGGATACATTCTGGAATGCCATCTTCACACAAACGGCAGAAAGTGCAAGTACCTCCCCACTCCATGCAAAAGATTGGGGAAAAAGGGAATTTGAACAAGGCAATCATCCTGTAGCAAACAGAAGACTAGAAGAGGATTTGAAGCAGCTCCAATCTACTAAACATACCCATTTGGCTGAATTCACAAAGGAAAACTGAGCTTGGAGACCAAGACTCCAGTTATGATTCCGTTTGTTTCATCTTGTTCTATTAGAGCTCTCCCTTCTGCATGCAAGTACAGATTCAAAAATAAATCCTGCTTGTCCTGAATACATAAACTAAATTCACTTCTCAGAGTTAAAACGCAGGATTGAGCCTCTCTAAGAGCTGCAGCCAACCTAGAAAGAGCGGATGCCTAGCGGGATGCTTCTACCTAGGACTACAGAGACAAATAAGCACAATGGTTATCAGGGCATCAAGCAGCTCCCATGAGTCATACCAGGCAGACAGGAAAGATGCTTTAGCTTCCATTTCAGTCACCTTCCTCTTGGAGAGGAGCCTGAAGAAGCGGGTGTGCTGCGGTGCGACAGCTCCCTACATGCCGTGCGGCCACGTGCCAGCCATTCAGGCCCAGGTCGCAGCACCTCTGAGCATGAGCAGCACACAGCTGGTAGCCAAGACTCCTGCACACCAAGGGGCCCTGGCCAGGGGATAAAAGGCAGCTTTTCAACAACTGAGCATTTTCCCGTGGAGGAAGCTAATGTTTTCCAACTTACTGTGGTATTTAAAGTGTTCCCATTGGAAGATGCTTCTTTCATTTTCATTTTTTTCCTCCTCTCAGAAAACTACTCTCCAGTAATATCCTATGCTCATTTGTCATAGTAATTACTATTTAGTCCCATATTTTCTTTTGATAGCTTGCCACGGACTTTAAAACTCCAGGCTATAAAGCAACATTACTTGCGCAGCTTTTTCATCTTTAATAATTACCAAAAAAAAAAAAAAAGCTGTAACTTTCAAAGAGTTCCATGGTAAGCCTTATTTTGTGACCCAACCCCGCACTTGTGTCTGCAGCTTCATGATTAGAAGAAAATAACAAAAAAGGTGGTGCATAAAAGTCATCCCTCTTTAGGACAAAAAAGAGAAATGAGCACATTCAGGCAAAGTCTTGAGCAAAGGGAATTCCTGTCCAAGAAAACCATAATATATTATCTCTAAGGAGATGCAATAGAAGATCTAAATGATGATGAACTGCAGAAGTGTTCGAGGGTTTGAGCTAGGCAGATGTGTGACAAGACAGGGGCTCTCAAGTGCTCCACAACCACTCTGCTGCCTGTTCCTCAGCCTCTTACTCTCTAGTTCCATAAACTCACTCACTTTCTAAAAATCCTATAACCTTTTCTGTCCAAAAGAATAGAAAAGCAAAAGAGGTGAATATACAGGGTTTTATAAATATCAAATGAATGTTGAAACCAAATTCTGTGGTTACTCTAACACAGATCAAAAATAACCCTAGGGACTACCCTCCCTTGTAATTCTGAAGCATATCATTATATACAGATTGTTGGTTCACTATTTGCAGCAAAGGACAGGGGGAAACTTTTTTTTCCTCAAAGACATACCACAGATTTGGAAGAAATATAAAAATATGAGGAGGAAACCCCATCATTTTTTAATGGTAAAATAGTGTTTTCACTTACCATACACTCTAGTAAACAACAACAAAAAATACTCTAATTAAGCTACTAAAATATTTAACAGATTTCTACCATTTGATCTTGATGCATTTTCCATGCAGGAAGAGGCATTTTCTTGCACTACTACCAATTCATCCTTTCAAAACTAATCTTAAAACAAATGCCTTTGAAAGTTTCCAAGGAGAAGTCATTCAATTACTGCTGGAACTACAAGTATTTTACTTGTCTGCTTTTCAGTAAACTGACAAATGATTCCTGAATGAGTATAAATAAATTAATGGGATATTTCTTATACCATAAATTTGAATGCTCTTTTGAGAATTGGTTTACTTCCCAAATAGGACATCGAAAAAAAATCAGGAATCCTGTATTTTGGTTTTCTCTTAGACTATATAAACAAAAGAACTGTCAGCGATTTATTAAATCTTCAACTCTGCAGAAAGTCTGTTTTAGGCCACATGATGGTTTATTCTACATCACATCATCTGTGGGTTTGGTTTGTTTTAATAAGCAGTAGTTTATTTTTAAATCAGATTCAACATCAATTAACATAACAGGAGCTACTCCTTCCTAAGAAACATTGCTTTTGATGTTATAATGATCTTTGAAACCAACATAATCCCTGGCCACATAAACACAGGCCACTTCATGAATAAATTCACATTAGCATGCAAGCACATGCACAGAAAATATATCGAAAGAGTACAATGATTTTTTGTTTTTCATTAGACTGATTGTGAGACCCTATCTCAAATCAACTCCCCCCTCTACTCCTGCAAAAATCCAAATCCAGAATCCTAAAATTAATCCTGCAGAAATATCTCGTTGCATGAAATTCAAGAGGGATTCTTCTTAATCTGAAGACATGACTATTAATCCAGTATGCATTAAAAGCTATTCCAGAAATTTACCATAGATTTACAGCTTTCAGAGATAACACTGAGTATGCTTACAATAAATACATCAAGTATTTTCAATATTAACACTTTATAAGTAATGTTAACACTATAGCCTATAGATGATGCTATCTACTGCACAGGTAGCATGTTAAAACACACACATGCACTCACACACATACTCCTTCCCACCATGCAAGGTTAGAAAGGGTCTGTTAAGTATAGAAAGGTTAAGTATAGAAAGTTGAACAAACCCATTAAGTGAAATCTACGTCAGGAAAATTGTTTTCCAAGAGGTACAGACCAAAGAGGTGCAGTAAAACTATGGTTATTTGAATGGGCCACGGTTTAAAAAAAAAAAAAAACATATTTATTCCAAAGAAAACAAACAAACAAATTGTCAAATCTCTATTTCAACCAGTATGAGCTTCCCTTACCAGGGAATGAAAACTTTGGCTCTTTGGGAACAGAATACTCACAGGATGTTCTGGAAACAGCAGCAACACATCCACTGGGAAGGGCGATCCTAGGGAAGTCTGGGAACATCTAGCTGAGAACTCTGAAAGGAACTGTGCATTCAGTGCAAACCTGCTGCAGACAAACTACGGCAACACAGCCAGCAGCCTGCAATGCCACAAGAGGGACACTCATTTTGAGATGTCTGGAACACACTCAGACTGAGAAGCTTCAATCTGATATGTATATTATCGTATTTGGAAGACATTAAGGTGACCAGGTCTGTTTCCGGAAGGTGTAGGCACAATGCGTCATTGANTTTGAGATGCCTGGAACAGGCTCAGACTGAGGAGCTTCAATTTGATATGTATATTAAGGCATACGTATTTGGAAGACATTAAGGTGACCAGGTCTGTTCCCGGAAGGTGTAGGCACAATGCGTCATTGAAGGAAAAACAGAAAAGCAAAGAGACACGAGATTGCTTTTCCATGAGAATATAATTTCAACAAAAATCAGCCTGACAAAGAGTCAGGGAAAGCAGTGAAGACCAGACTGTGACTGTGAGCGAGATCATATTCTTATCTTCATTATACCTAGCTGCACCAGTGTATGAAGAGTAATGAAAAGTTCATCTGTATAAAAGAGAAGCACGCTGAGAGCAACACTTACTCAAATCCTTAGACTTTTTATCCAAGCACAAATGTTCAATTCTATTTAACTGAGAACAAAAGTATGTGGGGAATCTACCTTTGAGTATTTTTAATCTAAAATCTCAATTTTAAAAATTAGTGGGATTAAGTTATGGTTGTTTTAAAACCTACTATCAGCTAAATGTTGGAATATCAGCTAAACCAGATGGGCTTATCCAGCAAGAAGCGAGCAAGCTGTCCTTGCGCTCCTAAGCGAGCAGCTGCAGGTCAGCACTGCAACACAGGATGTGCTTCTGCTGAGAGGAAGCAAGTAGAAGACTACGTCCAGCGCGCAGGAAGGAAACTGTGGCACCAGTAACACAATTATAGAGGTTAACAGGCTGCCATGCTGTATATTTACCAGCGAGAGAGGTGGATTGTGGCAAGGTTGAGTTCCTTCCCTTCATACACACTATCAATTTTACATACAGTGGCAGAGGGAGATGTTTCATTTTTAAGCCTGATAACTCTATTTTTATACTAAGGCAGAAAGGAGTTTTGATTATTGGAGGAATTTATAAGAAAATGATAATACAAGTTTAGACTTACAATCTACATTTAATTTCTAAAACTTAATGGACTAAAAACCATCTATTATGAAAGCTGATCACAAAAAAATTTTAATCACTTGCAATTTTTCCTCCCCCATTTCTTTTAACTGCTGGATCCAACTCTTGGGATTTATCTATATTCAGATTTTAAGTGCTTTTGCAAAAATAAAATAAAATAAAATAATAAACTTTTTTAACCTCTAGGTGTTGCTATAAAATACTTATAAGGACATGATATTCGAAACCATCCTATTGTACTTGTTCTTTGCCTAAGCCAAACTGCCATGGGAAAAATCTGAGTCTGCAGTAAATGAAAGTCTCACCATATGACTCAGGAAAAACACCTTCAAAAACATCAGAAGGCATTTTGCTTTATGTCTGGAAACAGGATGTGGCAATAATTTTTGACTAATTAAACAGAGCTGTTTTGATGCCGGCCTCTAAGAATATGCACATTTACATATGCCAGAGTAATAGCCTCGCGTCTCAATGTTCCAACTTCCCTAACTTAAAAGTAACCTGTATCTGTTCTCTGTTCCGCTCCCCACCATCAATACATTTGCAAAAAAGTACATATCTCACCAACTGTCTTTAGCGTTGTTGTCAAGAAGCTGTTTAGAAAAGTTCAGCACTAGAATGTCTGGTACTGGCCAACATTATTATTCTGGCAAAAGGAAAAACAGCTCAACTAAATACAGGAATTCCCTACTGAAAGGCATGAGCTAGTGAAAGACACCCAAGTTAGTCGCTGTATTTAATGTAAAGTGAGGAATCACTGGAACTTTTGACATCCAAATTCAAGGACTAAGTACCAATGGAAAAAAATATTTCAGCGTAGCTGGGAGATGGCCAGGGTTGGTTCCCAAGCAGGCTGCTTCAGGAAGGTCTAAATAAAAGCTTCCTCTGACATGCTGATGGCTTCTTGCATCCCAAATGTCAGTGGCAGCAGAAGCGTGTCTGGATATGTAAGTGACCCAGAGAAGGGACTTGAAAAACAGGTCTCGAAGAAAGTGAGCTGCATCTAAACAGTAAATAGTGTTGGCAGGCCCACCAAAGGACTGGCAAAAGCAGCTTATGATCCAGTTTTTCATCCTACAAGCCTTTCTCAACCCTTCCTTCCTTCCTTCCAAGTTCAACTGGGGGGAGATGAAAAGGTTGCCTGTGGCCTTGGGGAAAGAAACATGGCTGAAGACAGGAGGAAGAAGGAAGCCATTGCATGGAAGGGCACAGGGAAAGGCTAGCTCATGGGCAAACGCTTGCATAAAAGGAAAGATGGGAAAATACAAGGTGCTGCTTTCAACATGGGCACTGAGTTCACGTTGAAGAAGTTACAAGATCCAAGATTCACATGATGAGTTCACAAGAAATACGGACTTAGATGGTCCACAGGTCACAATTTGCATAACTGACATAACTGACTACAGTTCCTGGTACATTTAGTTGCTTGGTATAGGAATACTCAGAAAACTTCAAGGGAAATATGCAAATAGCATTTTTATTAAGTGTAAAAGGGATTTGTACACAAAGTCCAACCTACCAAGATTGCCATCAGGTAGCATAAAAGGAAAGGAAAGGCACAAAACCAAGGAAACAAGTGTTGTCAAAAGCACTGGGAACACTGGGCAAAGAAACAGGTGTTTTTCAGAGGACTGAAAAGAACTTGTCCAAGTTGACGCACACCCAGTGAAGGGTGCTGCTTGTGAGCTTCCCTGGCAAAGGACTCCTGCTGTGAAAATTGGAGACATGAAACAGCTGGCCCTTGTTTACCCTAAACAGCAAGCTGGACAGAATCATATACACATAGTGGTTATAAGTCAGCACTAAGCATTGAAAATTAAAACTAAGAAATTAAACTTGAATAGTAGCATACAGCTATAATGCATAATCTATTACAGACAGCAATTATTCACGAAGCATTGCAGTATTGACCCCATACCTAATACACACAACAACAAAGATACTAGAAAACTTAAAATTGCTCTTCCAATATTAGAAATGGAGAAAGAGGAATGGAAGGAAATAATATAGTATGGTTAAAATGCTAAGTTTTCTAGTTACCCAGGCACAAGGGTATGATATTGATATCTACTCAAGGAAAAAAAAAAAAAGTCTGGAATAATCCTTGCAGAGGACACTAAAGAGATTGCCCTTCTCTAACAGTACCATTTTCTTTGTTGCTAAGACCGCACACTAAACTGATTTGAAGGTAAGTTTCACTGACGTGCTTGAAGGTTCTTTTGGTGACAGGGGGAAATAGAAAATGAATAACTAAGAAGGGGCATATAAGTTATCTTAAAGAGAAAAAGTGTAACATTCAGGTGAGGCTACCCTTGTAGGTTTCTTGCTACTAGTAGAAATAAGAAAAAAATATGATTTTTTTTTCCAATACAAACTACAGAGCTGAATAACTACTGCTAGATAGGCCATATTTTCTTAGTATATAGGTGACACATATGTTTCTTAGTATATAGGTTTCCCACCCCAAACAAACAGAAACAAAAAGCAATTAAATTAAATAAGAGTCTCCTTTCTGAGGTGGAAGTCCACGTAAGGGATGTTAAATGCATTTCATTCTCTATTTGCTTCCATTTTTACAACTGATGAAAATGCTTAGTAATTTAGAACAACCCCATTTTTCCTGTGCTCATGCTTAAAAACAAGCAAAATACACTCCAAAATTTATACAACAGCATTTTGCAACATACTAGAGCTAAAAAAAAAATTGTTCACAGGAAGGTATTTACTGAACTACAGTAATTCTCTTAGTCCTTTTAAAGCTTGAAACACACCTTCGGTTGAATGCTATGAGTCAGTTTTAATGACACTGTTACATTCTATAGCTCTGTAGCTTATGCAAGAGAATGAATTTGCATTAAGCATCCAACTTTAGAAGCCACCTTCTCTTCTCCATTGTTAGTGCTGAATAATAGTAAAAAATAGACTATATTCCCTGTGTGCTCTCCTATTGTTTTATAAGAATAAGTCTAATTAGTTGGCTGAAACAGAATATATATAAAATTTTTGGTATTATCATCTTATGGACGTGTACTAGTCTCTTACATTTTTATATAATGCTTGCAGAATATTTAACACTCTTAAAGAAAGCCAGAAAAATATAAAATACAAAGATAGGTTTTCATATTTAGACAAGTATTACCTGATCAGTGTTATTGCTCTTCCTTCCCTCGCTCATGAAAGAAAATACAATACCTTAGAGACTTGAGTCAGAAGAAGGAATTAGGAGAGAAGGGAAATATATATATATATATATATATACACACACACACACACACACACACACACACCCCTAACATCCTGTTTTTCCATTTCTTCTATACCGTCATTTACCTCAAAACCTACTAGACTCACCTATAATAGCAAGTTATATTTACATGGCTTTTTTTGTTGTTGCTCTATTAAAAACTTGATTTTGTTTAGTCCACTTGACCAAGGAAGGGTTTGGTGATTTGCCCCTGGAATTACAATGACTGGTAGGTGTCATAACTGGTTCTCATACAAACCATATACATTCACACAGACATAAAGTTAATGTATTTTAAATCTATTTTATATACACATCAACATACATGTGAGTCCATGTATGTGAAAAGGGGGACTTATTCCTCCTCCAGCAAATTACTCTTCCTAGAACTTCAATGAGATCACCACTTCTTTTCTTTCCCTTACAGAAAATTATTGCAAACTAATTACCTCTCCTATTCTCCTTGCCTTCTAAAAATAAAGCATAAATATACCAAGTCTCCTGAAAAATCAAGACTCATTCCCTTCTTAGCACTCTCTAACCAGATCATGAATTGCCCAACCCAGAAAGAGGTCATTTCCTTTACATTTTCAGTGTAAATTCACACAAGGATGACAAGGAAGGATCTGATGGACATTTTCTTCCATGGATTGTCCATCTGCTATAAAAGGTAATAAATGATACATTGGCAGTGAACACACACACACACACACACACACACACACACACACACACAAGAAAAACAAAAAAAAAAACTTCACCATTGAGCATCTGGAGACCTGCTACAAACAACTGCTTGCTGAGAACTGTAAGTGCAAAACATTTGTAAAATGTAACAACATTCTGTACAGAAACACTATGTATTTAGAAACCAGACTGTAAGTCAAGACTGTAGATAATGAAGTAGCAAAGAAACTGCATCTGCATGAGGACAAAAGACGGAAGTGTGACCACCGATATTTTGTACAAGATGAGTAGCAGGTAAGGGATATTGCCAAATATTTTGGAGAAAAATATTATTTTTAATGAAAATAAATGCAAGAAAAAGCCAAATGTCTCTGCCAACACTGAAAGATGCCACTTCTCCAAAGGAGAAATGTGTCATTGCAACCTGCTTTCAAATCTTGGGGCAAAATCTGCCTTTCAATTAATATGCAATTAAAAACTTGACTGGAGTAACAGTGCCTTTTCAGACATATAAATCCCATTCTCATCTTTTCTGGTGTGGAAGGGAGAGGCATTAACTTGTTACTTGAGTAAAGTTTACTCTCTCCTTATAAGAACTTGTCTTCATAGTATTTGAATCTGCTCCAGTGAAACAAACTCTCAAATCTCTTCAGAAATCTATCATCACAGCTCTTAAAGTCCAGTTAATTGGGGAAAGGCTTCAAGAGCTCACTTTCCAACTATCACAGACTTGTCTCTTAATAAACTTAAACAAACTTAAACTTGTCTCTTAAAAGCTTAAACAAAACAACTTCTTGCCCTTAGCTCCAATGGGGATGGTGCATGACAAACTTGCTTGTAATTCAGCCTATAAGCCAAAGTAATGCTCAAAATAGAGCATAAAACATGCTTGGGTTTAGGCATTCTGCAAGGCTCCGTTGCAGACATAAAGACACACGCACATCACTCCAACAGAAGAAGGTCAAGAAAATATTTAATCCAACATTCAGAGACTCATACTGCAAACAAAAGCAACGATCATAAATCTAGTGAAAGAAATGCTGCTGGACTTATTACAAATTAGTACATTTGAGCTTATTTATATTCAGTAAATAATTTTATTAATAATAGAAGAAATGTAAGCATCATTTTTTAGGAATACAAATGTATTTGCATCTTAACCCAGAAACAACAAGATCTTCCAATACTTAATTCCAGAGGTAGAAGTAAAAGATATCTAGATTCTAGATTCTGGAAAAGCCAAGTACCCAGTATAACTGAGAAAGATAGCCTAAAAACAATACTAAAAAACTTTGGAAAGTAAGAATGTAACGAAAAAGAAATCTGAACTCAGCCTAGCTTTCACAACTGCAGGAGTTAAGTATAGTGCCATCAAAAATATTTTGCCTCCTATCTTTAGGAACAAACAAACAAACCCCACCACTATCTCCCCAGGCACACAAACACACAGGCCAGCTCTCTTCAAGCCTGTTTGTAAACTGTTTTTTACCACCTTAGCAAACACTTCACTGAACATTAAAATCTACCTATCTACCTATATAAAATACTGTCTCAAGTATCCAATTAAACCAGTAAACTACTAAGCCACAATTTTCTAACATTCAAGAATTTGAGAGACAAAACAGTTTAAGTAATAATACCAGAGCTATTGTTACAGGCACATTAGACAAATATTCACACACAAACCAGAGCTAATTTAACTGAAGGCCTTTGAGCAGTTTTCTTGCCCAATTTAAATTTATCCTGATTAGTTTATGTGGAGTATTATATAAACTGTTCAGAGAGAGCATGTGTCAGTTCAAATTTGGAAAGAAATGTATGCTTTTAATAGGTGAAGTTTAACCTGTTAAAATAAGTTTTGCACTGGGAGAAAAACTAACCTTACACTAACCTACCTTGTTCCCCTTGTAACATTTTTATAGTATTTAAAGTTCTCAAGAAGACACATACATTTTTTGAATAAATAAAAGTGCCAGCACTTACTGGCCTCACTGGCCACCTATGCCCACTCGCAGGAGGCAGGACCTCACCACAACAGACAGGGTACCACTGATCTCTTAACAATTTCTTCTTCCTTGCAGAGCTTCAAATGGAAATTAATCTTAAGAGACTAGTTTTTCTTTCAAATAAGTTATTGGGGTGATGCATGTTTTTCATCTTCAAATAAACAAAAAACATTTTCATGCAGAGTCTTAAACAAACCACGTCTCTTGACACACATAAACAAGAAGCCACTGAGAACGAAAGAGCCAAGCATAGTCATAGCACTAGAGGTCCTAATGACCAACAGGAAAAAATGAAACAGAACTGAGAAGCTTTCTAGAAAAACAGTCTTTATTCTGTCAGCTATTAAACTGAAGTATTAGCACAACCTTTTTGATTTACATCCCAATGGGTATAAGTACTATTCTTGTCCTACAGACATGCTTAGAAAGTCTTTTCTCCTCCGTGTCATGGAGGATAGCAGACAAAATAACAGCAGTAAGGGCTTGCAGCATCCTAAGAGACGCTGTACAACCCCCTCACCTTGCTAGGGCACAGCTAATAACAACAGACACTGCAGTGAGCTGAACTGCTTTAAGGTAAGAACGTCAGTTTCCCCTATAGCAAACTAGGTCTTCTGGTGTGCGTGCCCACGTATATAGCACAGAGGGGCCTAGAGTGGCACAAGTGCGCCAACATGTCCACCTGCAAGCAACCTCCTTGCTGCAGTTACGGCTAAAGCAGGGCTTTGCTTGTGCAGGCAAGCGCAATACAAGCTCCAGGAGGTGGCCGGGGCCGAAAGCAGCAATAAGCCACAGCAGCAGCAGCACTACGCATGCAAGGAGGGTACCTGCATTGCTGAGCGCTCGGCTGGCAACACACACACACACACCCCCACGCTCGGCTTCCCTTTCAACACCTAACTTGGAGGATTATGCTTCTTAACTCTTAGAGGTTATTTGGCATCAGTGTGCAAGCCAACTACACCCAAATGTACCACCTTAATTCAAAATGATCACCTTTATACCATGCAATTTAATTCACAATAGAAGCTCTCACCAGTTTACTGGTCAGCTTCTCATGTGCTGTAATTGAATCTGTAAGTCCCAGCTCTCATATATAAAAAAAACCTTGGTACCATATAACTTGTCAAGCAACAGACGCAAAGATGCAAGAAGCTCTGAGTATAATATTAGCATCTGGAGACACACTGCTTGCCTTATACATAGCATACGAAATTGTGTGGAATTAGAGCAATAAGACAGAAGACATCAGAAGAAGCCAGGGATCAGGGCTGCCTGGATGATGGACCAGTGACCAGCACCAGCTGAAGGAAATCTGGTTTCCACAGAAAAAAACACAGAGCATTGCAGACCAAAGTGCTCCGGATCAGAATCAGAGTAACTCTGGTTGGAAGGGATCAGCTGATCTTCATAGGTCCACTCTTGCTCCAAACAGGACTAAGATGTTCAAGGAGGCTGCTCTGGCCTCTGTTCAAAACCCTTGTCTGAACTGCAACAAGTGTTTCTAATAGTACAAGCTGGAGAATACCACAACAGAAAGGTTTTGGCCATCCTCAAAGTAAATGAAGAATAGCAAGTTTAATGTGGTAAGTCAGTAACCAGGGTGGAGGGAGCAAAACACATTAACATACTTAAGAGTATAAGGATGAGCACAGAAATTACTCAGTAGTTTCAAGTGGGCTTCTGTACCAAGCACTCCAGTACCTATACATTTATGTTACCAAAAAAACCTCATTCACTTGCTCAAAGTTTGGAGTGGAGGGGTGGTTGTTGTTTTGTTTTTTTTTTGAACCACTGGAACCATCCCCCTGTATCACAAAGTATTTTAATATGTCTATACTAATGAAAGTAAAGCCTAAGAAAAATACAGATCTTTCTCCACCTCCTTCCTCATCCTTTAAATGCTTCTGCAAAGACTCCCAACCACTCGAGAAAAATCTCTTGGGGAAAACAAGTTTTCCTCCTCTGTAGTAAGGCAAAAGGGAATTCTGCCTGTAGTCCTCAAGCTCATTCTCATTATCTACCTTCCTTTTTGTGCTTGGGTGAGACTTCACTGTTGCACTGCAAGCCTTTAAGCAAGCAGGAAGAAGGTGCTTGTCATTTTCAAATGCTACCATTTTAAAAAGCCCCATGCTTCCTTATTTTCTCCTGTTTAAATGAATCCAGTACATAACAAGTGGTACAGAAGGAAAAACTAGGGCCCAGACAAGATGAATAACTCAATATGCTCAAATGATATTAGTGGCACCTCTAAGAAAATACCCCACATTGCTAGGAAGTTTTTTGCAGCATTCTTAGCGCAATCGATCTGAAGAAGCAACAAATGGACTACTGGAAAATCTGCAATCAACATTTTATACGATAAGCATCTCAAAGCACAAGAATACAAATAGAAAACATTTTTTTCTTTCAGATTTTCACTCCAAAATAATCAAACAAATTAAGGAAATAATGCATTGTTTACTTGAAAGAACTTCTAAGAATTTTGCTCCAAAAGGACTTCACCAGTACCAGGGAAAAGAAAAAAAAATAAAAAAGACTGGAAAACTAAATACAGTCAACTAAATTAAATTGGTACAATAAACAAAAGGAGATGATAAAGTTTTTTTGCAAGAGCACAGATGATATTTTGCAAGACATATGGTATTTATTTTTTGATAGTAGTCATACAGTAATACTACTGATTTTATTTTTTCTGGAAAATAGCACAGTATTTTATCCTGAGCTGCTGGGCAGATATCCATTTTGTAAGGCTTAGCATTGTATTCGCTGTTACAAAAACTGTATGATAGTACCTCAAATCACCAACAATGAAGGAAGAGAAAAATGCCTTTTGCAAATGCATGCTCTGTTTTTTACATATATGTAATGTCAGAAGAAAAAAAATCCCCATGGCTTTGGATTGCTGTAATGACTGTCAGGCCTGTATAGCTCAGGCAAAACAAAGCATAAAGTAAAAATCTGCATTCTCATCTTTTCACTTCATTATTTCACTCCCCCTTCCACTAGAGCATTTTGCAGTTAAATAACATTAAGGTTCCACACAATCAAAAAAATAACCTGTAGGGCTACAAAATCTGTTCCTCTTAAAAATCTAGAAGCCCTCACCCTGGCTCACATAACTTACAAAAACATTTGAAGATGTCACACAGAAAATTGCCTTTGCACAAGTTGTCTTCTCCCTCATCATGAAAAACTATCTTTACCATGCAAGGGCCAGCATGGTAAACTTCCGAAAGTTTTAATTTTTGTAGTGTTTGAATAGAGATATGTTTTTCCTTAGGTAGGTGTTATAGAAGCATGCATGGTACATTAGGTTTTTGGGCTAATAAAATTGTCTGTAGAAAGCCATAGAACTGAAAACCAGAACTAGTAAATATACAAAACTATTCATGAATTTTAAGACCATGGCTGACTCCTTAAGGCATAAACAGATACTCAAATCAAGCTCCTACTAATCCATACCAAATTGCAAGGCAAACCAAGTACCTAGAACTGACTATCGCTGCCTGCTTCCATCACCACTACTACATCGATTAGACTTAACGAAGCTTTGGAGAAAGCCTACCTTTTCGGCAGCCGCGATGAGTTTATTTAAACTTAGAAAAAAATAAAAGCCACCTTACCTTGGAATCTCCATGCAGATTTAAGAATATACCATAAACAAGCTATTAAAGAAGAGTATGTCTCCTGTAGAGAAAATCTGCAAAACCATCTAAGGAAACTAGACTATATTTCAGTAATCTCTTCTAAAAAGCAAAGATAGAAGAAATTAACCATTCACACAGCAAATAAGTTTCCAGAATTAAATTTGAGAAGCCCTAGCATATCACAAAAAATTAATAAGCTTCACTGTTTCAAATGGAATATATTGCAACTTCATAAAACACATTATATTAAATATATATATCTTTGTGTCATCCTTCCCTGGTTTCCTGTCTCAATAGCTTCAAACAGTTTTTCCAAGGCTGTTGAATGCTTATGGCTGCAATATTTCAGCAAGAGCTGTGCTATGAAAAACTAGGACACCTGGATTGAGGCACATGGTACCACCCAAACAGTTTTTGTGCCCCTACTCTTGCCAGGTGAAACAAGAGCACCAGTTCCTTCCCAGATGGGAAACTGTGCCAAGTGCTCAGGCTATCTATTGATCAAAATATTCAGGGCTCATGAAAATACTCCCCCTTCCTATCAGTGTTGGAACACCAGAAACACCCAAATTGAACTGAGGATTTTTAAATTTATTTAACTTAGCCATTGTGTAGAGCGAACAAAGCAGAAAAATTACAGGAAAACGTGATCACACCATTGCCAAGAAACAAACATAAAACCCAACAAATTAAGAAGTCATAGACTCCTTAATTTTGTCATTTCTTAACCAAGCGCATGATTTACCCCTCTAATAATGTCTCTGACATTGTGTGTACACTCATATGTGCATCTGTCTCTGGAGGTTCTCCACACTGTGTGCTCTGAAGAGACAGTCTGGAAAGCAAGTTATGTCCCTTTGTGAAACCTACAGGAGGTTCACCAGCTAGTCAAAACCTCCTATTGTGCCAGACATGTCCTTGCCACTCGAGCAATGATTTTTTTCCCCCCAGAAGCGAGTTTACACAAGCAACAACACTAGAAGGGCCTGAGAGGCAGACTGTATCACCGGCCTTCACCACGTACAAGAGCCTCCACACAGACACCCGTCCCAAGTGTCATTTCACCCTGTTTAGATTCCCACCTTTTGCTACCAGCTTTGCTCTCTTCTGCCTTCAATAATCTGTCTCCACTTCGTCCTCCAGTATCATCATCTTCCCTTCCTTGCACAGCCATCCCACACCTTGAGCCCAGTCTCAATGTCAAGTCAGATCCATTCTCTACTTCCCTCAGGCTTTTCATCTTTGCGTTTTGGAATCAACACCTGCTAAGTTTCAAGCAGGAACAAACATGTTCAAACTTTTTTTTTTTTTTCCTTTTCTTTTTTCTCCTGACAGGCACACAAATCTTGACCAAGTCTTACCATATTTGTGAGAACTTATCCAAATGCATAACCATGAGAAGGTGAAAAGGTGACCTTTCTGTCCCTTACTAGATACCATAAAAGCTCTTTCCTTACTATATAGCCCTGTTCCTTACTAGATACCATAAAAGTTCTCTTAAAGAGAGAAACCTTCTCATTTTTTTCTTGTGAAGTAACCTCTTTCTCAACAATTAGTTGTTTCAGCTTGAATTAAAATAAAATAAATAAATAAAAAAAGAGCCAAGGCCTAACCATATGCAAACCCACAACATAATCAGGCTGAGGCAGCAGCTATCCAGTATGGGCAGAGTAGAAAAACATTTGACAAAAACTACAAGCAATTTAAAAGCTGATTCTTAAGGGGGAAGCATAGGGGAACCTTAACTAGACAGCTGACACAGACCTGTCTGCAAAGAAACATCGCACAACACAAGACACTAACCACTGGATAAGATTAGAAGTTTTGCATATTTGGTAAAGAAATACCATTTGGAAGGAAGTACCTTTTTTTTTTTTTTTTTTTTTTTTTTTCTCCTCCTAATAAGCTTGGAAATTCCATCCGTATCAATACCCATTTTCAGCTGAATGCTCTCATGCTTCATCTCCAAATCCATATATACACACTACAGGAAAGGAAAGGTGTTCTAGTATCCAAATCAAATTTACAGCACACGGAACAACAAAGAAACAACACAGGTCTCAGATCAAGAGATCTGTTCATGCAGCAGGCAGGGCTGCAGGAACTCTTCCCAAGTCCTGCACTTCGTTAGATATTACACGGGTATAATTTCTTTACCAGAAAACTTAGATCCAAAAACTGATATAGACTTAAAACAGATGTGAATGTAACTGGAATTGAGCACTACCATTTGCTTACTCAGTAGGACATTTTCAGGATGACCTAGGGGAAGCAGAAGTTTTATTAGTGAGAACTTGGATTTTTAAACTAGAAGGAAAACTGGTGATAACTGGTACAGAATAAACACCCTCAAATCCTAACATTTTAACATTTTTAGCACAGTTTCTCGTCACTTGGGCTTTCTAAAAGGTTCAACATGAATGGGTTTTTCCATCACTGTAAGAGTAATAAAACTCTGTAGCCACAGAAAAAGAATATTTTATATATATATTTATTTACACACACACATGTATATATATATTTCAAGTGTATTTTCTTGCTTTTTTATTTTTTTTTTGGAGACTCAGCAAACTGACCAGAGTCCTTAAAACTTATTTCTGAGTAATACAATGTTGGCAGTTTGTTGCCATCCAAAGAATTAACAAATTTTACTCCTTCGATTAATATGATATATAAAAAAATCAATTCACAATATTAATCTATCTGCCAAAACACAGTTCAGTGTTCATTTGCTTACTTCTATTCAGGTTTAACATCAATCACGGTATTTAACTTGGTCAGTAGGCACCACATAGCAATATTGTAACAAGTTACAAGGAAAGGCTTAATTGGAGCCACAGGTTTTGCTAGCAAAATTTTTAATTTATACTTACAATTATAAAATCTAAGGTTATCTACCTTTGCATTCTGAGGAAGGAGGGAAACATTACACAAGCAATAAAAGAACAGCCTCTGGATCCAACATTTTCTGCAGCTAAATACAGTTTTCTTCTGTTTTGCTCATGAGACTGGCTTCACAACCGAGTTAAATCAGAAGGGGAAGTCTTGGAGAAAAGGGCATCACTGATGTCAGTATGATACCCATCTATTTCATAGGACGAATATGCACCGAGGTATAGCTTATTCACAGCACTGAGTATCTCACAACAATTTCTAACATAGCTTCACTTAAGTCTAAATCAATGTTTCTATATTATAGGGGCTTTCCTTGTATTTAAACATCCCTACGATCTACTTTCATACATCTTTAACCTTTGCTTTACAGGTTACATAGCAGAATCCAGTAAGAATAGGTAGACATTTAACAGGCTTATAAAGCAATATTGTGACTGGAGTACTGTAGTACCTATTTTGGGATCAACAGCAACTGATAAAGAGAATATTGATTTATCTATGACATGAGTGGCCATTGCAAATACACCACAGTTCATGAAGACACACACAATGCTTTCAAGTCAGCCTCAGTAGAGGCAAGCAAATCCCAACAGCAAAAAAGCCTTGTAGCACGGGTAGGAGATCATTTAAAAAGAAAAAAAGTTAAACTGCATGGAAGGTCTTATGTTACAGGCATGCTTCTTGGTTGGTGTACAGGACAGCATTGCTCAGAGGGAAGATCGGCTGGTAAAAGAGGATTTTTTTAAAAAAAAGCTCAGAATTTCAGCAATGATTGGGAAGTCTTGCAATAAAAGGCATGATACTCGCAGAGGCTTTCAGCATTACTCAGAGGATACACCATGACCTCAACTGCTTCCAAACATGACTTTGCCAGCTCTGCATCATCGCAGTGACATTCTTGACTACTGCATTCTGCCATGCGCTGTTTTATCATCAGTAAAAGGTAAGCCCTGAAAAATCCTGACAGTTTCAGCTTAATGGGGGTACCCAAATTACGCTTTTCTCCCAAGTCCCATCAACTGAAAAAAAGGTATTTCTTCACTGTGCTCCACAGCCTACTTCATCACCATGGCAATCTCTCCCAAAATAATGCTGCTTGTTCATGACTATTATCTTCAACAACTCACACCTCTGATCTTAATTCAGAAAAGCGTGCTGCCACTAAATAACCAATTTGCTCTCCTCAGCATGGTCACAGTGGTAAGACTGTGATGCTCTTCTTGTTTTTTTTTTTTTTTTTTTTCTTTCTTTTTAATTCAAAAGCCTGATCTATGGAAATCAATAAACAGAGCTTGTCAATGAATTAGAGAGGAACTGCTGAGACACCGGAAAGCAGCTGCAGGTTGAGCACGCATTTTGGAGACTGAAAAGAATATGGTAGGGCCTCATGCACAAGCTGCTGCTGAGCTACGTTTTTGTAACTGCATAAGCAACATCTGTGAATGATATCGGTGGATGGTTGCGAGGAAAGAAAAAATGCTTGAAGACATTCTCCTCAGTCAGTCACTGCGCTGAGAATACGTTAAAATTGACAAAGAGTCATCTTACAAGGTGGAGATCAGAAACTTTTTTTATTTAAATTTGAAAACAAAACGAAGTATAACAACCTGTTCATTGACGCAGAGATGCAGGTATTTCTTCAGGGCCATTTGAAGAAAGTTACAAGATTATATTAAATATTCATATGTTATCTGATAATTATGGCTAAATGAATCTTGTACTTTCACCTTTTAAAATATCTCTTCTTTGTAAAGATCCATAAGCACAACAATGAGAAAATATTTTTCTTTTATGAAGTTGCTCTAAAATGATTTGCAAAAGTGAAGCCTTTAATTTAAATCCCAAGAGGCAGCTAATTTAAAAAATAAACACACACACACTGCAACTGTCCATGTCCACAGTTTGAGAGTTTGAGGAATAGGAGCTGAGGTCATGCAAGGAGTTTTGTACCTTACCCTCTCGGTATTTGAGCAACACTGGCCTTTAGCTCCATTCTGCCAGTCAACAGGTGCCACTGTTCTCCATACCCTCCATCAGAGGGCCAAAGAATTTAGCCAGGTGACATTTTTGCTCTCATGTATAGAGTTCTCCTCTAACTTCAGAGTATAAAAAGTTTCTGAGGGCATTAAATGAAAAGGAAAAAAAAGCATTTATCACATTTGGCAGTAGGAGGAATTTCTGTACAAGACTTGTGTGTTTATGTCATTGTTTTTTTTCTGTATCGTCCTGGTCCACGGTTAATACCTATGTTTTATATGGCTGAAAAACATGGGAAATTAAAATAGACCTGCTGCTGCAAGGAAATCCACACTTCCTTAAGGCAGCTAGCAGTTCAGGTATGCCTAAAACAGTTCTTAAATACAGTACATCTTGGCTCAGATGTCTATTCTGCAACATGAATTGTCTTCTGTCCTTTACTTTTAAGGCAAAATACTTTTTTTTTTTTCTTTTTTTTCAAACATTACTTGAAGATGCTGCACATGGTTGAAGTGAGTGCTCAGGCCATTCTAGATCATTTCAGCAATCAGTAATCCACTTATGTCCCTCCATCCAAAAAAAAATCAGTATACTCCAAGTGCAAAACTTGGATGACACAAACTGTGCTGGAACACATGGAACCGACATACGTGACAGTAGGTGACAGTGGCCAGGGGACAACTAGATAAGGGATAACAAGAACATGGAATTACTTCCCAGCTCCCTTTTCCCTTGTCCCCTCAGCTTCATAGCAGGAGGGAATTCAAGAATCCCTGGCTCCACTTGCTCCCTTCTCTCAGCAGAAAAAGTAAAACAAAACAAAAAAGCCAACACACAAACCATTCGGAAGGTGCACAAACTGGCTGAACTGGAGATCTAGCCAATTAGACCATGAAGTCGTGACAAACTTTAGTTACAGGCTCAGATTCTAATCCAGCCTGGAGTACAATCCAACATGGTAGTTCTTGCTTCCTGAGACACTGAAGGATTTTATTCAAAACTGAAGGATTTAGCAGATGAGGATAAGCTTACTAACATACAATCAATACAAAATACTGTATTAAGAAGTTTCATGACAGCATAGCAACTTTCTGGAGGACTGATAAGCTCCTTCAGTTACATAACTTGATAGTCTGATGACTCTGCTGTTATTTTTGACAATCAAATATCAGAGAGACAGGTTAAATGAATCACAAAGTAGATTTCTTTATTGCATGCTAGTGCAGAATTATGTTCTGAGGAAAAACAAAAACTTCCCCTTTCTTCCAAAATCCAACAGATTCCAGTATTACAGAACTCTTATTTAAGTCTGAAATGGAGTACCCCTCATTTGTTTACGCCTTTAAAGAATTATTCAGGCCCTTTGTTTTTTCAGCATTTTTGCAGATTTTTAATAGCCAAACACTGAAAGATACTGTTGTTATACTGACACTGAACTGACAGCTATTCAGCATAATACTCCTTTTAGGAGAAAAATACAACCATTATCATCTAGCTAGTACAAAGCAGCAGTCCTGCTTGCCCTCCCTGCATCAGTTGAAACGGAATATGAATGAAAAACAAATAGGTTTGGTGTTAGTACTGTGGTACTGATTGATTTGTTCATCTCAACACTCAAAAGAGTTGCAATTATATTGCTCAATTAGTATATTCATTCCAATCCTCAGAAGTGCCATGTGCTATATTTAGAAATTGGAAGCAATAATTGAAAGTTTGTTTTAATTGCTTATATAGAAGAGTACAGTTGAACT
The DNA here is from genome assembly GCA_013389825.1 of Crypturellus undulatus. Taxonomy (NCBI): domain Eukaryota; kingdom Metazoa; phylum Chordata; class Aves; order Tinamiformes; family Tinamidae; genus Crypturellus; species Crypturellus undulatus. The sequence continues at coordinate 175,584 of VWPW01021863.1, forward strand.
GCATAGCTTTTGCTTTCAGGAGTAACACAAAAATATTATCAATTTCATAGTCAGGCTTTTGTGTTCTAACTATAAGAACAAAATTGTTAAATATCTGGAAAAATAAATGTACTGCACAGAACAACTTGCACCAAGTAACTGACTGTTTTGTTTTCCACTTCAATAAATTCTTAAGTAAAGGATAGCTCAATTTTTGAAGTGCTCACAATATTCCAAAACCATCAGTTTGCTCCTTTCAGGGAATCATGTTAAACAATTCAATTGCTAAAGAGCACAGAGAGAGAAATGTTTCAGTTTACAAAAGATGTGGGAACACTGTGATACAGCCTTCAATAAGATAAAATGCACACGATGCAGGTTCAAGACCTCAACTTCATTTCAGTATGGTGCTGTGGTTATTATTCTCTTTTGCAAATCCAGAGACATTTGGTAATAAAATCAGTTCATCTCTCTCTCTCTCTCTCTCCCCAGAGAAATAGTCATAAGATCAAATTCCTAGTGTTTATTACTCTTGCTTATTAAGGATCCACTAAAAATAGAGCTGCTGGAAAAGAACTCAATGCTCTGTGGTTAATATTCAATTAATCTTGTAATATACATTGTTAATGACAAAGTCTTACCAAAAAAGAAAAAGAAAAAAAGAATAGCCAACTTAGAGTAACAGAATAAAATACATTTTAATCAGATTAAAACACAGAAGACGAGACCCATAAGACAACCTTCATATGACAAACACTTCCTTGAAACATTCATATACAAAACTCCAGCTTTATGAAGGTTAACAAAAAGTACAAGAAAAAAAATTCTATTAATAAAAGGCCAGATGAGTAAGCATCACATTTAAACAACAGTGGAACTACTTAAATATCTCTTGAAGACTAACAAACTTTTGCTTTAGAAACTGCACTGGTGTACTACATGATCTAAAACACAGAAAGAAAAAATCTATTTTGCTAATGCGAGCTGTGTAAGAAAGTTTGGAAGCTGAACACTATAACAGATCAAAAACAAAGAAGCTCCAGTTAGTAAATCTCATCCTAACCCCCAGTATTTCAATATAACAAATGCTCTGTGTGTTTTATTTTCCCGCTGCCAGCTATCTACAGCTTCAGTACTAGCAGCCTCTTTCTCAAAACAAAAACAACAACAACAACAACAACAAAATACCACAGTAGATGGAGAGCATACACTCCTCTCCACTTCTCCCAACAGCTTGACCCCAAACAGCTTAGCCAAATTCCACAGTATTGGCCTATTCTCTGTCATGACGATTGCTGTCCAAAAATTCCCTTGAGTAGTAAGCCACCAAAATCTTAATTTCTAGAAGTCAATGCTTGAAAGCATTGAAAGTGCATTCAGAAGCCCCAATAAGCAAAAACATATAAATAATACAAAAAAATGCAGTAGCTAACCCACCTTCATTCTCACTTTGAAATAATTGTTGTTAATATATTAAACTACGCCAAACCACTTCCTAGATTTGCACTGATCAATAGCTCTTATCCATGGAAGCAATCCTAAAATATAAAACCGTGACACAAGAAGAAAGGTCTATTTGTACCACTGATTTTCAGCATGCATTCTAGAGTTTACTTCAAGACATACTAAGGTCCTAAAAAGAATTACACTTATTCAAATCCAAAGCAAACTACAGCACAAAATAGCTCTCTTCATTAAGATGCTTCATTAAGCAATTATCCATGCATAAGTGCAGTAATGTTTTCCAATAAGAAATGAGTCCTTGCAAGATTCAATGAAATCACAGCAGTGAACAAGCGATAGAAAACAACATGTCCTAGTCGCATACAAAAAAACATGAAGCACATCTCAAATGCACAGAAAAGGACAAAATACAGTGAAGGACAGCACTTATAGTTAAACTGTATCATCCATCCTCTTTAAAAGAGCTGGTATCCTTTCCTCCAACTGCAGTTCAATTAGGTTGTGCCTTAGCTGCACAGAGCACTGTATACACTACAGTATAGCTATACAAATAGACACAGGAAATTATGTATTTTATTTGACAAAGGAGCTGGAAGAATGATTATGTTAGGTACAAAAATCATTAAAGCTAGTGCCAAAGAAAGTGTTAACTGTTTTCTATCTTCAAATTGCATAAAATAACTGCAGTACAGGAAAGCACAAAGGCACCATTCTGACAAAGCCACGCAAGAAAGGTGTAAACCATGTAGCAAGTTCATGTTCAGCTCAGGAAATATGCAGATATTAACAGAAAGAGGAAGCATGCAATGTATTTCTATTTTCTCTAATTCTTTAAAGAATGCATTGGAGGAAATTCTCCAAGCAACAAACACTTATTTATCCACTTTCATTTGCTGTTCTACCACTAGTCCTGTAGATTACACACAAGACGAACATGATGAACTACAGCTACAATACAAAATATACACTACAATAATATATTTCTGCTTTAGCTTGCAAAAACGCAATGTATTTTCACCCAAGTGATATTATACATTACAAACAAAACTCCATTTTGACATTCTGTCTCCAGATTTAAACTCCAAGTTAAAACATACTATTCCACATCTAGAGTAGTATCAGATGATAATCTATGCAACAGCCTGTCATTGGTAAGCATTAAGTAATTCATGACATGTTCAAATTTATATTCAGATTTGGGCAAAAGAGCTTGAACACTAATTTTTGCCTCTCATGAATGTAAGTAACTTTAAAGGTCTATTTTTATCCTCATTGATCACTGCACCTTAAATCCCATTATTTCAGCTTCACTGGTAGACAGGATTTTCATTCTGGGAGACACGAATGAGCCATGAAAGGACAAAAAAAGTCCACAAATTAACATCACACAAACATATATATGGTACATACAGAGCTGCCAAAACTCACACACTAAACACTGAGTCAGCAGTTCCCTAGTTCAGACCACTCCCACGACGCATCCTCTCAAATGCTGCCGGCACAGACCAGCACTTCCATCTCCCGAATAGCGTCACAAAGAAGCACTGCAGCGTGCCCAAGCAGGCCTCATCTGTGGCAGCAAGGCTCAAGTCCAGCAGGAGCACTACCCATAATCAAATCCTGTCCCTGCAGGCTTGTCATCGTCCCTTTTTGGCGACACGGCCCAGCAGAAGTCACATACCCCACCATAAAGCCTCCCAGGTCTCCCATGTCAAGATTCCACAGTAAATAAGAAATCCGTGCAGATGCTCACTAAAATAAGACTCTTTAATCTTTGCTTCCATTCAACTATTGCAACACAGTTTCTACTATCTAATTCTCAGTATTGTATTGAAACAGATCTAAGGGCAGGAAAAGTATCATATCTTATTTTCTAACTATTCAGAACAGATAGGGGGAAAAATATATGTAAGTCCTAATTTATTTTTTACAGTATTTATTGCCCGTTTATTTATGCAGCAACTTCCTTAGCCACAAATGAGGTTGTGTGATAGGACCCACATCCTCTACCCAGAAGGTTTTACAACACAGGACTGCATTATTAAAACAGTATTTTTGTGTATTAGATGACCTACACAATAGTCTTTATATATTTCATACTACAAGCCATTCAATAAATTTGGTGGGATAGGTGCTTGGCATTGCTGCCTAGGCTAGGAAGCCTGCACACTTTGGATGGGGAGTGTTCTAACTACCACAAAAGTTCAAAGCAAAAGGGTCAAAAAAGAACACTTATGATCAAAATCAGTAAGTAAGCAAAACCCTGCATTAAATCTTAAGCACCACAAGAAAAAAAATAAATTGACAAAGGTGTAGAGCTGACTATTAACAGTGTGAAAATTAGAAATATTGTTTTCCTAATTGTCTAAAAATCTGAAATAATAAGAAAGCATCTGCAAGGCCTAACATTAATGAATACAATATATATAGATAGATTGATTTTTAAGGCAAGTCCAAAAGAATATTTTATTCATACTTTCTATAACAGAACAACCTTTATCAATAACACTAAACTGTTATATAATCTAATTATTTAAAAGGACAGTGCATTTCTTCGTGTTCATTTCTTGGAGGAAAAGCAAGCTAACAAGCATGATCTGTCACTTCACCTTCAGTGAAATAACCAACAATAGCTCAAGTGTTATTTTAAGTGAATATAACTAGAACAGTCAAAGGTAAGGTCACCTATTTTACTGATGTGGAAAAATACAAGACAGTCACCCTGGCCTCCTAGGGTTGGTCAGTTCTCTCTGTGATCGAGTAGATTTAAGGCTTCAGACAAATACTTTCCTGAGCTCCCACCACATACGTATTTGTAACACATATTTAAAGTACTGGTGGCTTCTATAAACATTTGATTTAAGCCACAAGGGAAAACACTAAACATCTCCCAGACACCAGATACCATTAAAACAATTACATGTTTCAAACAAATTAACTGCAGGGATATATGATTTTTTTTTTGGGGGGGGGGGGGCATATATTACATAATTGGAGTCAGCAGAAGCAACTAGCAAACAGTTAGGCTGACAGAAATAAGGACATGTTTTTCAAACATACTGTTCACTCACAGACCTTTAGGCAACAAAAATGTCAATACATACCGAATTTACTGAAATTGATTTAATGATCTCCAAACTATGACCGGAATAGCTATTTGGTTAGGAAAAACAGAATAAGGGTCACCATCCAAAAACACTGCTTTGTTATTATTATTGTTGGCATCCCACATGACTACCTTCACACTGAAATCTAGTTTTACTTATAAGAGTAGCATTATTTTTAAGGAATTCAACAACTCACTTATTCTGTTGAAGTTACACAACTCTGGAAATCCTAAATTAAGCATGGCACTTCATCATTCTAAGGTTTTCAAAAAAAAAATTTATTATTTTAATTTGTTTTGAAGGACTAAAGCATTCTTTTGCTCTAATTCCTCTCTCATATATGAGATTCTGTTTAAAGTTTGTCCTTACTGACTGCCACTCTTTCTGTCACAAGTTTATATTTCTGTCCCTGATTTTTTAGGATAGGTTCAACCTTTTACCCACCTACATGAGATGACGTTTTCTATTCCACCTACAATTCTCTCTCCTCTGACTTCCACTTCATATGAGGTTTTAACTGAGTAGTCATCTCCACAATTCCTTTAAAGGAGAAAAACCATGCCAGAGTTTCCCCTCAGACATTGTCAAACAGTTCTATCACAACAAATCAAAGATCCCTTTCACATCCACAATAACTTTCTTATTTCCCTGCCAAAATTACATCCCCAAATTATTATGAGCATGATATCCTCCCCCTTATGCTTAACCCATCAACTGATCACATTACCTTCATCTCTCACGTTCCCCACTACCTTTGCTTTACCACTAACAAAGGCAAAAGGGGGGCACATGCTATGCCTACACGTTCCTAGAAGCTGACCAGAGATGCCCCCACCTCTGGGCCAGCCTCTCTTCTCTGACCTACTGGATGCACCAGTGGTGGAGAACACAGCCCCACTGCCAAAACAGAACACGTACCAAGCAGGGCAGGAGTTACAGGCCGGGTGGGAAGAAGGGCTATGGGACAGATGGATGGACAGATGGAGCCATTGCATAAGCACCATTCCTTTAGGCTAAAATAAAACTGTCAAGTCCCACCTGTTTGGCAGAGCAGTCCATCAGCACTAGCCACTCCCAACTTGAATCTTTCCTATTTCATAATAGGTTATATTGCATCAAATTGCAGCTTTGGCCTATAAGCTTACTGGATCAACACATTACTTGGTGTACATCGTGATGTACAGCTAAAATGCTCCATGAATAACTGTCTTTAAACACATGCTATGCCCAAACAAGTTTTCCCAGGTAATGCAGAAAAATAATAGTTGCATAAAAATATTATAACAGCACGTAACTACAATAACAGCACGCAATCTTACAATAGCACCAAAAATGGAGGAGTAAGATAACATAACAGTGGCGGCTTTTTATTTTTTTTATTTTAAGACACATGAAAAGTTCTAGCAAAGTAAAGAAGGAATACTACCAATTAAAGGATCTGCAAAGGCGGTTTGCCTTTCAACAGCCTAAGATTGTGTGAAGGGATAGAGATGAAGCTGTGCTAGATAAACAGATGGATCAGGAAAGTGTGAAGAGGTCCAGAAGGTAGGCTCAAGTTTTTAAAACACAAAACTTCTGAAATGAGCGTGGACTTAGCGTAGGTGTTTTCCTACAAGGATCAGCTAAATTAAAAAAAAAAAAAAAAAAAAAAGCACACCACCACACACTGATATAGGTAGACAGCACCATGCTACAGACGTTCGTCTGCAGAGGTGGTTTGGGAGTTACTGCACCTCTGTAGTTTGCCTCTGTCTTTGCCTTCACTGACAAGCAAGGCAAACTGCAGAACTCAAACACACAAGCGAATGGCAACGTTGAGAATGTGGTAGATAAACATCAGAATCAGCAACAACAAGACAGTGAGAAAGGAGTAAAACAGGTAAACCAAGGCAGGAGAAGGAGAGAAAAAAAACATGCTTACATACATGACCTTTGCTGCCTCTTCCTCAGAAATTCTCTTCTGAAGCGTGTAAAAGAAGGTGAAGTGAAATCACAACCTACAGAAAGCTAGAGTAGTGTTATTAGAATGGATTGAGCATGACACAAGGAGGGGGAAAGTGGTTTGAGACAGTGGAATCATTTCACATAACTTCTTCTAGTGACATTTCAGGAATAAATACAGTTACAGGAAAAACTGTTTTGAACAGGAGGCTTGACTAGACAGCCTCCTGAGGTCCCTTTTCGAACTGAATTATCCTACGGTTCTGTGTGCACCCACAATTACAGACATACCACAGGAGGATTGTCCTGTTGGGCAGCCAATATTGCCAAGAGAGCAGAATAAGTCCTTTAGGATAGTCATTGAATCAATGACCACTGAGAAGACATAAAAATGTCTGTTCCATCTTGCTGACACCCCAAATATACCACTTCAAGATACCTAAAACAATCCCATCAAGGACGATACCCCTCTTTGGGGACAGTTTCACCTATGCTTATTAATAGATTCAGCTTCACAGTCAACATTCACCCTGAAATCAAGAGGTAAAGATAACTTTAAAAATAAATATATAATGAAAATAGACTGTAATCTGTTACTCACAACAGAAAACTGTTATCACTTCGACATTTCTCTATTCTCTGAATAATAAACACCTTCAGCTTTTGCAGGAAGAGTTTTATAAAAAAAAAAGAGTTTTATAAGCAAATTTGGCATTTTTTAAACCTCAGTACATATCAAAAAACAAATGCATTCCAAAACTTTACAAATCTCTGTCTACATAGATTTTCACCCACAAAAGTATATTCTAACAATATATGAAAAAGACTAGACTTCTCAATATGTCTTTCAATTACTTTGAACAACATAAATTAGAAATATGCATTAAGAAGAGATGAAAACTGTTTCATTTACTTATATGATGTACTATATGCTTGTTCAAATTTAATCTCTTGGAGATAAAATCTTGGAGACTCCACAAGTTAAACATAGGTGCAACGTCAGTTTCATGATTTATGGAGAAATTTATGAAGAATTGTGATCCACCTGTATTTTTATATGACCCTCTTCAGTCTCCAAGGAGCAAATAAACACAGGAGGAAACTTTTCTAATTTGCTTTCAGCTACTGTAAAGTTTTTATTTTATACAGCACATTAACATAAACTTAGAACCAACAATAGCTCCGCAGCCCTTTTAAGAAGGGCTGACCACAACATACCCCCACCTCCCAGGCAATTTGGTTTTGTGCTTACTATTACAGGAATATGTCAAAAAAAAATTCTAAACAACAGCATGGAGGTTCTTGCTAAACAATCAAATTAGGGTAAACTTACTCTCATGAAACTGTTCTGACGGACTTGTAGTTAACATGGCATGCTATAAAATGCAACACAGCAAATTTCAGTATCTCTGGTAGGAGTAAGACGAACAGCATAAAGTAAACAGAATGCTGTAATATTCAAATCCTTCCAGTAAGCCTCTTAAGTTCATCTACTATAGGGCTCCTATTAGGACACAGTTTCCTCCCCACCATCACACGGGGAATGTTGTCCAGACAGGAAGAGAGAAGGAAAAAAAAAAAAAACAAAGATTGAAGGCTCCACATGGATTGCACGTCTGACACTTGCAGGGCACCCTGGACCTCCCATTATAATCAACAGCTGTATATGACAGATGCACATGTTGACAAACATCATGAGTCTGTTAAGAGAATTACACAAAAATAAGAATATGCCTTTAAGATTTGGAAATATAGGGATAAGTGGGATGCTTGTTAAGTACTTTTTTTTCTGTTCTCTCCAGTTAAACTCAAAAGTTTCTGTGCTTAAAGATAAATATTTAAGTACAAAGTCCAAGTTACTGGCACAAAGCTTAAAATTACTATTTGGCAGTTATTTTGTGGACCTGAAATCAGATTGTTCTAACAAGTTAAAATGCCATCCAGTCTAGCACACATAAGGCAAACAAAGTGATGTACCCCTCTTCAAGGTCATAAACAGATGAGCCAGCAGAGCAGTGAAGGGATACACATGCAGGCAGTTACTCACTTCTTCCACACATGAGTGGGACTTTACAGCTGACTAGTTGCTCACTTCATAAGCACCAAGTTCACTCAAAATAAACCAAGTATACCATGAAGACCTGCAAGCAATTTTAAGCTAGATGGTTACCTAATTACCAAGTCAGTTTGGACTTAAAAATCCATTTCAAAAATCTCAAAAGTAACTTCTGTGAGTTGGAAAAGTAAGTTGGAAATCCTTCTCTGACTCCCAAAGCATAATGGCTTCACAAGTAATACTGGCTGAGATCAACCAAAAGACAGTTCAGAGGAAGTAAGATAAATAAGAACCCTCCATAGTAAGTAAACCATCATATGTATTAAACATTTTGTTTGAATTCTCCAAGAAAGGCAACATTGCTATAATACACCATGGCTTTTAAACACTGATATTTAAACAGGAGTAGGAATAGGATGGTGGGAAAAGAGGAAAATTTGTGTTTTTTATTCACACTTCAAGATTCTTTTTTGTACACTGAATAGTTATAAAAATATGTGATTCTACCAAACCTCACAGTTACATTTTGCTTTTGTTTCTATTGAACAAAGCAGTGTGTTACCATTAACCTCTTTATTTCTTTATTTCTCTAATTATCTGCAAGAAAAGATTAACACAGACATTGATACAATTCAACAAAATTGTTGAAGAATAGAGCTTTCTGTGTCTGGCATATTTAGGATTCAGTTAAGGTTTGATTCACTTTTTTTTTTTTTTTCAGAGAACAAATGTATTTGTTTCCTTTTTTCTTTTTCTTTTTTTTTTTTTTTAATATTGCCAGGCAACTATTTCTCATGCTTGCCACCCACAGCAATCCTTTTCTTTTTTCCAAAATAAACTAACAACAATATTATTTTCTCTTCCAAAGTATATTAACTAAAGGGTTAATTTGCAAGAAATTAATGGGCAATTCCAACACTAGAACACTCAGCTGCATTATGATACCACTTTGAAGTCCAACAGGAACACACTGTCATCTCTTCTGAAGTTCTGAACTCTCACTGCAGTAAGGCTGGAACTCAACACTTCTAGAGACCCCAAAACTTCAGTATCACAGAAAAGTATTATAAGAAATCTTAATATATTAATTTAGCCACCCATTTACTCCATATATATTTATTTTAAATAATTTTATTTAGAATTTATTATTTTTGTTCTTTCAGTGTAATTTCATTAAGATTTTCAGCATTTTATTACTTCTGATTTACTATACTAAAGTATCTAATTAACACAGTAACAAAGAAATATATTAAAGTTATCAAGATTCTAATTAGAAAAGGCTTAGGTCTAAAAGCTAAACATACTAGTGTTATGAATACTTAGACATTCAACATCCTTCCTTCATCAATATTTAACATTATGAAACCACATCAACTCATCAAGAAAGCAATTGTTATAGCATCAGTCCTCTTAGTTTATTTATGTACTGCTTTAATGCTTGTTTTAATTTATATCTTGGAATTAATTCTTCCTACTTCCAGGACAGAAAGCCAATATTTCCCTTCATACACAAATCTCTTTCCATCTAGATGCTAAAATACAACTCTTGCATTGTTTTGTAAAAGGGAGCGAGTAAGAGCGAGTAAGAGCGAGTAAGAGCGATGGTGAGAAAAGGTGGTGCTAGAGTTAGAATATAGAAAATGGAAATAGAAAATAAATTTTAGCTCTCATTATATTATATAAAAGGTCCTTGCACGGGCAGGCCACGGGTAATTCTCATGCCTTTGGTCTCCTGGTAAAAAAAAAGTACAAAAAAAATGTAAAGTTGGTAGGTTTAGTTCATGGATAGCGTAAAATTCTCCAATAGAATTTGTTACTTTCTCATTACTTTTCCACGATGAGCACACCGTTCACCATGACATCCTTTATCTTCCATGCCAACACATTTTCTGGGTAGCTTCCCCCACCATTACAGTTTCATGATGGGTGTACATGTTCTCCTCAGAGCAAGCATAAACGTTTAAGAAAATTCGCATAACTTAGGCACTATTTAAACCCTGGATATAGCCTGAATCCTAGGAAAATGCTTTTTTATTTATTTATTTCAGATTTCTACTGCAGAGGATTGTGTTATATTCCGGAGACACTGCTAATGCTCACACTCGAATAGTTTTCAAGAGCATCCATATATAGTCAGTATTATAACTAATTATTTTTGTAACAGAAGCTTTTTTGTATTTGTTACATATGGGTATTTTCCATATACAGAAATTATTCTATTCTACCTTATACTTGGAATCTTAGTTGGCCACCCACTCACAGAGTCCAGCTCCGCACAGTGACAGAAATAGCCACTGCTGGTGTCAAACCACGCTCAGGCGAGAGTTAACTCTACTGCTGCTCCAGTAAGTTCCCAAGAGACCAACGAAAAGCTCTCTACAAAGAGGTGCTCTTTGCATTGCCCGTGCAATCGGCAGCGTTTACCCAGAGTTGGCTATTTCACACATAAGGAAGACTTATGAAATTGATATTCTCTAAGGCTTTGCTAGCTGTATAGCACTTTGACTCTCAACACATATTTTCTCTCATCATCATTAAACCAAAAAGACCTAAGAGACTTAGTTTAAAAATAAAACAAGACCTGATTTCTTGCCTAAATATTTCAAGTTTGGAGAGCTAAGCCAAGGCAGATTACCTACAATACTGAACAGTTTTGCTAAAATTTTCATTCTGAAGTCAGACAAAAGAAACCCAAAGACATTTCTGTCTGCAGAACCTTGTTGCATTGTATCCATATAAAAGAATTGAAGTTTCTCAATATTTTAGTTGCTGACACAATAAAAAAGACTTCTTTAACCTAAAAGAATGGATCGTGTTTTAGATTTACTGAAGTAGTCAACATTCATACACAATCTTACAAAAAAAAGAAATCGTACTCAATGCAATGACTGCATGTGTATTTTTAAATGATGTTAACTGCTTTAAACTGCAGAACCAAGCACTAACTGGAATTAGTTCAAAAAGATCTAATTCCAAAATAATAGTGTAGCACTTACTCTCTTGCAGCTTTACACCTCTTCTCTGGCATATAAAACACTGGTCTTCCAATCATCAAAAAAAAAAAAAAAAATCTGTTTCTCTGAATTTAAGAAAAAAAAGAAGAAGAAATAAAAGCTAAAATACAGCTAAAAAAAGATTTTGGTATAATTTTAAATTAAGTCTCTGCAGTTTTAAGTACTAACAAATAAGGCCCTACTCTGAAAGAGTTATTCAATATAGAGGCTTCTATAGGCGCAAGCTCTGTCCTTGCAGAGCTCCTTGTCAGAAGTATAAAGGGTAGGACTTGCTTTCCTATTGCCAAATGAGCAAAATGAAAGAAATCTTAAACACCCACACAAGCAGATGTATTCTTTTAAGTCTGCGCCATGGAAAGAGCCAATGCTTATTCAACCCACCTATTAAAATGGCGCTTTGTGTTGCTACTACAGGCAGGTATATTTTATAAAAATCTTGCCTTTCCCCCCCAGTTTGGTACTGCAGACCTCTTCACTATTAAATCAATATACACACTAGAGAAAGAAAATCTTAAAGCTCATATTGTCTTCTAGGTTTGCCTAAAACAATGTGGAACATGAAACTCAGCTCCCTTGTACTGAAATCTAATACACACACACACACACACATATATAAATGTTAAAAGCTCCTGAAAAAAGAGAAGAAGTGGGAATCATATACTGTTTTAGCCAAGAGATCATTACCACACTGGTAATACACAACTTCATCACTGATTACACTGCAAGCTGAAGGTGCTCAGTGCCTCTCTGCAGAGCAGCACAGGAAGACAAGGATATCAAATGAAACAAACAGGGGACCAATTTAAAACTTCCATTCTCTGACACTACAGAACCTGAAGGCCCTTCATGATCTGCACTTGCCAGTAAGCCAGTGGATTTCCCAAGCCCTCCTCTACACTTCATTTTCTCACCACTGGAGAAGTCACAAAGCTTTTACTAATTAAGCGTATATGTAACTAGCAGGAAGTCTCCCAAATATGAGTGTAGGCCAGTTCAGTGCCATGCTGACACATTTTCCAACCATAAGGTGGGTGATATGCTAGCTCTCCTCATCGAAGTAGCAGCACACAGGAATTTGCATGATCATTACCAACATCACTATGGCAGTTTCATGCTGTTGCTGCCGGAAAGAGCTACCTGCCGCAGCAGTGGTAGGCAGTGCACTATGCAGACAGGAGGGGCAGCTCACAGAGCGAGGCTGCAACACTTTGGCAGCAGCAGCAACACACAGAGCCCTCACATAAGCCAGAGGGAAATCTACAGCAACAGAGCTCCTTGCTGCTCCACCCCAGGGAGAGATATCGCTGCGAGCACACAAAAATCCTGCTTTAATAAATAAATAAATTCTCCTTCCATACGCTCGCGCCCGAGCACAGCAACTGAATATGGGTCTTCCCCGCTCTCCAACCAATATGAAAGAGGAAGCCTGAGCGCAAGCCAAGGAATAGCCCAGTAACGGGAATCCCAGCATCCCCCTTCTTCCTAGCGGAGAAGCAGCCCTCTCTCTTGGGTGTTGCCCCCTCCACGATGCTCTCCATCACCACCCACCTACCTGAAAACAACGGGTACGTTTTCTTATGGCTGGAAAACACAAACCCTGCATGCAACTGCGTGACTGACTTGGGGAGGGAAAAAAAAAAAAAAGGGAATAAAGCATACACAAAAAGAAGCCATATAGCCAGGAGAAGAGCTCGGCAGCGGATCAGATGAGCATGATTTATAGAGAAAGCGCTGCGGAACCGCACGCACACAGCGGGAGAAGCCGCGCCGGGCCAGCAGGGCGGGCGGCGACGGGGGCGCGAGGCCGGGCACAGGGGCGGCCCCCCGGGAGCAGCCCGGGGCGGGTGGCGTTCGCTCACTCACACAGAGCCCGGACAGGGAGCCCGTCCCGAGAGGGCTGCGCGGCGGCGGGGGGACGCGGGAGCGGAAGAGGGGTGCGGCGGCGGCGGCCCAACGGCTGCCCAACAGCCGTTGACGGCGGGGCAGGCGCGGGGCTGCCCCGCAGCAGCAGGAGGCCAGGAGCGGGGAGGTGACAGGCGGGAGCGCCGGCCCCGCGGGGCCGCCCTACCTGGATTGGGCTGGGCTCGGCTGCGCTCCGCTCGGCGCCGCTCCGGCTCCGCCGCGCTCGGTACCGCCGCGTTCTCACCCGCCGCTGCTGCTGCTGCTGCTGCTGCTGCTGCTGCTGCTGCTGCTGCCGCCGCCGCCCCCTCGCTCCGCTCCACTCCGCTCCCCGACCCGTCCGCCCGTGTCCCCTCCCTGCCGCGGCGCTCAACCGAACCCGCCGGCCCGTCCCCACCCCCGCGGCCACACTGACACCGCCCCCCACCAGTGAGGGCAGAGGGCGGCCGCCCCGAGCCACGCCCCCTACGCCGTCTCGACCAATAGGAGCAAGCCTCGCTCCTCCCCTTCCCCGCCTACCGGCCCGCCCCCCCCCGCCGGGCAGGCTCGGTTGACTCGCAGCTGCCGGGCAACGGGCGTGGGGCGGCGGGAGCGGCCGCGGGCGGGGGACATGGCGGTTGGATGGCGGTTGGATGGCGTTTGCGGGGGGAGCGCCCCTCCGTGGGCTTTTGAGGGCACGTAGGGGGCAGAGAGGCGCCCCTGCCGCGTAGAGTCCGTGTACCGAGAGGCGAGGAGGGGCAGGGGCGGCAGGAGCTGCGCGGGACTGCTGTTTGGGGGTGCGTAGGACAGTGGGGACGTTTAGAATGGATTTTCCTGCTTCCTGGCAGCAGTGCAGCCCTCTGAGAGTGCCCAGCACTTCCAGCCCTCGCAAACCTAGGTCTGCGCTTGCAGCTGGTGCTGCCTGCTGGGCTTGTGTTTTCCAGCTTTGCCATCAGGAGCTGAAAGTAGAGGTGAAAAAATAAAACCAGAGAGTGGTGGGCTCCTGGGAGCTGCCACCCCAAGGTCAACGTCAGGTGCCAGATGTGCCTTGGGCTAGCGCAGGAGCCCTGCGGCTCAGCTGCCACCTTCCCAGGGCACTGCAGGAGTTGCTCCCGCGCCAGAAATGCTATGGAGCCCCCTGAGCACCGTGTGTCAGAGGACAGATTGCTCAGCACTGCTAACCTGACCCCAGCCAGAGGGTCTTTCTTTGCACTCCTAAGCACTCCATACAGACGGATGAGCAGAACCGGAGGCATCGCTGTGCTTAAAAATGAGGCTGCTCACTGCCATTTGACGTCCCAGAGAGGCTGCTCCGGAGCCACCCGGCAGCTCGTGTGCTTCTACAGTGTTTCCCTTTGGATCACAGATGGGGTTTTTAGGGAAAGCTCTGCTTGCTATGCTTTGCTTCACAACGTGGAGCAGTCCTGGAGTGCATGAACTGGATCCCTTCTGGATGACGTGCAGGCGGGAGGAAGCACCAGGAGTGCGTCTGTGTGCTCCAGCCGCCCACGAGTGCTCAGTGGGAAACTCTGGCAAATGGGAGCTAGTCCAAGGTTAAGGGGCTGCGAAATGTGCATGGATTGGGCATCAAGCCCTCAGCTGCTGCATTCTACAGATCTGTTAGGCCTCTTTACTTGACGATATCAAATTATTGACTCCAGAGCTTCTTAAGTGAAAGGAAAGCCCCAGATGATGTCTGCTGCCACAGCTTAAGAAGCTGAATGACGCCTCACAGGAGGTTAAAACCAATCTGCCGCGTGGATCCTACTCTGCCAAAACTCCCAGTTGGGGTAGGGATCTTTCTGTATATCACATTGTCCATAGCTATAAGGATAACTTACATTGAAGGTCGGGTAAAGACAAGACACTGTTTTCTAAAAAGTAGCAAGTGGTGCTCCTTGAGGTACTATTAGTGGTCGTGGTGGCTCTTAATTTTTACCCTATACCTATGCCAACTCCATGCTAGAAGGCACTGCTGCTACAAATGAAAAATTAAGATAAATGACAGAGTAATATTTTAATGCTTAAAAATAACTCAGTGATTTTCTGGCAACATATGCTAGCAATTAAAACATTTTTTTTCTATCAGTGTGTCTTGTCAGTTTTAATATGAGATCAGATTATAAGAGGTGTAGCACATGTTGAATTCGTGTGAAAAGGCAGATATATCTATTGCTATGGCAAAATCTGAGCAATTTTTTTTTTTCCAGGGTGGATTTGTTGTAATCTACACAAGAACAACTTCCTGTAGGAACTGTAGGAAACTACAGTGCTTATCATGGGTAACCAATTTCACATGCTTTACTTGAATGAAGACAGCAGGGGTACAGTCCGTTATCTTGCATTCCTGAAATCAGTGTAGCTCACTTGTCTTCTGAGTTTCTCCGATATTCATCGTGTCATTTTTTTCATCTTGTGTTTGTAACTACAATGTAAAAATATAAGACTTTTTTTTGTTACCATCACCAAAAGTCTAAGACTAATTTCAACTCAGCTAAAAAGATGACCTTTTCTAACATGAAAGGCAGGGAATGTGGAAGTCAGTCTTTCTGTTTGCTAGTTTTCTGACACATTCCTCATGGTATATAATAGAGATTTTGTTTTAAGAAACTAGACCAGGCTTCACCAATTCCCTAAGATAAGACATTAAAAAAATGCTTTCCTAGGTAAAATAATCATAAAGTAGGTCTCATTCATAATCAGATGCATTTGTAGATGTTTTTTTTCACGCAAAAAGCAACAAATTCACCTCACCGTTTCTTCCAGGGATTCCTAAGGGGGCTGAGGGATGTTCCAGTGCAGAGAACTGCGTTTAGAAAAGGCAGTGGGATCGCCTTGGCTTCCTTTTTTGGTCTCACAGTGCTCAGCTGGCTCGATGTCAGCTCGGCCCTTGCATGCAGATCGGAGCAGTCTGATCCGTTCCGCGGGAAGTGCGCGAGGTGCCAAGTCCTGCATGTGTCTTTTTCAAGGAGCACGGATGAGTCACTCTATCGGCTGCGCTCCCGGGCAGCTCCCGCTTGCATTGCTCACCGAGGTAATGCTGCCTTTGTAGGAAAGGGCTCCTCACCCGTTGCACCCCTGTCAAACCACTGGCACTCAGAAGCCAGTATAAAACTGATGGGAGCATCAGTAGAAGGGGAGGGGGTGGCAGGCATATCCTGAGTGAGTAGCATTTCTCATATGGTTTAGGCAGGTATAAATACATGCAGCACGACGCCATCATGGCATTTTAGAAGAGCCTTTAAATGGGCAAAAATCAATGGGAGTCTTGCCTAGCTGAAAAGTGCAAAAGTTGGCACATGGATAGGAGCAGATTATTCATTATTTCATTACATACAGAAGAAACATTAACCATGAAGAAGTGAATAGATATTGTTTCTTTCCTAGGGTCTTGAGAGAAAACAATGCAACAAGAGGCAGTGATGCTGTTTTTATTGTTATTCTCTACACACTTTCTGTTGCTTTCCCAGAACCAAGCCCTCAGTTGAGCAGGCAGTAATTTAAAAAAGTATTTTACCATGAATTTGCTATATTGCATTGCATATTTAATATGTGCAGTAAAGGCTGGCAGTCACAACTCTCAGGTGGTAGAGTTTGCTATAGCTACACAGACATCCCTCTATAAAGCTCTTTTTTATGTATATTTTAAAATGTTTAATTTGCAAGAACTGCTCTTGAGTGGGATCATTTCATTTTGACAAGTGGACTCATGATCCAAAAATTATGGCCTTGTTGCTGTCTGTGCGATCATTTCCATGCAAAGGCTGAAAACTGTTTTTCTCCTCATCTACGTGGTGGGTGCCGCAACGTCGTTCCCGGAAGCAGCAAGCAGCTCGGTCCCGGAGTGCAGCCTGGTTTGTGTGCACGTGAACTTCCGAGAGAAGAGGGTTTTCTGTGCAGCAGAAATAGTGCTGGATCGGTGGAAAATGTTTGCTACTATCTTATTGATTGAGACTTGTTTAGGCTGTGACAAGTATCGCTGATCTAGAACTCAATCTGGTAACAACCTTCAAGATGAGAGATGACTGTTTTGACTTGCAGGAGCAAGGAGGAATAACTGAGCTGCTGCTGTTTAGATTTGTCCAGATACTCTGAACTTAGTCCACCTTTTATTTTAACTTAAGGTGTTTGTAACAATGTTGATATCTGATGGAAACCATTTACGTGTACAGATCATCATTTTGCAGTGTAATTGCTGATGAAATAAATTAACTTCTAGCAGAATTAAAGACACTTTAGTTGTTCTTTTATACTTCTAAATTTAATGTGTTTTACAACTTCCCAGACACAAAAAAATGTACAGAGAATAAAGTTCAGTAATATTTCTTTCCAGACTACTATAATTTTGACAAGGTCACAATTCAAAGAACTATGTATCTTTATTTCAATAATAATGGGTAATGGGTTTCATTCATCCTAATACATCCTACAGAGTGTAATAGGTAGCTTTCACGTGTACATGGGTAGCTTTGCCCATGAGGTATTTCATTACTGAGCCTAATTCGTAGTTTTACATCAGCATTTGGTAGGAGCAAGATGTGGGGGAGATGGCTCTGAGGGCAATTCCTGCATGTCTAGACCCATCTGAGTGTCGACCCTCAGCTCCTCTCAGAGACATTTGGCATTATATTATCATGGAGCTGAGATATCCTCAGCAATGAGTTCAGAATGAAAACAGATCAGGCAGAATAGGTTGCACCTATTTTCTGTGATTATTTTTATAAAATCAATTTTTGTTTTCAGAATACTTGTAATTTTCCATAAGCTGTTTCCTAAAGTAGGTCCCTCTCCCATTAAATAGTTTCTTCATTTAAATACTCCACTTTGCTTTTCTCTGCTTCTTCTCCCTAGTTCTCCCTTCTGTGTTCACTGCATTTAAACCTTATTATATAGCTGTTTTACTAAGAGCTGTGACTGATTTCACCTGTTCTAGTAGTATCACCAACTTGAGGGTTGTCTTACCCGTTTTCTAGGAGAATAGGTCTCCACAGGAACAAAAAAACATCCTTCCCATCTAGGAGAATTAGAATTTGCTGTCTTACTAAACCAAGCCTGATGGAGAGCAAGTGCACTGAGCTTCTATAGGCAGAATCCTGAAACTTTTTGTACAAAACAATAATATATGACATTGCAAATAAGACATCACCCAACTAAAGACAGTCTTTGACTAAATCAAAGATATGACCGATTTTAGCCCTTAAGAAGTGAAGAGAAGCATGTCTTTTGTTATAGACATTCCCACATGTAGAAAAACATGTTCTTCTAAAACAAGAATTTAGGTATAGGAATGATAGGGGCTTAACACAAGAATATCACAACACAGCTGACATGCTAAAAAAATCTGTCTCTGGTAGCATTAGATATATCACCATCCCTATTGTGCCTGACATCATCCTGGGCAGGCTGGAGGTAAGAGCTTGAGAGATTATGTGGTCAGGGTAAATCATAAATGGACTTAAAATGAAAACTGGTACTTTACACTAACCCTCGCAAGAGGCCAAAGAAAGGGTTACAAGAAAAGGGTTAGAATTTGCAATCTTTCTGAGTGGTTATGAGTTGGGTAAGGTAGTGCATGCCAAGGGCAAGAAAACAGATGTTGCAGCAATAAATGTGTCACATGATGAAAATTTGGATGAGTTTTTAGTATGTAGATGAATGCAAAAAGTCATACTAAAAATGTTATGAAGAAATTCTAGTTGGTATTAAGGCATAATTTGCCTATGAAAAACAAGAAGGATATAGAAGTAGCAAATAAGTGTCAGGCTAGGTGTGATTTGTCCATAGGGATCTGGAAAGGAGGTATATAGAAAGTGTGGTTTTAAACATACTGTGCTTGAGGTGATGGCTAGGGTCCAAGAAGACCAAATTTGAGCCAGATTTCTTGAGACACTTTTGAATAAAAGCAGGCTTATCTACAGTGAAGAAATAAAAAATAAACTAACAAACAAATAAAAAGCAATAAAAATAATAACAACTAAATCATCATAATGGTAGATCACCATAGGTGTAGGAGGTGGATCTTGGCAGAACCTCCGAATGGCAGCCAGTGCTGAGGAAGAGACACACAGAGGGAGAACAAGGAAAGATCACATAAATCCAAGGAAGACAAGTTTTCAAGAAGGCAGGTGATATGTTTAAATGACAGAATATTATTTTTGACATTTCATTCAGTTCAAAATCTGTGAGAGACACAGGTAAGAGCAAGCTGGGATGCATCTGTGGGGAGAAGGCTGGTTTAGAGAGGCTAAGTATGAAAGTGGAGGAGAAGCATGTTTAGTGAGCTTGGAGATGAAAGGAAAAAAAAAGGAGCAGTGTGTGGCTGGTGCGCAACAGGGATCAGAATAAGCACATTTATGGTGGGAGTGTGAGAAATGAAGGAGGAGTGAAGAGCAGTTTGCTCGGGATGGAATAACAGGCAAACAGAGGAGTCAGGGAAGAGAAATTCTTTATGTGTGACATGGAAGAAGGAAGGGAGTTACAGGAAGGGAAATGATAGAAAGCAGATGTCTTCATGTAGAAGGCATCAGCAAGATCCCAATGTGGAGAGCAAAGGAGAGGCAGCAATGGAATATGAGTGAGGATGAGTCAGGGTAGCAGAAATCCCACTAGAGATGACAGGTGTTGTTCTCAAACTGGAGAACGAGAATTGCCTAACTAGGAAACTGGGAGAACTGAAGAAGGAAAAATGATCTTGTAGAGGAGAAAGACAGCTTTTCTCAGAGCTAGCTGTTTTGGAGTAGGAGAGAGGTGAAGAATGAGGCAGGGAGAAAGTGAACAACAGTGCTTGAGATCAAAGGAGAAAAGAAAGTAGAAATCTGGCAAAGGAGAGACTAATATTGATGTCCTGAAGTTGTGAAAAGATTGAGTGACAAAGGATGAGGGAGAAAAGGACTTGAAATGCAAAGCTGAAAAATATATCATTGCTTAAAAGGGAGGAGCACAGCAGGATGCATGGAGAACAGAGAGCAAGAAAAGGACAGGGGAAAGTGGAGAGGGGTCATATTCAGTGCTGCTAAAAATGGAGGAAGAGTGGAAATGGTTTAGCCAGGGAAGACCATAGGCAGGCAGAGAGGAAAAGTCCAGTGACTAGCATGCAGTGAAGCTGGTGAGGGGAGACATATATTAAAAAGACAAAAGGATCCAGGGTTTGGTGAGGCTGGAGGGAGTGACACATAAAGAAGTAATGGATGACAGGGGTTCTTTTATGGAGACAAGGAGAGTGGGAGGAAAGAAGGGTGTGGGTGTGAAATCTGAAGCTGCAAAGTAAGACAGGTAGAGGTAGCAATAAAGCAAGAGGTGGCATCACGTAAGACAAATTTTTCATGCTTGGATGGTAAAAACAAAGGTCCTAAGTCCCATTTAGATGTCTCAGTAAAAAGTGGCTTTAAAGCATAGGCCTTCAGAAGATTTTTCTCTTTTCTCTTCCAGACACCATCTTCAGACAGTTGCTCAGATGTGTAGAGCGAAATGAACTACCAATTCCTGCTCTTTCTTGCTCATTGTGTTTATTAGGCATTTGGGAGGGCTGGTTGAAATCATGTTTAATAATGTTGTAGGGCACGGACTTAGCTGAGAGAAGACATAGTTGTTACAGTTCCACCCCAAGCAAATTTATATCCTTCTGTCTCATCACATTAGGCAGGTATGGTTGGACAATGTACTTTCTAATGTTTACCCATGATTCGAGGTTGAAAAAAAAACTAAAACGGGGCTGCAAATAAACTTATTTCAACAGTCCACACTGGAGGACTCTGCCACCTCACCTGCTTCTGATACCTGTGTCTATCTCAGGGGCTTTCTTACTTCTCCATCTGCTTCTGCAAAGCAGCAGCAACAGCCTTGAAAATGTCCTTCAGTGTGAGCTTTGCTTGGAAGTGGTTACTTCCTCTTCTGAATGTGGGCCTTGCCATTTCGCCGTGCTTTTATCAGCTGGAGTTTGAATTTCCGTACGGAGCTCTACACCAACCTACATGCAGAGATCAGAAGGAAGCTTCCCCACCCAAAAGCAGAAAACCCACTGGCTTGGCCAGTTCCTTCCAACACGTTCCCAGCGGGCAGCCATGGCGCCAGTGAAATTCAAAGTATTTGTTTTTACATGCGCTGAAAGCTTTGGAACAGGATCTGTCCTCCTTGAATAGCTCTTGCTCCTTGCAGTAACTCCACAACGGGGGTTCTTCCGTTACGGGGGTTCATTTGGCTGATACACCGTGAAGAAGCCTGTTGGTCTCAAATCCTGCCTGTACAACCAGGTGCTTCCGAGATGCGTATTCAGTGACTGTGACTACCTACGAGCCTGAAGCGGTGAAACCTGTTTCCAAGATAAGCTTTCTCCTTCCTGTTTTTGAAAGGAGGTTTGTCAGGCTAAGGGAGCCGCAGGAGACTGTGGTTTGGGTTTGTTTTCTAGGAATGACTGAGGGAGGAGGAGTTTCTGAATACCTTTTGATGACTTTGTTAGCAAAAGTATTTCTTTGACAGTACAAGAGGCTGCAGAAAGCATTCTTTTTTTCATCTTGTAAAACTCGCCTGAGTTTCTACTCCTTCTTCTTGCATGCATCCTGTTATTTTCATTTTTAGACTTCAGTCCTTCCATATTTGATATGCAGGCATTCCCGTGAATATTTTTAAATGGAAATTTTCAATATTAGTAAACATTAATTTCATATATTTTCATTGTGGGCTAAGCTCTCAGAATTCCTTATTTTAAGTGAGCAAACACCATCTTACTCAAAAATAACAACTATAAGCACTCCAACCATCCTAAAGGTACATTAAAATTAAAGAACTAGTCTGATAGACATTTCTCTTTCATACTATGGAAAGAAATGCATAGTGCAGAGTTTATTTCTTGATCAGAATAATGCATACATGGGATTAAGGACTTGATCAGAGGTTGTATCAGAAAGAAGGCAGTTGTTTGGGTCTACAAAAGCAAAATGAATGAGCCCTGCACAAGGTGCTTTCTGTTCAGAATAATGGTCGTTCCAGGCTAACCTCCTTTACGTGATTTCAGCTGGGTCCAACTGTTACAGCAAATATTTCCTCTTGTGTTTGGTCCCAGGCAAGAAATAAAGGCCTAAAAAGAAATTATGTGAGTCGATGCTGCTGAAAATGTGGGGGCATGAAGCTTCAGCTCTTGGGTGCCGACCACTCCCTAGAAAAGAGCAGAGCACTCTTGTTATCCTTCCTTCCCTGCGCATGTTATCTCTCCCTCCCTCCCAGAACTGTGCTGAAACTCTATGCAGCAGCATTACCCTGTACTGCACTGACATCTACTGAAGAGAAGTGAAAAATGCATTCAGGAAAGCAGTGATGGCCTGTCTTGAACATACCCTGTTTACCGAAGCCTGAAGGTTTATTTAAATGCGGAGCGATTTGGCTTTTCCACCCACTTTGAATACACCTGAGATAGTAATATCTGATTTTTACTCAGTATGCATCAAGAAAATGTGTCTGTACTTTAAGCAAACCAATCCATACCTAACCAATGTATTCTGTGACTTGCTTTGTAAGCAAATACTTAATACCTGAAAGACTGCTTAGCTTTTAGTTTAGCTTTTTTTTTTTTTTTTTTTCTCTACTTAAAAATGCAGTGAATGAAGTTGGTTGACTGGAGAAGGAAAGGATTAGAATTTGGAGGACTAGCAAATATGGAAAGTGTCCAGGCAGACCTGTCTGGAAGCTGAGCACAACAGCAGATGAGAAGAGTTAAGAGAGGGCAAGGAGAACTAGGTAGTTATATTAAGAGAAACAGTTTGTATTTGTATATTTGTATATCTCCTGCATATTCGATAAGATTTTTTCTTTCTCTCTTCTCTTTTCAGGAAGCACTGTTCTCTATTTCAAACAAATCTGGGACTCATTTTTTGTTGGCTAAAGACTTGATTGTGTTACCTGTAGCTGTTTGTAGAGATAAGTCTATCTTGCTACTGGGAGGTGTCTGTGGTCTGCAACTAATTCACCCGGATACTTTCCTCTTTCTTTCAGGGGATCTGATCATGGGATCTAATCTTCCTGCCATTGGCAATAATGGTTAGAGAGCTGTGGATCTGGAGGCGAATGAGAGCAAGGATTCATGCTGCTCTTCCACCCTTTTGAAGCATCATGTTGTTTTGGCTGTGAGACCCACCTTGAGAGATATAGGTCTAAGCAGAAGTAGTCCTGTAAGTATATGAGTGTGACAAGCTATCAATTAGCTTGAAAAAAGCACTATGGGACTACAAAATGTTGCTAGGTTGAGGCTATTATTGCTTGAAAGAGACCCAAAAATTCTGATGAGAAGGTTTTACTGTTCTGCTCTCGTCTGCATTTTTTCCTAGTTTCCCAGAATGCAACCCTTGCAGCCTATAATTAAAACAACTTGCTGCTAGTTGCATTTCCAGGAAAGGAGCCTCTCTTAACATACCACTTTAAGTCTCTTATTTGGTATCTGGGAAATTTTCATTTGAAGCTTTTGTTCTTTGCAGATCATTTAACTCTTGATGGCTTTTTAGCCTAGATCTATTGCTGTTTCTGTCTGAATCACTCTCTCTCTCTCTTTTTCATTATTTGTTCACCTTTAAGCAATTCCAGACCTATTGGAAAGACAGATTGCAATGACAGAAGTCTGAATTTAGCTATTATGTTCGACAACTCTGGTGTGAGTTCCTACATACTCCTATAAAAAAATGTCTGTAGTAGAAATACATGCTTCAGGCTGTTTGTTAATTAAATAGTTCTATATGGCACTTGAGTTATATTTAAGGATTTAGAGACACAGTGAAAGAATAATGTGTAGCAAGATACTATTGGAAAGGCTGTATTTCAGATCATATATAAAATTAAAATACTGTGCATGTGCTAAGTAGCAGTTACTGTCTGCAATACAGCTGAACAAGGCATCTAGTAAAGTAATAGCTAACAACAAAGGATGTCTAGCAAGTGGAATTTTCTGTTGAGTCTCTCCTTCCCTTTCCTCTTTTCCTCTTCCTGGCAGAAACAGATGGAATTTTATTTTCTCCCAATTATCATGAACTGAAAATAACAGCTCTTAAATTGGCAGTGAGGAGGTGGAGAGGTGTGCAAAAAAATAAAAACGTGCAAATCCTCTCTAACAGTCTAAACAGTGAAATGTGGAAATAAAGCTTGTCATAGGAATTAACCATGGCTTGTGGATTAAACCCATTGTATAATAACCCATAAGTCTTCAAATGATGTATGTGTGTTAAATAATAATATGATTCTGTGGTCCTTCTACAAGTGATTAGAGCTCCCAAACTGTTATAATAAAAAGAGGAATATTATCATGTTATGATGTTATTTACCTAGCATTGAGATATGTAGAGTTTCTTCATCTTTGTAATTGGTGTATAAGCATGGTCTATATGGAAGCCATTGACTTTCTTTAACATTTCCTTTAAGATTCCTCTTTGTCCAGTTTTCTCTTTTCCTAGATCAAACAGAATTCTCTGTTTTATTTCTTTTTGCTACTCTTCTCTTACTTCAAAAATCATATTATTTAATCAGGAGAAGAGCAAGACAGTAGTAAACTTACTTCAAAATCTACTCCAACTAGACTCATCTGAGAAAAGTGGCTAATTTCATTTCTTTAAGGTTAGTTGTACAGATAATTTGGATGTGCCCTCTGTGGTGGCCATATTATGACTGTCTAACATGTTCCTCGAGTGTCACACAAAGACTTTCTGTGCTGCAGTTGTCTTTAATTTTGAGAAAGAAGATTTTATGAGTTAAACAGGTTAAACAATTCATCTCCAAAGCAGCCTTTATGGCCAGGTGTGGAAATGACTGCTGAAATGCCATTTTGTAAACCTAGGCTGTAGGGAGCCAGATCCAAAAGCTGGTTTTGTTGCTGAGGACAATCATGAATATTTCATCATGCACAGGACGTGAACCTGCAGTCAGGACTGCAAAACCTTTGAGCCTGGGGGATATTTCCCTTTCAGTGCTAATGTGCTGAGGGTAACACCAGGGGAGAGCAGTGAAGGAAAATATGTTGTGTGAAAGAGAGAAAACAGGCAGTTTCCCAAAGAAGCATGAGAAAAAGGATTGAAATCCATATGGTTTTGCTTGGACTTTACAAGGAGCAAGCAATTGTAAATGAAGAGGCTATGGAAAAGTCTGGACTTCTGTAATATCACTGTGGTATCACAGTTACAGAAGTTAAGACATTGAAGTTTCTTTTTATGTATTTTATCTTCAGATCAAAGAATAGTAAGGCAGTGAAAAGAGCACGTAGTGTGTACAAGGGCAAAAGAAGTTGTACTTAACTGGCAATACCCAACTTGGCTAGATCATCTAAACCGTTAGAGTTACATCCATAGTTTTCTATATCAGTTCCCCCTTATTTATCCTGTTTACTTTTCTTTTTCACGGGGGTTAATGAAACTAGACTAAGTTCTCTTGCTTTTCTTTAGGGATCTTTTACACATTCCAGTCCAAGTAATAGAATACTAGGAGCTTTTTCTTACAAAACTTAAATTCTGACCCTTAGCTACCTGACTGCTCTTGATATGTTCTGAGAACTCACTCCAGCTTGAAATTTCCATGCAATTTCAATGAACTGAGACATTTAAAACAGGAGGTGAGAGAATGAAAGGAAAGATTATTTCATATTTCATTTCTTACATACTACATTCTTCTAGGTCTGTGATGGGGGATATTTGGTCAGTGCTTCTGAGGGCACCACAGCATATAAACTTCATAATAATTTACTTCCTTATCATGCAAGTTAAAAAGTCCCAATAGATCTATTCCTTTCCCTGACTTTGATTTGGTCTCTGATGAAGCCGATTTGGATATTTTGTATTTTCAAGGAGATCCCTTGTAGTTCTATCCCCTGCCTGTTATCACTGTGCCAGCAAGACAAGACATTAGTGCCAGAGCTGGTGCTCACTTCCATATTTTGCTCAGGGAAGGGAGAGTGCCACATCCTGGCAAATGTAATGAGTGTGAGCGCTGGGTACTCACCAGCTACCCCTCCCTCTCCACACATTCATTTGCAGGCCAGGTATTAGGGAAGAGGTGGCTCCTCCTTACCAGGGGCACCTGACCTGAATGGGAGTTGGAGTACATTTCAAGCTCAGTTTTGGCATTGCACTTGCCAATTGATTTTGATATTGCTGATAAATCAACTATGACTTCAAGGATGGGGGGGTCATTTTTGGTAGTGCTCTGTGTTGATCCTCTAGAACTGACCATCAATGACAAGTGATAAGGGTGCTGGTTCCGATCTGACATGCGTGCCCTTCCTCCTCTCATGGCCACCCTGCATGATTCATGCTACCTATCACTTGCGTTAGCCTATAGAGAGGAGCAGTAGCCCTAGAGACTGTTGGTGAGTCCTTGTCATCTCTGAGGAACCTGAAATGCGGAGCTTGCTGAAGGTCACACATGTTAAGATTAAGCAGAGCTTGCATGGAGATGGCTGTGAAGCATGGGGTAGGAGATGTTCAGTACACTGAAAATACTCGGCAAAATATTTTCTGCCAAACAGACCCTGAAAGTTCTGGGAGGAATGCCAGAGTGGTGCTGGTAGATGAATACATCTGGTCCATCATGTCCTTGACTGCAGAGAAACAGAAGTGTTGTTTGATCATGACTTTTTTTTTTTTTTTTCCCCAAGACTACTCTCTCTCTATTTTTCTTCAGATGGAGTCATGTTAAATGCCATGTAAAAAAAAATCTTAGTTTTGGTTACTTTTGGAGATTAAGTTATTAGCTATGCAGTTTGCACAGAATGCACCTTATTTATCTTATGCTTCCATCATGGTAGTGTCATATGCATATTCCTGGCAGTTTTTTTAGTTTTCCACAATTTCACTGGTTCACTGAGGACAGCATGTTGAAAAGGTGGTACTACTGCTAACTTAATCACCCAGCTTCCTTATACTGCATGCCCATTTGGTGGATGCCCCAGCTTCAGCCTGTCAGATTTGAAACCTCCTTCTTGGGCATCCACTCAATAGAATTCTGCACTGCACATTGCCTTGTAATATGAGGTTTCGCTCCTGTGCGTGACGGTAGGCGTTAGTGCAATTTCTGCCAAGGTAACTCTATTACTTGGAACTGACCTCTGAAATACGCCTTGCTTGATTTTCCCAACTATTTCTCTTTACCTAAAATACTAAAAAATATTGCCAATTTTTTGAATTATTATGTTTGCCTCTTGGTAACTCTGATGAGATTGGAATGTTTCTAAATAATAATACATCTCTGTTGATTCCTTTGTGGCACCTTAAGCTCCTACTGTTATCAGTGCCATCGTTATTATTGCTGTTCTAGAGCTTTCTTTTTTTTTATCCAGCACAGCCAATGTGGAGAAATATTCATTTTATGCCTATTTCAAAATCCTCCCATTTTTTTCTGACATTGTAACAGGAAGGTTTCTTGCTACTTGACTTCAATATCTTAAATGGATTGATGTTTCTGAAGCTCACTTTCATGCTTTACTTCTAATAATTGTAACTGCAGCTTAAATGGGACACTCAGTTCATATTAGCTTCTTGTATTCCAGTGGGATTTTGCAGTGATGTGGAAAAATATTCCAGGCCTTTAAAGACACACTGTCTACATGAAAATGTTTGAGTTCATTTTTAAAATATTTTCTGATCAGTGATCTCTGTGAGAACTGAAGAAGCCAAATAAGTACATGCTTAAATATTAAGCATGTTTATTCTATAATATTTATGTTGGCCTGTGAATGGAGAGAAGAAAGTGTTGTCACGGTTCATTGTGGTCTCTCAAATTTACAGAACAGGGTCCTGCATGAAACAACATATATTTTAATGTGCTCATTAGGAAAAAGAAAAATATGAAAGCAAACAAGGGGTTAATCCCTTCTGTCTTGACTAGCCTAAAATTTTAATTTGCTGGTTACTTAATTCGCTAGTTCATTGATTCGTTAACTTGATAATTTGTTACTATCATGCACTTATGGGCAAAATAGTTACACAGCCTAGAAGAGAGGGCTCATCCTCTCTCCTCACCACAATGTGGGTGCCCTGCATGGCCTTGGGAAGCATCGGGCCTGGGGAAAGAAGCCCAATTGTTTAACAATAGCTCCAGAAATAGAACCAAAACTGAAGGGCAGAGTCAACTGCAAGGTACAGTCTTCTGCCAGAACAGTGCTGGTAACAGCCAAGAAACCTCATGTAGAGTGAGGAGACAGTGCAGCAAACACTGTTGTGTGACAGAGCCAAGAAGCTTTATCAGATTGGGACCTGGAAAGGCAGGCTTGAAGCTGTGTGGGAGACTATTTTTTCTCCTATTTGCCTCCTGTTGTGTTCAAGGAAACAGGCTGTGTAAAGGTTCCCCGCAAATTGCACCAAAGATGTCAACAAAGAAATGTTCATGCATTTAATTACTAATATAATTAGTTTTCATTATAATGGAAGTGACCCATAAAGCTCCAAATACTGCGTAGGCATGTGGTGTAAGGGACAGTATAATAATTTGCCAACCCTAAGAATTACTGCAGCACATCATTCTACATAGAATAGCTAGGGAAAGCATGAAATGTCTTGGTAATTATCAAAGGCTTGATATATACGGAAAATTACATTGGCACATAAAATTCAACTAAAGGAAAAAAATGCATGTAGAAATCTAACCTTCTTAAGACTTTGATGACATTTAGACTGAAAGGAGAGCGCAGGGTCATCAGGACTTTTAACATCATGTGTGTTTGGGCTGAAATTTATATGGGAGTTCTTCAGAGGAGAGTCGTTCAGATTGAACGTTACTTGAAGCCACGCAACCGTAGCGCTGATTCACGAGAGAAAATTCACTTGGACTGGATCCTCCTCTCCTTGTGAATGTGTCTTTGCTGCAATGTATGCATCTTAGAAATTTCTGACCAAACGCAGTGTGTGATTTTCAACACAAACGTAGTTTATGTGCAGTTTCTTTTAAGGTATGCTAGGCTACAGCAATGGCTTTCTGGAGCTACACACTCAGAACAGGTGTACCTTCTGATGCTATTCACTTTGTAGCCTCTTCCTTCCAGTAGAGCAGACACTATTGCCCAAAAGCTTGTGGTCTAATCTTAAGGTTATTTACCTTCCCGTATAATTGCTTAATTTTTTTTTGAGTAAAAGGTAGTTTGTTTACATATTACACTTGGCTCAAGTTTAGTATTTAATATTCTATCAAGTTTAATCAAGTTCTATCAAGTTTTCAAGATGAAATTATCAACTTTAATATTCCAGAGCACCTTTTTTGGCAAAGGATGCTTTATTATAGAAGGTCACATCAAGAAACATTGAAAACACAGGTTCCTGACTTTATACATTCAAATAACCTGAGCTTACAATGCTTTCAATAGTGAAAACTTTCTCATTGCATTTCTCCTGTTTTCAAAAGGAATTTCTTGTGATCAGGACTGTATACAGTAGTGATACAGGGATGTGGATAGTGCAGTGACTCACTACTTGGGTGCAACAGCTTGAGAGGAAAAATCAATGGGAGAAGAACAATCAACCACATAAACTATATGCTATATATTACTCTATGTCAGGCTCTTTTCAGTTGGAAGAATGAAAAAGAAGCATTTTGGAAAGACGCAAAATGTGAGGACCAAAAATTGAACACAGGCCACATGATTTTTATGGGTTAATCTCCCAGCATACCTCCATTAGGTGTGAGATTCTCTACGTGTTTTTTAAGGGACGGCTTTTAACCCAGGTTTGTGGATTATGAGGGTACTTCCAGCTGCTGCTGCGGTGTGTCTGATCGGAGCACCACCACATCTCTCTGTGGCTAAAGGAGTGGCAGGGGGCATGGGAACGGAATGGCACATGTGCCATCAGCTGGAACCGCTCTCCTTGAACTCATGCCAGGGGCATAGAAGGCCCTATTCCACATGTGGAAATATGGCAGTTCCTAAAGGTAAATATACATACACACACACACACACACACACACACATACACACATATATAAATATGTATATCTTCAAATGGTCTGGGTGACCATGCAAATTTACTACTTAGCACAGGTCTGGGGAGGGTGAGAGGCGGGAGAAGTTC
Source organism: Crypturellus undulatus (assembly GCA_013389825.1). Lineage (NCBI taxonomy): Eukaryota > Metazoa > Chordata > Aves > Tinamiformes > Tinamidae > Crypturellus > Crypturellus undulatus. Next base: position 206,044 of record VWPW01021863.1, read on the forward strand.
AGCGAAATCTTTTGAAAAGCCAAAATAATGAAGATTCTCATTATGACAAAGCATTTGTAAGCAGGACATGAGTAATTTGCTGTGTATTTACATGAGTAGTCTTGTAGAAGGATACTTTTAAGCCCAATGGGCAGAGAAAGACACTCAAACAAAGTCTGTCTATGCAATGGCATGACATTATCTGGATAATCCATGTCCTGTCAGTGTATTACTGCAACTTGTCCTTCCCTTGTCACTGCTAATAAAAAGGTCTTTCTCCTGTGCAAATAAAAAGGCATTTGAGTGCTTCAAAGCGCAGCTTGGAGAGAAAAAATATTTGCTTGAGACAAACAATTGTTTTGTGACAGAACCATTTCAGGGGAAAAGAATGTAAAAATCTAAGCAATGTGTCTCTGGTATATAAATAAATGCCCTGTAATTGCCTTTGCTGAAAGTGGAGGTAATGGTGTTGAAATAATAGACTCTGTGGAAAAATGAAATCCTGTAAAGTGATAAATGTGTAAGGTCAGCTGAACTATTTGAAGGTAAATCATGTTTCTTTCCTTAGCCACGGGCATCTTTACCTAAGAAAAAAGCCCTTCAGAAATTAACTCCATGTGCTCCCGGGAGTTAGGAAAAGCCCTGTATCAGCTATAAGATCACACCTTCCAGCTCTTTTGAGCTGAACCCCCTTGATGTGCCGCTTCTTGACTGGGCCAGGCGATTGCTAGCACAAAAATGTCCCCTCTGTGTTCAGACTTGCTCGGCTCTGGTTAGGGCACTTTCAAGCAGGTGGCTGGCATGACTGATGAGCCTGAAACATTTTTGACCAGCTTGCTGCTCAGGGGCTAATACTTCACATTCTTTTTAAGAGATTGGGTTGTCCTTTAGACAGACAAGAGGGAAAATGCCCCAGATGATACACCCAGACACAGTGATGGGGGACCAGGGTGTCCAAATCCCAGGTGGAGCCAGCAGGCAGCAGAGAACTGGCCAGTTGGTGACTTGCATTTAGGGGTTCAACCCTGATCATTGATATAGCTCTCAGATATATGCACAAAATGTAGCTCTGATGCTGTGCCAGCACAGTGCCTTGTTGCAAAGAATTCTCCACCCCAACTACGTAACTCTGTGGATTTATTTAAGAATCTTGCTGCATGTAAGGAAACACTCCTCTTCTCGTGGAAACACCAGCTATGGACACCAACAACCCAGCGCAAACACAGGGCGCTTCATTGGAAAGTCAAGCTTGTGGCTCAGCTTCTTGTTCTTATCCCCCTTTGCTTTGAACACAGGGAATTTTTTCATTAATTAAGGCTTTCAGTATTTTAATAATAACTTCACAAGCAACTGGACAAGAACAAAGACATTGTGCAAGAATAAAGATACAGTGAAAGCATAAAGAATAAAACTATTAATGCCAAGTGTGTAGGAACTTACATGAAAAGTGACTGCTAAGAAGAAAAATGCTTAAGTTCTGTGAATTCAGAACTTTAATATCCTATTTCTTATACAACACATTTTCTTTACTTACCTGGTGTTTCCATTAGAAATATGATCTTCCCTTCCTGCCTCCTGTTCAGCTGTTATTTTGATCATGACAGCTTTTCATCTTTAGGATGACCGTTTTTCATCTTTAGCATCAAATGGAATTTCAGTACTTTATAAGATGAGAAGTTCAGAGAGTCTCATATCTTTTCTTTGACAATGATAACTTCCAAATGATTCCCCCATCCCAAATAAAAAGTACAAGGAATTGTTACAGGCAAAAAAATAAAAAAAATCTTTCTTATTTTTATGAAATTGGTTTTAAATGAAAACCGTGAAGAAATGCCCTGTATTTAAAATTTTCTCTGCTATAATTGCTGTTGCAATATGATGGTGAGGCCTTTTTTAACCCTTTCAAGCCTGCTGCTTTGTAATTCCTCTTAACTCTTCCAAGTAATATTAATATTGTGGTAAGGGGCTTCATGGGATTGATTGGGCTATCATAATTCTGTAAGTTTTCTGCTATCCAAGTTCAGTGAATATTGTGCTTTGGAATAAAAAATGTAGGAGTTTACATTCCTTGTATTTTTCATTTTTTTAGTCATCATGCGTTCATCTCAATAGTTAGACAGTCCCACATGTATGGTGTCTCCTTGTAAAAAGTCAGTGGAGTATTCTTACTTGCTTTCTTCATCCTGAATTAATTTTATTTCTAGTGTTTTTAGAAAGAGGAAAGTAAAATTATGCACAACATGCAATACACCTTTGATTTGTATAATGCTAGAATGCTGCCAGTGTTACTTTCAATGTTGTTTATAGATAGGTCTTTTTCTTGATGATTCTTTTCTCTAGGCACCTCCAAAGGATTTGCCTCAGATACCACTGGCTGGGGACACCACTCTTTGAAGGGGAATGGTTGGAAAACAGGGCAGATTTTTTTTTCTCTGCAAGTTTCTAATATGTATCTATCTATTTCTAGTTTGATGGGGTACATATTATTTTAGTTGCTCCATTGTATCTTTCAGAACATATAATTTAACCCTGAGGACTTATCCTTCACCTTATCCTGCCATTTCAACACCTCTTCCTTCAACTCCTCAATTTTCATCTGTGAAGATGGTGTAGGGCGAGTTCAACATTTTCCTGATCTTTTTATCCTTCACAATTAAGCTTATACTCATAATTTCACATCTTAAACACAAATATTTATATCATCTGTTTTAAATGTTTTATATAACACAAGGAAAACTTCGGGTTAAAACTCAAAGTAACTTAAAAAGTATAGAAATACTTCCTCGTCTTCAATCAAACATTCCTTTTTTCATCTGGGATTATTTAAAAAAAAAGGCAAGTTAATATGTGCATGAGAAAGGAAAAACATTGTTTTTGTATTTTTGTAAGAGATTCTTCAGTTGCAGTAACTTTATTTCTTATGACCTAAAAACACCTAACAGTAAGTATTTATTTCAAGTTTTTAATAGGAGCATTTTGACACAGAGGAGAGAAAAAAGAAAGAAATCTTATTACCTTTATTACTCATTTGGTTTGCCTGATTATTATTAATTCAAGCAGCTGCCTAAGGGAAAAGAAAATCCCTACGACTTAACGCGAAGGCCACATCTGGCCCTGTCCCCTCTGCTGCGCCCCAGCGCGAGCGATCCCCTTCGCCTCCCTCAGCCGGCACCGTCCCTGCACAAACACCGCTCGGCTCTGGAGGACGCCGGCCCCCGCCTCGCGCCCTCTTGCCTCCCGTTGCCCTTCTGCTCCCTCCGCACCAGACGCGGGCAGTGCGCGCTACTCCTTGGGCCTTCAGCGCGCCTCTCTGAGGCTCCGCGGTGAGGGGCGAAGCGCAGCCCCCGCATGGGAGTGCCCAAGGCGCTCCACACGTGTGGGCCTGAATCAACTAAACTTGTCCGAGTAACTAAATAACCAGTTAAATGAGAAGTTGAATAAATGAAGCATCAATTTTTATATTCCCACTATGATGTATTTTCTTAAAAGAGCAGTCTCTTGAGTAAACAGAGGTCCCATTTGTGAGCTTGCGAGCAGAGCGCTGCAAGCAAACTGGCTCTGTCATCATTTTAAAATGCAATGCTGATAGATCTCTACCCTGACAGTAGCACTAAGCAGGATTAACTGCTTTAGCATCTCAGGTTTCATTTCGCTGAAATGGCAATGAGTGCTGCTCACACGAGGAACGGCCTTTGTCATTTTGTTCCTGCCTGCAACGGCCTCTCCGCACAGTATGGTCTGGCACATCACACCAGACCATGCATGATCTTAAACTAAACTTTCAAGAGTGCTTTAGTGCTCTTATTATCAGTGAAATCTTCTTTTCGTCTGAGTGTATGAACTGAAACATTCAGCAGCCCGGCTCAAAGCACCTGATATGCCTGACCTGAGAGCAGAATTTTACACTTCCTCTTAGAGAACACATTTGGTCAGCACTTAGTCCCTCCCCAATTAATTGCATTCTGTCATCACCTGCATTTCATCCAGCGCATTTTCACCTTATTAAAACTGGTGTAGTGTAAGCAGGGCTCACACAGTAGTAGATGGGAGGCCTGATGCTCTGGATTCTTTGGACTAGCAATCCCAGCTTGAGCAGCTCTTTCCCCCTGGCTCTCCCAGATCTTCCCCGCTCCCTGGTCACCGGCTGGGCTCCAGCTCGGACTGCTAAACCCTCCTCTGGCCGCCCTGTGGGATGGCCTGTGAGCCAGGCACGTTATCCTGACACAAATCACGGATCCGTGTTATTAGCAACCAGAAGGAAAGGTTTTGTTGGTTGGGGCCGCTATTTTTCTTCAAAGCCTGTGTTCATATCCATTCTGTGCAATGGTTTCTCCAGCTTTATTCATGTGTATGATAGTAGCTGTAATACCTCCTACTCCATTTACACAGATAACTGTTTGCAGCAAGGACTTGACTGGGCTGCGGTTCTTAGATGCAAACACGCAATGTTTGTAAAATGTTGTAATTCTTAGAATAGGATATTTTGAATTGGATATTCTAAAAGCATTTGATTCACAAAACTGCAATTCAAATGTCAGGTAATTATATGAAAATGCTAGAGAAAGAGTCAAAACGGGGTATTTCAGAACACTGAAACAAAACATTTAAACCTGTTGAAAAATAGTACAAGTTGCCTAGTTTATGAATATGTTCAAGATTTTATTTTTTTAGTCTGAATAAGTAAGGACAAAATATCTGAAAAAAAAAGAAAACTCTCAGGAAAGAAAAAAAAACAGTTTACTGCCTCACCTTGCATGCTGATTATTAACCAAGAAGTAGCCTGAATTTGCAGGGGACTTAATAGCTGTCAATAAAAAACAGCCTCCTCATCTCTTCAATTTTTATTCCCTAATTTGGTACTACAAATCTCTCTCAGATTTTTGTCTTTGGCATTTTGCAAGTAAACATCTTTCTCTTTTTGCTTGATGTTGTGCAGGAAGCGCACAGCCTATGTAAATATAAAAACAGAATGTAAATTCATTTCCACTTGCTGGGGAAATTTTAATTACTATTCCTCCAATGGCAAAAGATTACTCACAGCTCAAGTCTTATCTGAAATCAGCTCTGCGATGCTTTTGCCCTTACCAATCAGTTTCTAACTAATACAGTAATATTTTGACAAGTACTGTGGCCATGATTCTGCTCCAACTTCTGAGAGCTTTGTGTACGTCAGAGAAACTATTTTCAGGTTTGCAGCCATGCAAATGAAAATAATGTAACTCCTCCTTTCAACATTCCCAGTTCCTGCATCTATGTACATTATGTATATACTGTAACTCTGTGTCATTAAATGAAACCGTTTTAGAACATTTGAATTTAGTTACTTACTATAGTTGCAGTGAATGTTCTTTACACTTGTCATCTGTAATTATTTCTGTTCTTAATTTACACTGTTTAAATTTGTGAAGGAGGCGGTGGCATTTCCTGCAGATTTTCTCACAGAAAAAAAAAAAAAGTCACACTTTTGGCCTTGGTGGACTTCTGAAGTTGTTATTCAGACACAGTCACTCGGGATAATTTCTCTACTCAGCAAAAGGTAAGCTTCTTTCTCAGGAAAGAACGAAATGATACCTTGCCTTCAGATATCAATCTACATTTTCTGCGGAATTCACATAAGAGTAGAAGTCAGACCTATTTCTGTCTAAATTATGGCTCTCTCTGCATAGCATAATTGTGCAGCCTCTTTTATCTCTATAATATACTTACTTATCCAGGACAATCATATTGTCACAGCTTGAATGAAGGAGGACTCAAAAATTATGAAGGCAGTTTAAAAATTGTTATTAAAACAATTTATTTTTGGAAGCATGTTCATTGTTGCAGAAACCATAAAATCCTTTCCCTGAAGAAGCAGATTCTTTCACATGGCCTTAAAGGAAGCCAGGCACTCACTGAATCACAGAGGTGGCAGGACCTTGCAAGGTCACTCAGTTCATCCCCTGCCATAGGTGACTGAAGGATGTTTGTCCCACCGTTCCTAGTCCAATGTCGAGGGCTCCGCAACCTCCCAGCCAACCTTCCTCCCTATCCTTGCAATCTGAAAGCTTTGACTTTTGAATCTTTCTTTGCTGCTTTTTACATTTGTTCTTTCTTGATGCATCCACAATGGATTCAGAAAGGAAATCGTTCCCTTCTTCCTTACGGTCGTCTTTTAAGTATCTTGACACTTATTCCTATCTTCCACCTAGGGCATATTTTCTAGATATCTGACCATTCTGATTGTTCTTTTCTGCACTATTCATGGTCAATATATTTCTTGAAGGCAGGCAACCCACTGCTGCTGAGCTTTTCTAGGGCCATCTACAGCAGACTACCTGTTTTACAGAGCTGCTCTGCCTCTGTTTCTGTATCCCCATATGCGGTCTGATGTTTTCACAGCAGCTCTCTAAAGTTGTAACCTTGTATTCAGATTGTGAGTCACATGATTAGAGATCTTCTGCATTTGCACATAACTGCAGATCTTTTTCTGCAGAACACCCCGTAGTTCCCCATCTCATATCTGTACAACTGATCATTCCTGCCTCAGCTCACTACCACGCAGTAATTCCTGGTGAATACTAACCACATTTTTTCAGATTGTCTCTCTAGCTTGTGAAAATTATTTTAAATCCTACATCCCTGCTTCAGTATTCTACAGCTTCCCGGTTTGTAGTTGTGTAAATATGTTCTCTGAGCCGTGCTGGGTATAACACTCTTCCATCTCAAGAGAGCTGCTGGTAACAGATGCGGAAATATTTTCATCTGGATTCTGTTTCCTTTGTTTGCTCAAAGAATTTCCTAAGATATTGTGTCAAAAAAACTTACTAAAATCAAGATGCATGACACAGAATATTTCTCATCCACTAACAATCCCTCTTACTTTATTGCAATAAATATTAGATTTCTATGTCATCTTTTCTTCCTTATGAAAGCTATGTTGGCAGTTACTCATTGCCTTAGAGGTGCAGTTCTATTTGATAGTGGAGTCATCGTTTGCTTGAACTTTTCTATTTCTGGTAATATACTTAGAAAGAACTTCTGTTACTCTCAATGTCACTTGCCAGTTGCATCTCATTTTGTGCCTTTTTTTTTCTGTTTTCATCCTGCATTCTGAGACTACTCTTCTGTAGCTGTCCAAAGTAACTTGACCCAGCTTCTGTTTTCTGTTCACTTTATTCCTATGACTGAGGTTCAGGAAGAGTTTGTGACAGCAAGGTCGACCTTTTACTATATTCCTTAAGTTTTCTGCATGGAGGGATAGCGTTCACTTACAGATTTAATATTATTTCTTTGAGGAGCTGCCAACTCTCTTAAATATCTTTTTAAATTTCATGAACCTTCCAGCCACAAAAGAATATTGTGAGTATACTAGAGTCTACCTCCATGAAACATCTTGTTTTTATTTTGCTATTATTGCTCCTTTCTAAAATCAGGGACTCTCCCTACAAAAATCTGTGAAGCCAAATATATACATATGTGTATATATATATGCATGTATATGTGTGCACACACGTTTAACTTTGTAAGGAGTACTCAAAGCTTAAAAATTGGCTGTCACTTGTAACCCAAATAGAATCACAGAATCACAGAATGGTTGAGGTTGGAAGGGACCTCCAGAGGTCTTCTGGTCCAACCCCCCTGCTCCAGCAGGGACACCTAGAGCATGTGGCACAGGGTGGCATCCAGGCGGGCTTGGAAGATCTCCAGAGAAGGAGACTCCACAGCCTCTCTGGGCAGCCTGTTCCAGTGCTCTGTGATAATAATTCCATTTACTATCTTTCAAAAGTTGATGAAAGGTAATAGGTGATTCTCCAGAAACCAACTCATGATACCGGTGGAAAAGCAAGCATCCTTATTGTTTTTCTGTAAGTAAATTGTTTGCTTTGCAATAGCTATAGCTAGTAGGTAAAAGACACATGTGAAGGCGCTGTGTACCCATTTGATTCTTATATTAGAAAAGTGCTTCAAAATAGCTTTCTTTTGTTCTGTTCTTAACCTTTTTATTGATGAACTGCCCTGTGATTTTGTAGACATTTATTCTTATGTCTACTGCTTATTCTGTTTCAAAACATCAGGGGTCTAAGTATCAGGATTAATACTGCTCAGGCTTCCTGATTTCAATCTCTTGGGAAAATTATGAGCAGGTCAAGGACCGCCTCAATTCACATTTGGCAGGCTCTGCAACAATAGCTGCAGAAACTAATGGTGTGGTCACTCACTGGCACACAGTGAATGAACTCTTCAGATGTTATATCTAGTACTGTCCTGAATTTGAAGTAGATCTTAAGCATGTATGTTCTTTTCTTCTGCTTCTCTCATGGACTTATCCTTTGATTCTTGAAATACTTCTGTATCCACCTCTAAATAGGACATGTACTTTCTTTTTTTTTTCCTGGAGAAGTTTAAAGGGTCATAAAATGGAAAAGTATTTCCAGTTACACAGCAATCCAACTGTTATGAGCACATCACACTTGGCCATCATTATAAAGATGTGTATGTATATATATTTTATATACATTTGTCTCTCTCTTGTATACTTGTTAATCACTTGTGTTCACATGTTTTTACTAATTTTTCTCATTCTCTAAACATTTCTGATTTGTGGCAAGCACTTGTTTTTTTCATGCTTCTGAAGGACTATTTACTATGTAGGAGAATGCTTAGAATTAATTATTAGTAGTCACTCACAACACAGATAGGATATTAATGTGGTCCGCATGAATTTGACTTTCATATCGCACAGTTTGTTTTGGGAGGTATATACTTGGATTTCCTTTTATTGCTGTGTTTGTGTGCTTTTTTAAATATATATATATATATATATGTCCTCTAAAAACACCCCGGGCCTCACTCTCATGATTCTAGTTTAGTTAGACACAGGCCGTGAAGATGACACTCAGGCATGGGAAGCCCCAAACTTCAGTGATATTAAAGAGATGAATTCTGACTACACTGATATAGTTATGCTTACGGGCCTCTAGGGTTCTGCACTGAAATACCTGTAGCTTATAACGGGAACTAACCCTCTTATAATACCAAGGAAGTATTTTTTACATTGCTACACGTTACTTATAAGCATGGATCTCTGATAACTGTAGAAAATGCCTCAAGTAGATGCACAGATGTTAATATGCATTAAATGTCTGTGAGCCTGCGCCTGCACATGGATTAAGGCAGAGTATTCCCTAAGCAGCCCCTCGGATCTTGATGGCTGTACCTTTACACCCACAGCCCGTTTAATACCTGCAGACGGGGAATGAGAGCTGCGGCCGTGCGGCAGCACCACGCTCGCCCAGCTTTCCCCATCATAAAGCCCTGCCGCTAGTTGCTCGTAAACTTGACAGCTTTTAACCATTTACACCGAACATTTCCTCTATAAATACCTGCCTAAAGACAAACCATTTTTATTTCCCCGAGCTGAAATGGCTCCGTCCCGGGACGGAGGGGCCCGCAGAGCGGCCGCTGCTCCGGCGAGCCCCGCTCCCTCCTTCCTTCCCTCCCGCCGCTAAGGGGATGGTGACGCTCGGGCGGGCGGCGGCGGCGGTGGCTTCCATCTATCTATCTATCTATCTATCTATCTATCTATCTATCTATCTATCTATCTATCTATCTATCTATCTATCTATCTATCTATCTATCTATTCGTTTATTTATTTATTCCGCTCTCACGAGGTGCCCCCGCCGCCCGTTGGGGCGGCGCAGGGGAGCAGGGCGGCCGCCCCTCGCAAAATGGCTCCGCGGCGGGAGCCCGCCCGCCCCAGCCGGGGAGAGGAAGGCGCCAGATTTGAACGCGGGCGGAGCGCGGGCAGGGAAGCGGCAGGGGCCGAGCAGGACTAACGGGCAGGGCGGCCCGGGCATGGGGCGAAGCGGCGGCAGCGGCCGCGCCTGAGCTGCCCCGCGCAGGTAGGGGCCGGGTGCGGCGCGGCG